>VXBL01010366.1:684250-924454 GCA_013400195.1 Aramus guarauna
CCCGCCCTACCCCCACCGCCCTGCCGGGCGGCGGCACCAACGGCAAGCGCAGGCTCCGCTGCGCCGGAGGCCTCGCTGCCTCGACGGGGACCCGCCGAGAGGGACGCGGCTACGGTGCGCGCTCCTCGGCCCCCTCCCGCGCGCGCGCAGGCGGGCAACGCCCTTCCAGTCAGCCCGTCAGTCAGCCCGTCAGTCAGCCCCGCGGGCGGGGGACGCGCGGAGCTGCCCGTCTGCCGCCTCCCGCCCTTCGCGGTTTGGTTCGGCCCCGTCTCTCGGGCGCTTCCTCCCCAAGCGCGAACAAAGGCCGCGGGCGGGTGGCGGGGGGGGGAGGGTGTTTCGCTTTTGCCCCCGCCGCGCCCATGCCGCTCCTGCAGGCCGAAAACAAGTATTTGAAAGCCTGGCGTGAACAAAAGAAAAACGGACCGGTAAAACAGAACCCCACAAACATTTAAGTAGAGAGTTTCCCAGAGAGAGCAGGGCTCGGAGGAGAGGCGGATACCTCTTCACCACAGTAAGACAACGTTGAATGTAAGAACTCTGGACTGCTGAGCACGAGTAATGGTGGGAGGGAGGGCCAGAAGTCTTAAAACGTTGTTTGCGTGAGGTAAATACCTTGCTCACAAGCAGTAAACACCTTTGTTTTACCATCTTTCCGTCAAGAACTTGACGAGTCACAGTTCAGTAGCTTTTTTCTAACGTTGCTTATAAGGGTACCTGGCAGGGCCAAAGTTTCCAGAGCTGCTTTTATTCTTCTCACAAGATGAGCATCCATCTCTGCTCTGGGAGGCATTGCAGAAAAGAGCAAGTCAAACAATAAGGGAACATTAAAAAAAATGAAATTTCTGTTTTACAGACTGGGCCTCATGTAAACCTGGCAGGGCAGATGTTACCAAGATGGAATCATTTCACACCAGTGCTCACATACTAAAATATTATTACTTAGTGATACAAAGTAAGTATACATACAGTATTGCATCACCTTTTCTCCTATCACAGCCATAAATCTGGGGGTTTTTTTCCCCCTATTTGTTTATACTTTGTTAAGAGGTGAGATTACCTTGCTACCCAAGTAGGTTTACACTAAAAGGTAAAAAATCCCACAGCATTATAGCAACTTTTGAACTAAAAACCTATCCAGAAAGAATATGTTGTAGCAAAATTAATTAAAAAAAAGGTTAAAGACCAATACATTTCCTGCAAACTCTCCCCCTAATAATGGCTTGCCTCTCCAGAATTTAAAACAAAACTGTTACTTGCCATCATGCTTTCTGGGAAGGTAGGCGTGGTTACCTGTAGTTAGTAAGAGAAAAAATAGATTTGCCAATTAAACTGTAGGAAAGTGAATTGGCTGTTATTCAAATTGTCTGTTATGAAAAACTATTAGTTCCTGGTGTGGTTAAGCCTTTGTTTTATAATAATCAAATGCTTGTTTTTAAATAACCTGTATGTTGCGCTAAAGCTTTAATCCTTCACACTGAGATTTACAAATAACAAAATAAGAAATTTACTGAAATCAGAATAAAGGATTCTTGAATTACAGTCCCAAATTGCTTATATTCTGTTCAGTAACCATAGGGAAATAATTTCTGGTCCACTCCTGAAATAAATACGCATGCACGTGCATCATGGACAGGAATTACCCCACTAAAATCTGCGGAACCACACGTAGGCAGGTTAGGGATGTGTGTTGATGACATTGGGGCTAGAGATTCATCTAGCATTCCTATCTGCAAAATATTGATTAAATATAAGTGCTTAAGATACACCAGAGGTTTATTAGATATTTGCAAAGTTTTCTGGAGATTTCAAAAGCAGTTACACACATTACTGCAATATTTAAGTCAAAGAGACTGAGGCAGATTTCTAGTAGGCAAGTTGCATGATTTTTTTTTTTTAATTTAGTTACAGATTGCTTTTATGCATAGTAGAGATTAAAATGCCCATTTGGGAATAGACCACGATTTTTTGGGAAAGAATGACCACTTACTACATCTGGGGGATACAATGATACATAAAGGATAAAAAAAAAAAAAAAAAAAGCCTTCTTTTGCTAAGGAAAATTCATAAAAGTCTTACAAGATTTTGTGGAAAATTTTCAGCTAACACTGGATCATACAGAAGAAATCTGCGTAATGATCAAAAATAACATTCTGAGGTTCATAACAAATAGTAAATCACCTTTTGTTTCTTCAAGAGAGTAATAGCATTGAGATTTTGTTACTGGACTAGAAGAATTGTTGTGTGAATTAACTATATCATAATAAAGTAATGCATGGGGTTTTCCCCATTGCACATGCCTTATCATAAAAATACTGCCTTTCTTCCTTATAATTCTCTCACATACTTTCAGTAGTGGGACAATTATGTTAACTAAATGAGGTGGGGGTGTTAATAAAATACACATTCAGATCTTATCCTTTCCTAGGAATCTCTTTCTTTTCTTGCATTCTAATTTTTATGCATTTTCTGTTTTATGAGAGCTAAAGGGAGTTTCTCTCCACAGGTCTGTGCTCTGCCATGTCTTTAAATCCATGGAATTTGGGTAAGGAAACTGGACCAGCCGAATGTGTTTATACATACTGAGTATGACCACATACACACATAACTAATGCTTTCACCACACCTCTTCTTTTGTAAAAATACAACTGTTGCAGTAGTTCCTGTTTCTGATCCGGTGACTTAATTATATCTTATTCTCCAGTGGAAAATTTAATTGATATATAGTTATACTACTAGTATAAAGAGGGATTATCAAGTTTGGAAATGGTTGCTTACAGAGTAGAGGGTTGTTTCAGGTGGAGGTTTTTTGTTTTCCTTTGTAAATCTCACTGGACAAATCAGGTTTGCTGCATTTTAAAATCTGTCAGAAGAATCACACATTACTGTGTGCAACACAGTGTTTAATTCTGATGTCTTTGAATAGTCCTGTGCTGGAAGCCACCGTATATGCATGATCTTTCTTTTTTAAATTTCTTTTTCATTTTTAGGCTTCATTTTTTTGTATGCGCGTATAGATACATACAGAAACTGTCCTAGATTGTAGTTTTAAGTGGAAGAGTATGCAAATCACCAGGAATAAGTGAACTTATCTGATGTATGTGTTTATCTGTTTCTGTATATTACAAAAATATTGTATGTAACTAAAAATTTAGCTGAAAATATCTGCTAATACCTGATGATCTACTGTATACAATTAACAAAACCAAATCTTTATGTTTTTTCATTAGTCCACTTTGAAGTAGCTAGCATAGCCAAAGCAAATTAAAATACCTGAAACAGATGGGAAATGTAACTCACACCATTTCACAAAATAGTGAAACTTCTCAAATCTGAGGCTTCCACACATGGTAGGACAAGGTCAGCTGAAGGAAAAATAGAACTTTTTCTCCTGAAGCTTAGTTTAGATCTAAAGAAAACCTCTCCTGTAAGCAGGTTGCTCCATAGTTCTCAGTTGCAAAATTTCTTGCACCTTTTTCTCAATCAGCTGATATTAACCCCTTTGTAGCGAGCATACGCAATCAGATGAATCTTTAGGCAGTTTTACTAGTTTGTGTGTTTCTTCAGCTTTTTCAAACATGATGACAAAACTATCTGTCATACCTGGTATGCTAGTAGAACACCTGTTTTTGCAGGCTGCTCTGCCATTCAAAACCTGCACGTTACAGCACCACTATAGCACACTGGTGGTGAGGCTGTGAAAAATCATTGTTTCAAACCTTGTGCGGAATACAAAAAAAGCTGGTTGTTAAAATGAAAAATGTCTGTCTCAGTATTACTGCCAAACTTTTCCAAATGGGGAACAATTATGCCACACATAGTTTTATACTTTTACCAACTCCTGATTAATAGGGAGTTGACTAGACCCTGCTTGAATAGACCCAATGATTGCATACACATCTAAAGTTGCTTTCAGCCTCCAGGCTCTGGTTGCACTCTTATGTGTGTGTGAGTGCCATCAAAGGTAAAAATGAATGCTACTGACAGGCTTGAAAATATTTGTGAAATACAGGCTTAGGAATCTTGACAACTGAAAATGCCATTTTTCTTCCCTCATCTGCAAAGGTCTTACACTTTGTAAGAGGAGGAGGAGTACTTCCAGGGAGTGGAAGTCCTGGAATGTTTCCTACATTCTGGTCTTCTCACTTATGTGTCATGGTCATCAGATCTGTAAAACTTTGCCTCACATCTACAGGATGCCACATGATGGAATTCAGTGGCTCAGATAGCCATGTGTGTCCTATTCAGAGGCAATAACCTTCATTCAGATGTGCACACTAGACGGGTTATGTTAACAAACTGCTTCAAGAATCCCATCCACACTTTCTGTCAGATATATGGCTGTATCTTTAATAGTAAGGCAATTAGAAATACAGAGCTGGAGGGTACAGTAGAATTGTTGAGTCCAGTAGCTCACATGACAAGTAACTATGACATGTGACATCCTTTGAAAGCTGTGGAAACTTCACCTTAAAATTAATTTATTTGTTTTTTTCCCCCTTTGCTAATCCACTTGTAAGGCAATTTGCCTCTCAAAGCCTTATTGCATTGTTTAGAAACAGTGAAATTTACTCATTTAATTATGCCATAATGCATACTGCAGTACTTTTGGAGGCATCCATATGAGATCTTTGTCAGTGTAATAGCTAAAAGGGCAACAGCTGCTTTTCTTGGGCTGCAGAAGTAGGAAGTCTTGTTCAAAAGCAAAAAAGATAGAAGGACAGGTATTGCATAGTCCTGAGAGAAGGTGTTCTGGTTCAACAAGAAGAGCAGGGATGTAACTTGGTCCCCATTGTATTAATGAGTATGGGATTTATTTGCAAGTGAAATTGCCATTGCGCATTGTTTAGAAATATACTATTCATGTTTTGTCAGGATTTTTGTAATTTCTTGATGTAATTCATTTTTGCATACAAATAGCATTGTTATTGCATTGTTATAATCAAGGCCAGGATATTGTTGTCTTAGTAAATATACTGCCTGATTCTTATGGTAACTCAAGATGCTCCTGAACTTCGAAAGAACAACTGTCACCAAATCGGTATAAATTATGCTTTCTAAAGAAAGGGTGAAAATCTGCACTTCTCAAAATTGCATAGCTCCTCAGATGATATAAAAATATTACAGAAGTAATAAATAATTGTTTAGCCTTCACTTCTCTATTTGTGACTTCCCAGGTAAGTGTTTCTAATGGACTTACCCAAAATAATAACCAAAGGACCACCTCATAGTCCAGAATTGCACCAGGACTATTTCCCATTCCAAAATATTTTGTCTGCCTTCGTGTCCTTTGATTTCTATAGCATGCATTCTATTAAAACTGCAGAGATTCACGTGCTTTTGATCTTCTGTGGTGGTTGACCCTGGCTGGAGGCCAGGTGCCCACCAAAGCTACCAAAACCTTGCCACACAAACCCAGTATGTCCTGTTTGAAGTTCTCGCTCCATTTGGTCCCAAAAGCAATGCAGAACCCTTGTTTCTCCTGTCTTTCCACCAAAATTAAAGGAAGCTTGTACAGTATTTCAATGTCACATATGCTTCACTCCCAAGTATAGTCAGAGGATCAGGAACTTTTTATTATTTTATTAAAACCCATTCAGAACTGTTCCAACCTGTTGTTGTTTTCTACTTCTTTAACAACTGAATGAAAGTCATGGCTGCTATTTTCTGAACAAGGACCCAGGTAGAACAGCATCAAGATTGTTCATCAAAGAAAATAAATAAATAAAAGCATACTGAATAGAAATACTCAGTGAGGCCAGGCAGAGGAAAAAGTAGGAGTAACTCAGTCTCCTTAGTTACATTCTGCATTCTCACAGTTTCTTTCAGTTTGCCTATTGCTATGGAACAAAAGAGTTATTTTAAACGAATTCTGAGAACAAAGCATAAAATTAGCAAAACTGTTTTAGTCTGAAGAGAATATAATTGACAAGATTTTAAGGTAGGGGGGACTAGTTTTGAGAGTCTTCTTGTAATTTAGAACAGAAAGGCAGGAAAATCGACGTACCCAAGTTTCCCACCTAATACAGTTTTGGAAGATACTGAACTTCTTTCTTATGGCATGAATTATTATTTATCTGTGGAATGGATTCAAGAACAGTTAATTCAGAATTGTTGAGAGACTTTACAAGTTGCTTCAAAATCCTTTGAAAAGAATCCATTGTTGTCTGTAAGCAAAGTAGAACACAGTTGTGAAGGCCCATGGTTTTCCTACAGGCTTCGTTCTACTGCATTAATGTATAGATACATTACTGTGAATGTAAAAAGCATATCTATTACAGGACTGTCTTAGTATATCTCATTCCTGACAGAGGCAGAAGAAGCTACATGAGGACAGTATACACTGGTCTACATATGTCCTAAAGGGCATTATATATATTCTTGTTTTCTCATAAATTCTGGCTGAGGTACTTTTATTTCCAGGGAAAAACCCTGTTCCTATTGCCTTGTGACCCATTTAAAAAACAATGCCATAAACATCTCTGACTTCAACGATCATAAAAATTTATTGCCTAGTTCCTGAGTGTGATTTGTATGTTTAGCATACGTTGAAGCATTTTCCAAAGCTGAAAAATATAACTACTGTTGTCTTAGACATAGGAAACTGATGCATAACAATGTGAAATTATTTAGCCAGTACCACCCAGCAGTTTATGGAAGGAAGTGAGAGGAAATGTTAGGGTTGCTTGAACCTGGATCTAGTATTCCTTGCAGTCAGTGCCATAATTTTGTATCAGGATAGAGTCTTAACAGTGTGATACAAATACGTAATTTTGTAATATGTATGTATACTTGTTCAACAAAATAACCGCACTTCTCTGCTGGGAGTAAGCTCTGTTCTGAATTTTTCTGTATGTTCATCTTCCAACCTTGAAACCTGTATGGATGTCTTAAGATTGGTCCAAGCTAGTCTGTAAACTTACTAAGCACTTTCTGCATTTTTTTTTTATTTTATTTATACAAACACATAGTGAAAGAGCCAGAAGAATAGGTTTTTGGTGGTTTTTTTCCTACAATCAGAATTGTATTAGAGCTCTTTTCCATGTGCTGGGGATTGTATAAGGTCATGTTCTGGTTTTCCTTCATATTCAAGCATGTCGTACTGGTTTACTTTGCTGTACCTTTAAACTTGGCAAGCCAAGCTCAGCTTTTAGAAGTCCTTTGGTGCTTCTGGCAAAAAGGCTGTCCCACCTATGCCAATGGATTTTTTTTTTCAGCATTGTGAAATCCCTTAGTGGCATGGAACAAACATAGCTGACTTGGCAGCGGCATGAATCACAGCGAACCTTGCTAGGAATAGGAGAGGATAAAAAATAAGGTATGAACATCTTTTTCAAAAATCTCATAACTTGTGTGGAGCATAGGTCATTCAGATCTGAGGTGGAACTGAAGGAGTCAGTGTACAGATATTTAGAAGCAAGTAAGTGGAAGTATATTTTCCTGTATGGACACCTATCCTCCAGCTATAACAGCAACAAAGGACATTGTTATAATAAACTTAGAAATCAGATTCTACAGTATAAATACACACATGCATGCACACAACCAACTGCACACCTGTAGGTCTCCCTTTAAGTAAGTAATCTTTTAAGTTGCATTTCACTTGCATGAATGCTGATAAAGCAGTTTGAGTAAAAGCCTAAAGCCTAATAGTTTCCCATTTAAAGGGACTTTCCTCAAGGGGATCATTGTCTTACTGAGCAAGTAACAGAAAAACAACTGGTACTCTGGAGATACTGAGAATTTAGAATCCACATTGAGAAATCAGCTTAGCAAGTAGACTTTCCATGATGTCAGACACATCAGACCTGCCATGAAGTTCACCTGCGAGAAATACCTCCAAATACAAGAAAGAATTTGCTTACCTAGCTATATGTCGGATTCCTAGAGAACATTCTTCCATCCTTGACATACCAGTTTCAGAAAGCGGACACAGGTGTGTGTCCTAGTGAAGCAGCCACCAAACTTTGGAATTACTGATGAGAGCACTGATCTTCAAAGAGCCTTACCTTATTTCATTGCTGCAGTTGCAGGAAAGCTTCAGTGCTGCTGCAGATTCCAGAAAACAAACAAACAAAAAAACCCAACCACACTGCATTCATAAAGCAAAAATACTTGGAGGAGGGGGACTTGTACAACTGCCCTTGGAGTATCTATGTTTACTCAAACAAAGCCTATTTGTGATATAGGAAAGGCATAAGGCATGCTTAGAAAGTGCAGTAGTCATTAATTTAATCACAATAGGTAATAAAATAAGCAGACTCAATAATCGTCACATCCTGTACTTCAAAAGCAAGCATTTATTTGGGAATGTGTGCAGGGACGGAACAAAATGCAGTGATGAAAGATAGTCTGAAAAATGGGTAGACTTCCATCATCCATATCAAGCAAAATTGCAACCTGAATTCAGCCCAACCACTCTGTTCTTGCAGTGGAAGATAACTTGGCAAAGAACAAAAAAAATGCATGCTAATCTTATTATTTCAGAAGCGGCTCCAGAAAAATCTGTGTGAATGTTTTATAAGGTTTGTAGGGGTTATTCATAGACTGTATGACAATGCAGGCTGTTGTTTAGGTAGCCCTAAGAACTTTAGGGACTGAAGATACAAAATGGTGAAATGACATGGTTGGTCATGAAGTTGTGAGAGAAGCAATAGGGATCACCAGTCATCAAGTCCCATGTTGTGTGGGTTTAGTTACGTGTACTCCCTGCTGTGCCAGTCTTGGACAGTAAAGCACCTCATAGAAAACCTAGAAGAGAAAATTGGTTCTAATGGTACATTAAACCACAGCCTGAGCAGGCTAAGTGATACAGTGATTCCTAGAAAGACCTGCATATTGTATTTCCTTGCTCACCGGAGCAGAAGGAATTAGTATGAGAAATTCATGAAGATCATGGGAGGAGCAGAAGGGAGAAAATATCTTTACAGAACTGAGTTGCAAAAAAACCTAGCTAACAGAATCAAAGCGTGAGCATTCCGGTCCCATATCTACCTTGCTGTTCAGTTGCTGCTGGGAATGAAAGAACTTGCAGCAAAGGTCTACGCTTCTTGTACCTCTGAAAATTCATGACTTTGAACAAGAGGGTACGATGAGTCTTCTAATTTACAAAAAGAGAACTTTCTTGTGACCTCTAGGATTCTGTTGCAGTAAACATCGCAAATCTCAAACCACTCGTCAGCAAAAATCCCAATTCTGCAAAACCCTTTCTTGTGAGCACCTGTTAGAAAAAAAATGCGCTTGTAAAATTCACGTTTCCAAGCAACAAAACAAAACATACATAGAGAGAAACATCTCTCAAGCCACTAACCCAGGGGAACTGGCAGAGACAGTTGCCTAGTTAGTAGAGTCTGATTTTCAGAGGCCAAGCAGTACTATTCCAGGAGTTCAGAGGAGTTTTAAAGTTACATGAACACATGATATGGAGGAGTTTTACCCCTGTCTTAACAGCCAGAATTTCACAGTGCATGCTTGAATGCTTAGGCTAGTTATTAAAAAAAAAAAAAAGGGCAAATACAGTGATGAACAGAGATGTGAGCATACACATCAGCCTTACTTCCTACTAGTTGGGCAGCTTCAGTACTGGATAAAAAAAGGAACATGCATAGTTTCTTATAACTTTATTTTAAAATTTATAAAGTAGTAACATAACTTTTTTGTTTCATTCCACCTTTTCCACCCAATATCCACAATTTGGCCTGATACAAAATTCTGTGTTGAAATACATAAAATGTATTTTTGTTTTCTAGGTGCTGGTCTGTATTTCTTTGGCAAATAATTCCCATTAACAAGATTGGAAATAAGGTGTGGGTTATATTGTTGGTGTATACAATATAGACCTTTCCATACTGTGCATTTCAAATATTGATTCTTTGCATCTCCTATTGTTTATGAATGTTGGCATTTACTGTAAAGGAAATCTAACTTCAGTTTTCTTCTTATCCGTGCTTCTACTATCTTTATAACTCTTCAGCTCCCTCCAGGGGTGTCAATACATGGTTTGCTATCTTTGTTGGTTATCTTGTTTAAAGAAAAATCCATTTACAGTTTATCCTGCCTGCAGAACAGTCTTGTTTATAGTTCCCCCACATAGCACAAAAGAAATGAGTTATGGCTGCTTCAAGAAGATAGGCTTGACATTCCGGAGTGAGACTCTATAATCTTTTGAGTTTTATTCTTGGCTTAGCTGTGGAGACTGATTTTGAATGAATTATTTAGCTCCTTTGCTTTACATGTGCCAATGGGGAATGGACATAGTAATGCACAATGGTATTGCAAAATTTAATCCAGTAACTTTCAAAGTACTTCAAGATTCTTGGATTGGAAGACATGAAGAAATTGTAACTATTGTTGCTGCTGTTACTGAATTCTGTTTCTCAGCTCTGGAAATAGGATTCAAAATTCATTGGCAGGGATATGGGATGAGAAAAGTTACAATCCTTCTGTATTTTGAGACATTTGCATGTGGAAATATCTGTGTGTGTTGAGGCAGTAGGAAGTTTCTCTCTTGGGAAGAATTAATGTTTTAGTAAATAAACAGCAAGCAAAACTGAGTTTTTATACAAAGACAATTACACGTAATGGAAAAAAAATAAGCCCCTCTACATGTATATTTTTGCTTAGTCAAGCCAAAATATTTATTGAATAAATAATTTTGATGGGAAATATTTTGATAAACCTTAAAACACAAATGGATTTGGGCTAAGAATTCTAAGGGGTCAAGGAACACATTCAAAAAATAGATAGTCAAAGTAACATAAACCGCCCGCTTTCCCCAATGGTAACAGGTCTCCATGAACAAACACAAAATTAGGAGGAAAACCCATAAAAACCCAGTGTTCTCCAAAAACCTTTAACTTTTAATTAACTGAACAAACTAGTTTCAGAAGTGATAATACATTCTATTAATAGGTAATTATTGTGTGTTGAGTTTTGATGCCTGATTAAAGACATTTTTACTTGAGAACGGTAACAGCTGGAAACCAGGTTTTGTATTATACTGTGAGCAACATGCTGACAAATTTCTTACCTACAAAAGCTCAGCAACAGAGCTATAACATTACCTATGCGTGTTTAGGCTGAGTTATGCTGTTCTATTACTGATGTGTATTATGCTAATCCAATAAAACATAAAGACCATTGTGTTTTTTGTGACTTCTACCACACTGGTACCAGTAGGGATTTGCATTGGTAATATAACAGCAGCAGAACAATCTAGAGAATTGTTGATGTGTCCTATTTCGAGGTTATGGATCCTAGACTGCCAGTAAGTAAAATTCCCCACTAACTCCAGTGACTTCTGAAATCTTCAGAACATCCTAGAAAAGATGCAGCATTATGAAAAACTGATGTATCAATATGCTATTCAGCACTTAATTAAAAATATACGAAAGAAAATGGTGACAATTTCAAATAAGTTAACTTACTGCAGTATTTTGAGCAGCTTAGATTGCTGGATAGTACTTTAAATAGTTTTGTTTCCTTTGAATTTAGTATTTAAAATAAGTAATCAAATTATTTAGTTTCTCCATGTTCCTACCTTTTATTTAATTTTTTATTCCTATGGATTGCGGGCTACCATCATAATGTACCTACAGATAGATCATTTAGCTTGCAAGGGATTTAAAAAGAACACCTTAGAGAAAAAACAAACCTTGAAAAACAATTCATATCAGTAACACCTTGTAGTATTAGAAATATAAGAAGTGAACATTCTTCTCACTATTTAAAACGTGAGTTTCTCTTTTGAGGTTCATTTATTTTTATCATCAGATTGGTCCATTTCAGTTTTTGCATCTCCCCATGGCTGTGTATTGGGCTTTAAATCCTCATAACAAATGTAATACAAATAAAGATGAATGACATTTTCAGTACTTTTAATAAAACCTCTTTCCACTGCCAAAATTAATATTGAAGTCAGAGCTAAAAGCACTATGTGGTTTACTAATATGCACTAGTCAGCAGATATGCATCTAGATACAGCATCACCCTTTGGCATTTGTTATTGATAGTACTGCTATTTAGTAATCTCTGTTACTTTGAGTGTCTGAATGTGACTGAAACTCAATGATTATTTTATGGTATTTTTGTCCTTGTATGAATAAACAGGTGACATGGTATGGATTTTAAACACTCACCGCTTCCCAGAGCTAGCAATTGCATTTGGCACTGAGGTGACTCCCATTTTTATGCGTTCAGATTTTGATTTTCTGCCAGCCTTGTGGTAGGCTGCATGTTAGTAACACGTGTCTCATAAGAAAGCTGTCAAATGTGTTTCAAGGGCAGAGTTCTGCTCTATCTGTATGGACTGCATTAGTTTATTTTCAATAACGCATTTGCTCAGCCTGCACTACAGCTGAAACCAGATCTGTGTACTTCTGCCAGCGTATGTATGGCAGTCAGAGAAGTGAAGGGACATCTTAGGAACAGAAAGATTTAATCCGGGAAGCGGTATAAAAGAGTTGCAGCTCTCTGCCTGTCCTCTTCCTAGTATAACTACTCAGAATAGTCTGCATTCTGGATCACACGATGAGCAATTAGCTGTTCAGGCCTCTCTCTCCATGTTCATATTGCAGCTGTACAGATGTCTTTTCTAGCCTCGCTGGTGAAAGGTACTGAAGCAGGTGCTGCTACTGTTCTTTGCCTCAGTATAGCACGTTCTGTTCTGGAGATAGGTTGGTGATGGAATAAACTATGCTTGGTAGAGCTTAGTCACACACGCTCTGCAAATACAGCATGCTGGTTTTGTTACACCAAGAGAGCATTCTTGTAGGGAATATATACACCATACACTGAAGCACTACTAGCACATCCCAGAGATGGCTCAACAGGCAAATTTCAGACCTGAAAGCACCATAAGCTACATCAGTATATCACCATACTTCAGTTTAGCCCTGGTGCACAGTGCTTCACTACCATGGCTATATTGCTTCTGTGATCCTAAGAGGATCTTTGCAGATACACGTATATACCAAAGTAGTGCCAGTTTCTAGAGACCTAGCTCAGAGGTCTTTAATGCTCTGTCACACTTTAAACATTGTCGCTTTCCTAGCATACTTAACATGTACTTCCAGAGCTTAGTTATAATGTAGTTTATATCATTTTCTACCTGTTCCAGTTTGAGGCTCAAACTGGACAACTGGACTGAGCAACCCTCAGTCTGGAGTTTAGCAAGCTGTTTTTGAAGGATGCTGAAGCCTAGATAAAATTCTAGGAAGTGAAATTTGCCTATTAAAATTACTGATAGTTTAGGTGTTGACTTGATCCAGGCTTGGTTTTCCATAGTTTTTCTTACTCTGCAGTTGTGGCAGATTTACATGATGGCTAAATTTCCCACTGTCATCAGGAAGAGTTTTCCCTAATCCACTGTGGAATTGGGATCGAATGTCCATAGGAGTCATCTTTATCACTCATTTTGATCATATTTGCTTTAGGGACTAGGTGCAGCTTTGTGTGCAGTTACAAAATGCAACTCACCAGTTCAGGATATTTTGGGGATTCAGTCTTCTCATTAAGAACCACTGTCTTCAGTGCTGTCTGTCTTGAGCACTTTAGCTGAAGCTATTGTGTACAAATGCAAACCACTCCACAGTCATACGAGCTTTCAGCCAGCACAGGCAAGGCTTAAATATGTTCCCTGCTATTCTGCATATAAGGAGGTGGAGGAAGGAAATCTGGAGAGGAAGCTGAACTTCCTGTGCCACAGATTTTATACTGGAGTCTTCCCTGAATTCAAGACAATGTAGCAACAGCTTAAGATATGAATCACTGGAACTGCAGACATGCAGGATTTGAAGAAAGACCTTTCTGAATCCACATCTGGGATTCATGTGTTTCTTGTAAATTCATAAAGAACAATCTGACTAATTTTTGGATCTAGCAGTTGCCTCTTCCATCCCCCACTTCTAAAAAGAAACTCCTTTTTTTAGTTTCATTTCTCTGAATGTTGTTTCAGACTTGTGAAGTAGCCAGTTCAGGCATCTGGATTAATCATGGGTACATGGGTAAGAGACTGCACAAACTGAGATACAAAGAAACAGGCACCAAATGGCTATCTTAAAGGACTAGGTCTCAGCAGACAAACAGGGAAGGTGAGAAGTAAGAAAGGCTGTATGTAACAGAACTATCAACTGATTAGACACATGTACACACTTGCAATTTTATGGTTTTATAATTATGACAGATGAAGAAGTCACCAAACTAATCCCACAGATGCTCAAATTATCCTGACTTTTCATTTTGTTAACGCGTTACCTAGCATCTTGCACATTGATTAAAGGATTCAACCTTAGAAATTTTGGGGTATAAGTTTTGTACCTACAATAGAGGGATATGTTAGGAAATAAAGATGTAGGAATCAACCAGAAACTTTGATTTTTTTCTTTATTATTATAGCTTAGCACTGAGCAGTGGATTTACAGTATCACCAGCTACAACTCATGTAAGAGAACAAGGGCAAATATTTTTTCTCAATAACCAATGATTTTGATTGAAACCTGTGGAAGCAAGGGCACGCTCTGATGAAATATGATTTTCTTGTTGGCAAGAATGAGATAAACTAGAGAAAGGAAATATGTCTTCCTTTCCTGGCCTGGAAGAGCGTTATTCCTTATGTTCTTTTTTTAATCCAGGCAATTTCCTGTACTTCTAAAGCATGATCTCCCACAGGAGGAGTATTTATAAAGCATCTTCCACCCAAAAGCACCATGCAAAGCAGGAGGAAGATTGTATTTCTTTTTTTCCCCCACTTTCAAGCAGCTTAGCCCTTTCTGATTAAACAGTTCATGTAGATGCATCTCTCGTCTCTCCTCTGCTCTTTGTCTGATTTCATCTTGCCAATTTTCTTACCGTTGGGACACAAATCAGCAGCACACTGAGCTGACCGCTGTAATCACAAGCTTGCATTGAACTCTCACTGTATGAGATGATGCAATGTCAGTCTAAGCAGTGCAACAAAATCCATTGCATAGGTAGCATCAGCAAAGCTTACAGCACAGTATGAGGAGGTAAACAGAGTGATTAGGTATCCAGCTCACGTGATGTTTCCCATGGTCTGCTCTATGCAACTGTTTATACTAGGCCCACATTCAGTAGAAATGTACTAAATATTACACTTAAATTCAGGTGAAATTCCTGAACAATTTAGACAAGTTGGACAAAAGATGAGATAACGTATTTTGAGGATTAAGGGATTCAAGCAACTGGTGTATGAGGAGAGGACAAGCAAGCTGGAGTTCTTTGGCCTCAAGAAGAGACGGTTCAGTAGGGAATCTTATCAATGTGTTTAAATACCTGATGGGAAGGCATAAAGAAAACAGAGACAGACTTTTTTCAATGGGCACCAACTGAGAGGGTGAGAAGCAGTGGGAACAACCCAAAATAGAGGAAATTCCACTCAAACATTCAAAAAACCCCCTACTTTTACTCTAAGGGTGGTCAGACACTAGAACAGGTTGCCCAGAGAGGTTGTAGCATCACCATCCTTGGAGAATTCAAAGCCAGAGTGGACAGGGCCCTGAGCAAGCTGCTCTAGCTGACCCTCCTGTGAGCAGGAGGGTTGGACTCGATGAGTCCAGAGGTCCCTTCCAACCTCTGTGATTCTATAATTGCTTATCAATGGAAAATAGAGACAAAGACATTGAAAGTGGTACTTGTATAATTACCTGGGATGTATCTGTGGTAAAGCTGGAGTCTGTCATGCTCCAGGATGTTTCTTGATTGAAAGACAGCCCTTCCCATTATCACAGATGTTTTCTTGATTATTACAGTGAAAATAACAGAACATATGCTTTGTTACTTCCCATATGGCCAAAGTCAGTTGGATTTCAGTATTTTACAGCAGGTATGGGAGATCTTTTATCAAGATGAAAAAAGTCTACATGTACAATTTTAAAGTAAGGACTAAAAACCTATAACGTTTTTTCCTCAAAAGAATCTTCTCACAAAATTTAATCGACTTTGTATATGTTGCCTTCCAGCACCGTGGCTAAAAAAAAAAAAAAAAAGGACATTCATTAGGCCACTTAGGCTCACTAATGCCACCTTGTGGAAGAAGGCAGTTTAGCCGGAATCACAGAAGCGAGGGACAAGTTCTCCAAATACACAGGGTGTATTTATTTTTATGGCCTTCTGGTTAGCTAGCTAATCACAATTATATTGCCTTTATAAAGAGCCGAAGTGACCTTATGTGCAGTGCAGAACAGCTTCCTTCTACCTTTTTCACAGAACACTGGTGTCTCTCTGACAACTGCCTTTTGGCAAGAGATGCAGCCATTTGGCAAGTGCTATTCAGGGGTAAAAAGCAGAGTATTTCTTATCCCATGGTGCCTCTTGCCTAGTCTGATCTGATAAGTGTGGAGAGGGTGGAAAGCAGACTACAGAGACTTCTAAACTAGACCAAAAGATTATAGATTACAGAACAAAAGGTGAGTTTCAGCAAGAGAGAAATCAAAGTTATAAAAATTAAGTGCTTGTACAAACTGACAAAGAATTAGCATTCTTTTTCATGTTTACATCTGAAGTGGTAACTCTCAGGACATTTGATCCCCAACAGGTCAGCAATCTTGCAAGATAAGCTGTTGTCACAAGACTCCTACCATCATTCATCAGGCATCTCACACTGATCCGGGGCCTATCTTTTAAATTTCTCTCCTCTCTGCTTCTTCCTCTAGTTAGGAATGTTGTAATGATGACTGGATTAGGCACCTGAAGTCCAGAGGCTATTTCTAAATCTCACAGCATTTGTTTTTCCCAAGTTTCTTCTCTAGATTCCCTCCCTTAAGAGGGGGAGGGAGCAGCGAGGCTTTTTTCCTGAGCTGTGTGTCCCACACAAAGTTCATCATGCTCTGACTGTGTGTCTGTATTTCATTTGACAGCGCAGCCCACACTCAGTGTATTCATCCTCAAAATTCTTTGCAAGATAAGATAGTGCTACAGTCCCTGTTTTACAGGGCCAGGAACAGTGGCCAGCAGAGACTAAGTGACTTTCCCGGTGTCATATGGGAAGTCTGTGGCAGAACAAGTAGCTGAGCTGGGTTTCCCAGGTCAATTCTTTGACCTCGGTACTGTACTTCCTTACTTGTGGGAAGGAAGTAGCTTACGCCATAAACTGTTAGCATGGAAAGACAAAAAACAATGTACGCATGTGAGCTCAACATCAGGCTCTTCTTTTTTGTTTCCTTTTTGAGCTACTTAGGAAAGCAGGGTAAAAAAAGTGAGTAAAAGTTAAGCACTTTCATGCAGATTCAAAAATTTCTAGATTTGAAATAGAAATGTATTTCCTCCTTTCTCCAAGTGTGCAAAGTGAGTTTAGTTATTCTAAAAAGATGTGATATATCTTTGAAAGCATACCTTCTTTTCTACAGTCCCATTTTTTTTCCCAGTAAGCTAAGAACAACTCTGGCATTTTATATTCTAAATTTTGACTGACCAGAACAAAATGTTTTCCCAGTGATGTGGTTTTGCACCTAAGCCTTTTTGTGCAATGGATTTAAGCTTAGGATGTAGTTTTTCGTAAAACATTTATTGTCTTCATTTTTATGGAGGACAATTCCCCTGTGATACTTTGTTTTCATAGTCTGCTCTGAATATGATTCAAAGGCTTCTCTCACAGTTTGAATTTTAGTTGTGGGTAAAGGAAAGAACCTCTGATACTTGCAGCAAAATTAGCAAATGCCTCCCTAAACAAAAATAGTTCCACCAGGTAAAGATGATTAGAATCAGAGCCAGGAGACAGCTAAGAGCAAGAATCTGGAAAGTGATATTGTGAGAGCTATTTTATTCCGTAAGTAAGCAGATATTGCATGTGTCTAAGTGTCCCACTTATCAGTACTGGCAACAGCAGTGATTCTTTTCCCTCAAAAACTGCATCTGATAAAGTTGAAATGCAGTTAGAAAACAAACAAACCAAACCTTCTTCTAAGCTATTTGGGGGAGCAAGGCCGGCAAAGGCAACTGCAAGGCAGAAAAAGAAATGTTTTTTCTCTGACTCTCACTGTATCCAGACCCTATTGATGCTTTAGTCTGGATGCTGCAGGTTTACCACTTAGTACTCTCCAAAGATTATAATGCATCGATTATAAAAGCTATTATAGATGTACCACTTCACTTATATTGTTAACGAGCTTGGCTGTAAAGGGATTTGCAACCTGAATTTCCTGACAGAGACAAGGTATAATTTGCTCTGAGCTATAAAGCCTATGAATTATTGAGGCAATTTACTTCCAAGTCTGCATTTTCTTTCTGAGCACAAGTGCTCATGATGAGCGCATGTGTGTGTGAGGAGAGACAGGACTGCAGGCTGCTGACTGTGATGTAAGCACCAACTTCTCTAGCAGTACATCTCCCCATCATAGGCTCTTCTGCACAGTCAGCCAATAACAGCAGAAAATAACTGGCAAAACAATTATTTTGGACAAATGAGAGAAGAAAAATTGCATGAACAGTGAGCACCAAATTCAAATCACAATTAAAAATGCTCTTTGGGTAATTACAGAGAGGGCTTTTCCCTTAGAGATGTCACAAAGCTTGTGTGGATATAATGAGACTTGAATGGATCTAGCAATGGTGAAAAATGCTCGACTGAGAAATCAGAATTCTTAGATCCTCTATCTAGCTGAGCATGTAACCCGCTGTGGGACCAAGCCTCCTGCCTGATGTTCTTTTTAAACCTGTTTTCTTATGGAAATGAGGCTTTATAATCAGTGAAATCTGTGTCCCATCTCCCCTCCTTCCACTCTCCACACCCAGCTAATAATTTCTGAATCCACTGACAAATTTCAACCAAGATGATAGAGAAATTGAGGTTCTGAAGACACAAAGCTTCTAAATGTTTCATGAAAACAGGAGCTGGGTAGAGAAGAGGGGTCTTTTAATACCCCCATTGCAAGAGAGGCTCCAGCATGATCTCACCCTTATTAGGCACTGGAGAATGCACACAAGAAAGATCTGATGCATGTCCTAACTACAATGAAAGCTTTTACTGAAGGTTATATATTTTTAAATGTTAGGGAATGTTGTCAAAAGATTGAGAAATCTAGAAAAATCAGGCTCTGTTACTTCCACTACTCAAGGAATCCAAAGGGTTGGGGGGGGGTGTGGGTGTGCGCGCGCGTGCAGAGCGGGGAAGGCATTATTTGTGGGTTTCAGGGTCCTTTTCCCCTCCCCAACTGTTGGTGTTCTTTGAATATGGAGAGTATCCCTCTATGACCAGATTCCCTCTATGGTAGGCACTGTGGGAGAATTTCCTGCACCAGTGAACATATGTCTTAAACACCAGCCAGACAGGCTGGGAAAAGAAACAGAGACATAAGAGAGGAAGTGACTCGGCAGAGGTCACCTAACAGACTTCTAAACAGAACACATCTCAGTAATACATGCACGGGCAGCTGCAAGCAGATTTCCTTAGCCAGGGAGCAGAAGCCTTTCAGCATTATAAAGGGGAATTGCTTCAATAGCAATGCTGACAGGAGTTCACACTTCCCAGTGCCTTCCTACAACTGGTCAGAGCAATCTGATAAAACCAGTAGTAAAATGTGAGCACTTGCATCAATATGCTGTCAATGTAGCACTAGGTAAAATAGACACTGCATTTAAAACTAACCAAGTTAACTATGGTCATCAACAACCTGTCTAGATTATGGCTTTAATGGATTTAATGTAAGCAATCCTGAGAAGAGTTTGTAGATTTCTTCAGCATAGACCAGACTAATCTTTAGCATGTTGGTGCAATAGGCCTTTTCTTACCCCTGCAAGTGGTAAAATGATATTTTACGCCAGCTGAGTACCAGGGGACAATCAGTATCACCAATGGATTATTTCTTATTACTCAGAAGGTTAAAGGAAAGGAAACATCCATCACATTTTCTCTTCTTTTCTGAGATTCCTAGCAAGTATATCTATTGTACTCTATCTTTTATAATACTTATCTTTTAAAATATATGGTTTAGGAAGATGCATCTTTTGGACACGTTAGACACGGAGTTTGGCTGTGTGCTCCTGTCTCAAGCAGATAGTCAGAAGCAAGTCTTCCAAAAATAGGGCTCTTAGTCTCAAGCTCTTGAAGCCATAAAAGGTGTTCAAGAAACCCTGTCCCTAGATGACTAACTGCCTAGCCCTCTTCTGCTGTATTGAAAGGGAGAGTTCATTTTCCATTTGGGGCCAGCACTTAGCAGTAGATTAGGGATGTTCTATCTGAGCAGTCTTCAAAGATGCTAAGAACACAGCAAGTATATTGCCTTTCTTTGCCGTACCACACTGTAACACCTTCAGCTTTTTTATGTGCCTGTAATATTACATCTTTTACACAAAGGGCATGAGACTTATATGAAAAATGTGTTGTGATACACACCTGTCAAAGACAAATTATTTCAGAGTAACCCTGAGCAAATCTAACAATGATTGAAGTCCTGTTTGGTTAATTGTGTAATTTAAAATTATTTAGACATGGATTTAAAATTATTTAGACATGCTTGAATGACTACCTTATTAGAAAGTAATTGATGATTTTTTTTTTAATCTGTCCATTTAAATTTGCTTCTCTGTTCTGGAAAACTTTTTTTTTTTAAACCTATTAAATTATTAAAGCATTTTTGAGGGGGTAAAACATATAGATTAATTCTTTATGACTGGAAATATGCTGATTCTGGATCTTCTCAAGAGTCTAGTCTATACTACCACCAGGGATAGAACATTTCTCATGAAAGGTTTCTGGTTTAGATATTCACAGTTTAGATGACTATAGCACTAATAAATAATATCAACTATAGTGTCTTGTTTTGAAACTTCAGAGTACTTTAAAAACTGGATATAAGGAATACATCCATAGAGATCACTTCATTTCTCACTGATATACCCCCACCTCTGGATGCTATTTGATGGCTCTTAAAGAGCCTACAGCAACACTGTGCAAGATTTCTGACCAGGAATTGAGACATGTCATACCTGTTTGCAGATAGAAGAGGGAAAGGGTATGTGGCTAAGAGGAATAAAACTGAATGTAAACTGGGCTCTTTTTCTGCAGCAGAATCTCTTTTTTTTTTTTCTTATCTGATTTAATATTGCAGAAAACAAATCTAAAACCAAATTAACCTTTTATATTCCAAATACTTTAACTGAAAAAAAAACAAACCACCAAACAAAACACCAGAGACCCAGTCATCATGCCCAGTAAGAAGAAGTTAAAGTTTAAGAATAGTCCTCTCCCTCCTTTCCCCCTTACACGTTCAGTGTAATAAACACAAAGGAACACCATGTCTATCTAGGTTGGCAGCTTTTGAAAGTATCCCACTTGCTGTTTGAGCCTCATTAAAAGCAACACAAAACAAAGTTTTCTAGGATTATAAAGTCAGATCCCACACTGAGAGGCAAACAGAGCTTTTTGGAACACAAAGAAAAAGTCAAAAGACAAACTTTTATGGAAGACAGCAGTAAAAATAAAGACAGAACACTAATCTCCATTCCACATTTTTGGGTTTGGATAGCAAGTGTTAAAACATCAGTTAAAACAAAGAAGTTCAATTTAACTTACCATGCAATAGGTTTAAGGAGCCCATAATATCTTCTTCCCAGTCATGTTGCAAAAATATATGCTGAGTGGAAGCTGGCTACTAAGTCTATTTTTAGAGGCATTAACAACAAGAAAGTCTTCTTCTGATTTGCCCAATTATGCAGAAAAGACCCAGGTGATCAATAGACACTCTTTTCGCTTCTACTTCCTGCTCATTTAGCGTTATGTAAGGCATATGGGAGCACCATTTTCAAGCTATTGCTTGTGTAGACCAGCATTCAGTAGACTGCCCTTTTAGTTCTTTTTCTAACCCTAGTGTGGCGTCATTTTCTCTTGCTGTGTTCCCACATGCAACAGTGATTCTAAACTGATGAACTGGACTCTCTACACAAATATAAACTGTTCTCAAGATGGGAAGAGAGCTCTTTGCTGCAGGAATTTAAACAGAATTTGTAAATCCCCTATTCATGATCTGTCTGTCTGGAGGGCTGTAACTTCCGTAATGCTATTGAGCTGAAGAAACCTGTTAAGTGGAGATGTAAATAATGAACAGTTGTGGGGGTAATCTGCCTCCTCAAAGACAGAGGGCCAGCACCAGCTTTGATTATCAACTTTCTGTGAGAAGTCAGATGATTTTGATAAATGCCTGAGATCACTACTGAAAACATTGTGAGGAGCAGACTGAGCTGCTTTTAATGTGCAAAGAAAATTCTGCGTTCCTGCAGGCTGATTAGGTCAATAGTTTATGTTAACAAATAGTTTATGTTTGAATTAATGAACCATGTTATAAGGCAAGAGCCTGGGCAAGACTTTTCCTTGGGTGTTAGAAAGAAAACATCAGATTATGCCCTTCTTCCTAGGAAGTCAGGGAAAAAACTAAGTGCTTTATTCACTATGCTGTGTCAAATGACACTTGCTTCCTACGTACACACATGGAAACTCAGTTCCTGCAGTGTTCCTCCCTCTTTGCCTGCTCTGTACTTTTGTAAAGCGGTGGCAAGTCCAGTTGTTTTCTTTTAGTCTGGATAATGATTTGTGGAATTATGCAATTAAGGACACAAGTGACAGATTACTACAGGGCAATTCTAACCAGGCTAGATTTGCAACACAGGTGCCCCAGAGCGGGACAGTCTTTTCTATTACCAGGTGGTAATGGAGTCAGATCTGGTTTGTAAGCACTGCATGGGCATTTAGGGTTTTGACTGGGGTCTTGCAGATAGAACTATCATGCTCCATAACCAAAGGGAAATAGATCTTGCAGTTTGGTAGACACTCCCAAGACAGAAGCAGCATGCAAGCAAAAGCAGGAAGGGCAGGGAAGTCAAACCATCGTGATTATTTCCCCATCCTCCTCAAGCAAGCTCAGTCCTTGCACTGCAGAGTAATCTCTGAAGAACTGAGCAAACCCGAGCCATAGAAGCAATATCAAGAGCTCGTTTCTTAGAAACCTGCTCCCAGTGCAATACACATATAATGCAATACACTGAAAAGTGAAGGACTGCCCTCTTGTGTCAGTCACTGTTTATTTGCCTGGCTTTACAGTCCTGTTTGTGAGTGAGCACTCAGCCATTTCCCTCCAACAGATATTTCTTCTTTGGAAAGGCAAAGGATTTGTTTCTGAGTACTATCCTGATGGAAAGGTTTGATAAATAAAAATACATCTGCTGTATTTGTGATTTGGAGATGAGACACCCAGGATGTCCCCAGCTAGAGACATCCAAATAGTTACACCGGGTTATGCTTAGTGTCCATCTTGACACAGAAAAAGGAGGCAGAGAAGAGAATAAACCAAGAGCAGTATTATTAAGAATGACAGAGAAGAGAAGCAGATTTGTTAAACCAGTCTTTCCCTGCAACCCTCATAGTAAGCTAATGCAAGTTAAATATAGAAGCAACACTTCTCTAGGGAGCTGGACTCATGAACAGCTCACACACCATGAACATGTAGCAGAGATTCTAGTCTCAGTCCTGTTGGATGGCAGACAGATCTTAATTTTTAAATCATTAGTGCTCATTTCAAGAGTCGTTCTTGCAGTAATGGTTGTCAGATAATAGTCTTCTAGAAGCTATGCAAGATTTTGTGCCCACCAGTCCTACTGCTTATTAATGACAGACACCTAAATATTTGCAGAAGGTAGCCCCTTTTCACAGCTACCAAAGCAACTTCAGCAAAAATGAAGATCATCGGTCATATTCTTGTTAGTAGAAGGTCAATCAACATTAACTCTGACCTAGCACTCCACAGTTTATGTTAAATTCATTAACAGAACCTAGTGCTAATGCTTTCTTTCCTGCTCTGATCTTGTAGATAATCCCACAGCAATGAACCATCCTGTAGATTGCTCATGTTCTTAAGGGCAGCCAAATCAGCACCTTGCTAAAGTGTATTCAGAGAAAATCACTACTCAGAAGTAGACAAAATTCCTACTATTTGGAATATGGGAGGGGCAAGAAAGGGAAAGAGCTGTCATTTTAAAAAAGGCCTCTCAGCCCCTATTTTTCTCTGGTCTGAGACCACTGTAATCAACTCCAATCTCCCAGTTTTAAAATGATGCATAGCAGTTATCCTCACTATCAGTACTTCATGAAGAATCATCCCTAACTCATCTTGAAAAGAGCGAGTTTAAAGATTAAAAGAACCCCAAGCCAAATCCCTTCAGGTCTCATGACCAACAACAATAAAAAAAAGTATCTTTTCTTATCTGTCTCATTCCTTGTCTCTAGTTGTGAAACATAACATAATGCATTTCCCTCCACACACTTTCCTGTCCTTGTTTGCCATCTTTCTTCAGTTTAAGGAACACGTGTCATTAAGCAGCAATTTGCACTCCAGCAATTTGCTGGACAGTTAACGTTACGAAAAGAAGAGAAACTACAGAGGCTATTCAGTGTGACTTGCTCGGATTCCCCTTTCAACTCCAGTTTGGGAAGCTTCTGTTCAGGAACAACTTGCTGTTCGTACTGTTCTGACTCTTTGTGTGTGTTCCCAAGATGGCAAAATTCCCCTGACCTTTTTTATTGCCGTATGCTGGACACAAGGAATTATTAATATATTTTTTAATCAGAAGATGAACAAGCATTCATGTCCCACTTCTACAGGCATTTTTAAACTGCTGCCCTTTTACTTTGTTTCATATCCTTGAAGAAGCTTTACCAGGACATTACAGCAATCACAGAAAAAAATTCTTCTGACATCATTACAAGGGCATGAGAGGAAACATCTTCCCATCATAACCTGCCTATAAAATGAAGCTCTTCATGTCTTCTTTAACTCTTAACAGTCCTTCCCTGCCTTTACTCCCCATGTGAAATGAGTCAGAGCTGTGGTTGTTTTTGTGTTGCATCTTCTGAATTCTCTGAATTTGCCTGTGTTGCTGGATCTCTGTTGGTTGTATCAGGTGAATACTGGATGGGATTTGGCCCATCCAGTGTGACCTCTCCTGGGATGTCATTGAGTTTCTGGTTTATCCATGCTACTTCAGTGTATTGTTTACCCATTTGGACAGCTTCATCGTAAGAAGGTGGCAAGTCCATTGCGTAGAGACTGTAAGCTGGAGGGGACACGGTGTTCTTATCCATATCCACAAATATTGAATGAATAGGGGCACTTAGAGGGTACTGCAGTGAGCTATATGCTGTGAAGAAAAGGAATTAAAAAAAACAAAACTAAGCACTTGCACAGAACACCAATATATAAAAGGGTAATACTCCTGCTTTTCTCCAAGAAACGATGGACTCATCTTTGGGCTGTCAGAACATATGCAGTATATACTAAAAGCTATCAGTATAGAATTACCCATCATGGAAACTATACGTTCTCCAAAAGAAAGCAGTCAGAAAATGTCTCTGCATATCACCATCCATAATTATTGTGAAATATCTGACGTAGTAAATATATGTTTTAACAGTGGTAGTTTCAGTTGGGTTCATTCATGAACAGCTGTGAACAATTCCTCACATTAAAGATAACTTTGGCTGGAATAGTTGGACAGTGAGCTGGGCAGAAAAGTTTAAAAAATGAGGGAATAGCAAGAAGAACAGATGTGGGAAATGAGACATAAGAGGTTAACCCACCATGGACTTTATTTTAACCTCTATAGTGTTAAATCCTACTTGTCTTCTGCACCCACTTACTGTGTTGCCCTGGTGACCTACCTTTATCGCTCTTGCCCACCCTATGGGGCTGAAAGTTGTTGTGGGAGTACATCAGAAAGTCCCCGTTATTGCAAGGGCTAGACACAAAATTCAGTAGCAAAGCACTATTGAATAGTTGACTCCCAGAGGATACTTACAGGTCACTGTGCTGTGGGCAGTGCTGTCACTGTCTATAGGAATAACTGTCAGATCATAAGGGTGCCTGGGGAAGGTCTCAACTGGAGGCCTCTTCTTCTGGCAGCAGAATTTGATGCAGCTTGCTGTGATCCCACAGAGCAGGAGCAGGAACACAGTCAGCAAGATTAACCTTAGAGAAGGAGGGAGAATACCATAATTTCATTGCTTGTGTTTTACTTGTTCCAGAGCTGACTATAATTTCACTCTAAAAGGGTGAAAGACAGGCCGGACCTCCTCAGTTTAGTTCTGAATGGGCGCTGGATCCTGAATTAGACAGTTGGATCACAAACACTTAATCACAAGTTGAAGTACTAGTGACCATCGGTACAATCCCTCCTGGCTCACAGATGCCATAGTGTTAATTACCTTGGGTTGTGTTTGCAACTTTTGTGCAGTGAGAGCGGCTCCTCTTTCAACAGTAAGAGTGTGTACTCGGAGGGAAATACAAGTACAAACTTTCATAATTCTAGGACCTATATTTATAAATGAGCACAGAAATTATACTTCGCAGTATGTCTTGAAAATGCAATGCTATCTCTAGCTATTGTTTAACCAACTTTATTGTTTAAGAATTTGTCGTGTACCTAGGTCAATGTGCTAGTGTTTCAGGTTCTCTCCTCAGTTCAAACTCTACCTTCCCACCCCCAATTTCTCAAATGAATCCACTCTTCTCAGGAGCTAGGTGAGCCGTAAGAAATGTCATGAGAGGATGAGGTAATAAGAAATGCTTGAAAGTCCAGTAAAGAAGTAGGTCCAAGGACAAAGTTGAAGTACATTCATAGTGGCTTGACAGCAATTACTATGTGACAGATCATGCTCCTGAATTTCTCATTAGGATTATATTCCAACCTAAATATGTACAGTTGCATTCTGTTCTTTTTTCCCAAACTGAAGGTAGTACTTGCCCATAAGAATCATGATTCCAAAATAAACATTTATTTAATGACTGTTTTGTTTAGTTTTAACAAGAGTATATTTCTGTTAGTATGAGAGTCAGATGTACAGAGGCTACACTCACTATAAAGGTTGGATTTCAGTCCACAAATTTCATGCATTTTCTTGCAAATTATTGTTTGAGAAAAATGCTTTCAGGCAATTTAAAACTGTGTGTGGGAAGAACATGCTGCGCTGCTGGAACTCTGCAATGAAACATTCCTCCAGTGCAAGGAGTATTACCTCATTGCTAGCCAATTGGTCTGTCCTGACACTCCACCAGCTGCATGCTAGTGTGTTCTGTGAAATCATCATGCCTTCATATGCTCCTGCCCTCTGATGAAGGCAGAAATCACCTTGGTAAAGGCATCTCAGCAGTATAAATCTCAGCACTAGCGCATTAACCTTCATGATTTCAACATTGTCTAATTACAGAAGCCTTCTTACAACATTTTATGTAACTATTTTTAAACAGTTATGTGTATCAGTTCTAAGAAAGCAAAGAGTATCAACCAAAATTAGTCCAGACTGAATGACAGCTAAAAGTAGCCAACTCACTCTGTGTGCTACCATCAACATTAATATATCGATGGAATGCAAACTATTAAAATAAAGTTAGGATACCTATAATGCACATGTTAGGCAAGAGCCAAATCCACTTGTAAGAAGAGCTTAGCCTTTTACTTTTACAATTTTCCTGCTTTCAGTCATTCAAACAGTCAGTAAAGAGGTTTGTAATCAGCTTGAGTTCACAATGAGAATGCAACACAGTAAGCCAACAATCTCTTCTCCCATCAGGGGGAGAACAGAGCTGACGACTGTACATTAGGCAATGCAGCGCCGAGCCCCAACAAATCCACACTGTGTGGCTGCCACTGCGTTCAGCGAAGTTCTCTATTTAGGAAGAACAAACAAGCCCTACAGCTGAACTGTGGTGTACTCGGAAAGGAAAGATGACATATCCCTAGATGAATGCTGTACCCTGCCTGACACCTTATCTCCCCTGTGGTCTCATCTGTAATATATTCCACTGGTAGCTTTCATAAAACCAAGGAGAAGCCCTTTCCTCCATCCTGTCTGAGTGTTTCCATAACCTTCCTACAACTACTGTTCATAGTAACTTTCAAATTATTCTAGGCTAGTAAGATTAATAATGAACTTACCAGACATACCACAGACTTGTCCAATTAGACATGTTCTGAGGGCATCTGTGAAGGAAGGTAGATGATTCACTGTTTTAAATATCTGCAGTCAGTGTATGTGTGACAGGGAATACATTTCACACAATTTCTGAGGTGAAAAAGGGAAAGCAATCAGTAAGAATATGGAGGAAAAACTCTTTAGACTTAATTCTAGAAGACTGTTCTTCATAGTTGTAACATTACTCCAACTGAGAACTTGCCAGTAATCCCACTGTAAAAGTTGGCTTCCGAGTCAATAAATGTTTTTACAAAGTGGTACTTAACTGTTGCTTAGGAGAGAGAGCTACACATGCAAGATTCTTGAAAAACGAATGAAAGAGTTATTTAAAGTTAACCAAGATGAGGTAGCTAATACCATAGGTCTGTCTGAAAATGCCAGCTTAAGACAACTGCCTATTTCCCCCAGTTATTTTTAAATTACTTTTTCATAGCTTTTACTTTTTCAATACAACCAGAAATGTTTTTTTTAGATCTGCTTACAGTACAAAAAAAAAAAAAAAAAGGCAGAACAGCTTCCATTACATATCAGGAGTGCAGCTGCCACAAGAGTATTGGGCATAGTGAACTGCATGCAATGGATTTCATGTAATAGAACAATGCCTTTGGCCACAGAAGAGAATCTGCAAACTGACTTTTCTGAAGATGACACTTCAGAGTCATTTTGAAAGAGAGAATCATTCACCTTAGTCTACAAAGCAAGGCCAGCCAAGTCAAATTTGTAAGTTGGTAACCATCGTAGAGATAAAAAAAAAGTAGCAGTAACGGAGGGCCAGGAAGTCATCATTCTGATTTGATAATGTCACTTGATCACGATGGGAGCAGGTTTGGTAACAGACATTTGAAAATTTTTGATTACTTACTGACCAGAGTCCTTGCAGTTGTTCTCAGAAGAACAGAGCGATGCCTAGGAAAGGGAAAAAAAGAATCAGATAGGCAGGCGGCCAAAAGAGAAGGACCTCGTTTATCTGATGCGTCTGCTTAGTAGAGTCCAGCAGCGTGAGTTTCTGTGGCTGCCACGGGTGGGGCCCACAGCCTCCGACCCTGCCGTATCAAGTTCCCGATGTCCACGCTGAAGCAGAGTGAGTGCAACAACCGGAGTTTCTCCAAGGACAAGCAGCCGGAGCGCCCGAGCCTCTGCAAGGAGACACCCGAGCCTTCGGGGAGCCCGCGGTCTGCACCCCGTGCTCGGGGCCGCCTCCGCTGAATAAATAACCGTCAATTATCACGCGGGGTGCCCTGACCAAGCGAGCGATGCCGTCGCCCAGCGGCGGCTGGAGAGGCGCGCCCCGGCGGGGGCGAGCGCCAGGCAGGGCCGCCCCGCGCCCCCGGCCGCAGCCCCGCGTCCCCGCGTTCGCCTCGTCCCGCCGCTCGGGAAGCAAAGCCGCCATCGGAGCGGCGCACGGCCGGCCTCGGCGGGAGAGCGCGGCCGCTCCTGCCCCCGCGGCTGCTCCGAAGGGCCGTGAGCGGCCCAGCCCGGCGGGGAGGGGGTCGCGGCGAAGAGAGGCAGAGCCGCCGGGCTCCCCTGTCTTGGCCCCGCCTGGGAGCCGGCAGTACTCCTCGCGTCAGCCGCTCTGCCAGCATGCCGGTGCCCGCGGAGTTCGGAAAGTGATACAAAGAGAGTCGGAATGGAGAGAATCCGGCTTTCAGAGATCTCCCTGAAGCGGTTTGGGACTGCTGCTCAATGCTGTCCTTAAGGATCTTACTAACCTTCACAGAAAGGGCTGTCAGGCTCTGGAATGGGCTGCCCAGGGAGGTGGTTGAGTCCCCGTCCCTGGAGGGATTTAAAAGAAGGATAGATGAGGTGCTTAAGGACATGGTTTAGTGGTGGGATGGCAAGGTTAGGTTAGCGGTTGGACTTGATGATCTTAAAGGTCTTTTCCAACCGAGATGATTCTATGATTCTATTCTATAACCTATCAAGTATGCTAGCAGTTGAACGTGCACCTTGTGCCTATGCGGTGTCAGAGAGGTTTTGAAGGAGAAAAGGAAAAGAAATGAGAAATGAGGTATGAAAAATATTAGAAAGAAATAAAGGTTTGGAAAAGCAGATAACTTCCCTTTTTAAAAATAGACTTGTTAAAACACATGGAACATCAGTGAAAAGGTATTGATTGCCCTCTGAAGATTGGTTTGCTCCAAAATAATTTAACTTTGTCCAACATTTCAAATACAGAAATTCAATTAAAATATCCNTCGGGGAGCCCGCGGTCTGCACCCCGTGCTCGGGGCCGCCTCCGCTGAATAAATAACCGTCAATTATCACGCGGGGTGCCCTGACCAAGCGAGCGATGCCGTCGCCCAGCGGCGGCTGCAGAGGCGCGCCCCGGCGGGGGCGAGCGCCAGGCAGGGCCGCCCCGCGCCCCCGGCCGCAGCCCCGCGCCCCCGCGTTCGCCTCGTCCCGCCGCTCGGGAAGCAAAGCCGCCATCGGAGCGGCGCACGGCCGGCCTCGGCGGGAGAGCGCGGCCGCTCCTGCCCCCGCGGCTGCTCCGAAGGGCCGTGAGCGGCCCAGCCCGGCGGGGAGGGTGTCGCGGCGAAGAGAGGCAGAGCCGCCGGGCTCCCCGTCTTGGCCCCGCCTGGGAGCCGGCAGTACTCCTCGCGTCAGCCGCTCTGCCAGCATGCCGGTGCCCGCGGAGTTCGGAAAGTGATACAAAGAGAGTCGGAATGGAGAGAATCCGGCTTTCAGAGATCTCCCTGAAGCGGTTTGGGACTGCTGCTCAATGCTGTCCTTAAGGATCTTACTAACCTTCACAGAAAGGAACTTCTTCACAGAAAGGGTTGTCAGGCTCTGGAATGGGCTGCCCAGGGAGGTGGTTGAGTCCCCGTCCCTGGAGGGATTTAAAAGAAGGATAGATGAGGTGCTTAAGGACATGGTTTAGTGGTGGGATGGCAAGGTTAGGTTAGCGGTTGGACTTGATGATCTTAAAGGTCTTTTCCAACCGAGATGATTCTATGATTCTATTCTATAACCTATCAAGTATGCTAGCAGTTGAACATGCACCTTGTGCCTATGCGGTGTCAGAGAGGTTTTGAAGGAGAAAAGGAAAAGGAATGAGAAATGAGGTATGAAAAATATTAGAAAGAAATAAAGGTTTGGAAAAGCAGATAACTTCCCTTTTTAAAAATAGACTTGTTAAAACACATGGAACATCAGTGAAAAGGTATTGATTGCCCTCTGAAGATTGGTTTGCTCCAAAATAATTTAACTTTGTCCAACATTTCAAATACAGAAATTCAATTAAAATATCCAGATGTTGTTTATGGTTATCTTGCACATCATTATCCTAAGCCCCTGGTGTTGATACCCTGTTAGAAATTTCATGGAGAAATGTCTCATTTCTGTGATTATAGCAATCATTATAGCAATTGGGATCATCTCTAAATGACAGCTTTCCTGCAATTCTCTTCAGGGTGAAGCCTAGCTATTTTAATAAGATTGCTTGTATACATAGTGTTAAAAAGCTCCGCAAACCCCTTTAGTAGCTAGGATTTGCTATGAGTTAGGGAAGAACAAAGCATATGCAAAGGTCAACCACATCTATCCTATGAATGAGCAAAGATTATTTCTGCTTCAAAGTAGAAGGCGACTTAGAGCTCAGACACCTTTGAAGCACTAACATAGCAGAAGTCAGTTATGTGGCAAAAAAAGGCATTAGTCAATATAAGAAGCGATCAGAATCAGGGTGAACACGATACATGATGGGTAAACAACTAAAAGAAAGACTTCTAGAGCTGAAAAGCAGGGGAGCTAATTAATGCATTATAAACATTTCAACTGGAGAAGAAAGGGGAAGATCAACTAAAAGAATGGCATTTTGACACATCTCTTGGGGGTCCCTTATATCCACAGAGGTATGTATATGGATGCATATATAAAAGCTCCTCCACTAATGAGAACAGGACAAAATACAAGGAATTTTTTTTTTCTCCTGAGATTTTAATGCAACAGGAAGAGAACATATTTGGACTTTGGTTGCCAGAGGTTTCTTCTATAAGAAGCATGGAAAAGCTCCAATACACCAGAAGCAATCATGCCATTGGGAACAACAATGGACACAATAGCTTGGAAGTCCTGGGTTGGACAGACCATTCTCCAGATTACATTCACTACTCTTGCTCCATAAGGCTCAAAACCAGTGTTTCAAGGCTCAGTAATGGCTTGCGGCACACTGACTAAAGCATTTTCCTGCAGGACTGCTCAAGGTCATGGGACCATTGCTCATTTAGGAAAAGCTGCATTCGTAAGTGTGAAGCAATCTCTGAAGTCACTGGATAAGCAGAACACATTAATAAGATGTGTATGACACTAGTACTTACTCTCTGACTTCCTTTCTGGGTTAGAAGTGAGCTAGATATAGCTTTTACAGATTATAAAGATCATACACGGATGTGAATTGCTTTCTTATTAAACTAGAACTGCATCAGAATCAAGAAGTGTATGTTTGCATTTAGATCCAAATCTGAAAGCACAAGTTTGTGTCCAGTGACCCAAGAGTGATCACAGTTGCAAAACTTAGTCTGAAAGCATAATGTTCAGAAAGACAGTTATAGGAGCAGAAACCTTAAGCTTCTGGGAAACTTAAGTCTGAGGTTACATTTCTTTTGGATTATCCTCACAGTAAGGGGTCCATCCCTATTGGAGTCCTAACAGATGGAAACAGAAACATCAGGTTACATGTTTAGAATCTCCTGAAAATTTTAATACCAAATGTGCTATGATTGTTGATAATGTGCTTTGAAAGCACAGTATTGAATAGGATTTTTGGCTTCTTCAAGAGATTAACTTGCATGGAGGCTAGAGCTGCTGTGTTGAGCTGCTTCTGGTAGTTGTGAATTTGGCACTAAGTCTTGCAAGTAGAACACAATAGTGCTCTCAGCTACACCCTCAAGGAATTACCTACAAACCTGCTATTTCTAGTTCAGCTTGGTGTGTCTAAATAAGCAGGAGAATTGTTTCCAGTAGGCTGTCAAATCATTCAGTTTCCTGTACTGGAGAAAGATCAAGAAGCTTTTTTTGTGTACATTATACATCAGACTTGTTAGGTAGGAGCATCCACATAGAATTACTAAATTTTCAGTAGCCTCACAGTTGCAAATTTGCATTGTGAAGATTCTAAAGAGGCTCAGCACCAATTAAAGTATAGCAAAAGTAACTATGTTAATCTGAATTGAATTATTTTAGTTATTTCTGTTTCAGAAGGCAGATCTATTATTATATCCTTGGCTTCCTTGCTCAATGTCCATACAAAAGCAAGATGTTTTAGGCAAGTGAAGAGTCTCTGCGATGAAACAGCATACAGCTGTCACAGGGTTTAGGCACTGACTTTTCCACTTCAGTCAGCTTTGTCAAAGAAACAAGCTCTGTCAGATGTGTAGTAAGGAAAACTCTATATACACTCTTCTGTAGATTGGTAAACATTTAAATGCTAAATCAAGCCCAAGAACTGCAGCAAATATATCAGAGGACTAGTTGTTTCTCTCTGGAAGGAATCCCACCGTTTTCTATCCCTTGGTGAAATGTGGCAATTCTCAATTCAATGATAGCAGAACATCCAAGTGCTACATTTTGCAGAAAAAATAACTGTGCTTTTACTTTTTAAGTTTTAGTTGTATTCCAGATGAAGAAGCATAGTCTGCATGCCTGTGTGAAGTTTTACAATGGATCTACTGTCCCACATCAGACAATTTGTTTTTTCCTTTCATATCAGCTTGTCTCTCACTGCTCAAGTATTGCTTCACGCAAGAGCTGGGCACATCGAACTATGTGTGCCAAAAGAACAAATCCAATCCAATCAGAAGGGAAAACCCAATCCTGCAAGGATCAGCCAGTATGCCCCCAAGAAGTCAAATATGATTACTTTCAAGGTCTGAGATAACATAACAGGCATTTTTCTCAGAATAAAAGAGAATAAAAACCATTCAGATTTCCCTAAGTGCTTTACAGAATGTCAGCTGGTGTATTGCAAGCATAGTTTTCTTTGTTGCCAGTACTCCAGAAATAGCAACCTATTCTTATTACCATGGTTCAACACTGCCCCTGGAGAGAATGAATACACATTTAGCTTTAAGCGTGGAAACTTGACCAGTGAAACCCAGAACCTTATGCTCACTTCAAGTCTGTGAAATTATTCACATGAGTTTTCAAGATCAAGTCCAAAAAGGGCAGTTAGAAATGGGTTACACTCTTTGCTTGCCTTTTAAGATACTCAGTACAATGACTTAAGCAGGTCAACGGCAGCTGCTCTTTATAACCAGCACTGCTATAATGCTGTGTGCTGGACTTTCCAACTTCTACAACCAAATGGGCACATCCTGAGCTCTGCAAAGTTGTTTGGAGTCTTTCAGATTCAGTCTCCAAGCAAATACTATTGGTTGGACCAGCTAGTCCTTGCATATACACCTTCTTTCTGCTTACTAAGCCTTCTTCATATTCTTGCAAGCAACCTCCACATTTTTTTCATCATCATCACAGCGTTTACATGCATTCTTAATTTTTTTTTTTTTTTTTAATCCTTTGGATGCTTTTTCACAGTACCTGATCTCTATGAAGTAGAAGATTCCTAAGACAGGGGTGTTGTGTCCTGGTAGATAATTTTACACTTATTTTCAGCACATTATATGGTTATGAGAGTTTGGAGACTAATTTATTCTCAGCCATTACTTTTTAGTTTTCAAGAGTGAAATCCAAAGGATCCTCACATAATGAATGCCCCCAAATTAACTGCCCAAAATAAACCTTCCACTCCAACATGCTGTGGCTTTCCTTGCTTTCTGAAAGCTTCCCTGGCATTAGGTAACTGTCAACTGTACAGTACTATTTGCAAGTTTCATTTTATGTTGTTAAAGAAGTTTCTTCACCTTAGGTTTCCCACAGCAGAGTCTCAGGCTGGAAGTCTCATGAGATAATTTGAGTGGTACAGCGGTCGTAACAGCTCGAGCTGGGTGCGCCTGCAAGGGAACCTGAACAAAGCAAGCCCTGGGCAATCATACCCTTACAATCTGAGTTCTCTCAACATGACAGTTCAGACCAACAGTAATATGAGGGTCTGGGGTCTTCCTGTTCCTCCTTGGTGCTTTCCTTCTTTCTAGGCGGGCTGTTTCCTTTCTTATCTCTAAGGTTGCAGCTTCTGCTTCCTTACCTGCTGTCTTGAACCAGCCCTGGGGCCTTCTCTTACTTAACTAGGTGAAAGTTCAACATATCGAGGTGAAAGTGCAGCTTGTGGCCTAAGGTTTCAGCAAATTTAGCCCCTTATGCTAAGCTAGGTATGCCAATCAGCACGTGCCACTTATGCTAAGCTCAACAACTAGTATTTCCCAACAACGTGGCAGTATTTAATCTCCCTTTTATGGCTGCAAGGACTGTAAGAGAATCAGCACAGCAACTTCATTGTCCTCAACTTCAACCCAACTGCCCCAGCTGTGCCAGCAGAAATACTCAGCGCCTCACCCCTGAAGGCAGAGCTGTCTCTGGCTGGCACAGCCTCCCCCTCCCACCTCCTGCCTTCTCCCACCATGACTGTTTATTGCTTCAGCATCCTAGTGCTTTAGACTGAAGAGTTAAGAAACTTCACAGCCACTTGATCCATTATTAGCTGAGAACAGATCTGGAGTGGACCAAACATACTGTCTTTGGAGAAACAAGGAATCCTTCTTCATCAGTTACACAAGCTTCCTCTATAAAAGGGAAATAAATAGTTAAAATATTTGTGACAACTGCTTTACTGCTTTTTCCTGCCGTCCAACTAGCTTGACACATTTTTACCTTAGGGATATTTACAAATACTCTGTTTCTATTTTTTTACTGCATAATCTAAAGAAGCAATTTCAACAGCTATGCAGGGCCAAACAGAAATAGGCCTTTGGAGAGGTGGTGAAGGAATTTTGCCACAGACTCACTGTGATTCAAGGAGGAGCATGACATAAGATTTAAAAGATTACCTATGTTTCTAGATTTCTGCTAACCTGGTCCCTTCATTCTCTGTAGGGCAATACCTCTGTACTTTTCCCTGAACTAGCTACTGCTTCCTGTCAGAAGTTATACCTGCAGGGTACTGCAACGTCCCCAGTAACAGGCAGAAATCTGCTCTTAGAATGCAGAGGAAAGCAAATACAGAAATACAAAGTTCCTGGACAGACATGATTGAGGGCAAGGGCATAACCATACCCAGCAATTCAGTGAACAGCACGGTTACTATTTCCTCCTTGGCCATGTGTCATCAGGAAGATTTTGTTGTGTATTGTAAAAATGATTGCTGAAATGATTTGAAGGAGACTTGAGTAAGAAACTTTATTCTGGTCTTCAGAGGGAAAACCCTCAAGGATTTTCCAAATCCATTAAAATTCATCTGAAATTGGAAAACGATACATTGTTTGAAACTCACCCATGTAGATGTAAAAAAGAAGCTCCTCCTAAGGGAATGCCCACCTTTGCAAGACACTGTGATTCACAGCAGGTATACCTACTTGGCCACTCAATTCTTTCTTCTACCACAAGATTACTGTCACAGAGTCAGTTTGAAAATTAAATTAGTCAAGCCAGAGTTTACACAGGATTTTGTGTGGAAAAAAGCAGAAATATTAAATATCACCTTCCTTCCTGCTTCACTGCTCCCCTCACACATCTACGACAATTTCAAAATCTTTCCATGTTCTAACCAAGATCCGCTGATTTCCCAGTAATATAAGCCTCCATCTTCCTTTCCATTTAGCTTGGGTCCCTCACTGAGAGGGAGCATATGCAGACACAACTTTTGCCATGAAGAGAATTTGGTAAGATTCCTTGATGTCACCTTTCAAGGTCAGGAGGGCTGTCTCAATGAGAGGGTCATCAGCCTACAAAACAATCCACACAGAAAACCAACCTTTTTTTTGTACATAGAATAGATTAGTTGATCAAGTTCTAAACTATGTATTTTACATCGCAGTTTAAGATATACTACAGCTATAGATTACCTCTCTTCCCACTATGTTGGCTCTTTTATGTTTTCACGCAATGCTCGTACTGCAGTAAGTGAAGTTAGCAATGACTAAGCTTTCTATCTCCAGAGTGCTACAGATACCGTCACCACATTACAACCATGACAACTGGACACAGCAGCAACAAAGCAGGCTGCAGCGAGGGTTGGGAAAGAAGTGGATCCTGTTAGCTATCAGTCAGTGTATCTTGTGTAACAACCAGTGGTTACCAAGAGGCACCATGTCAGCCTGATACATCATGCCAGGAACTCTACTGCCTTATTTCTGCACATGACAGCAGCAATCTTTTAATTTTGGAACAAGCTACTCATTCTGCCATCCCACACACAGCTCACAACAAAAAAGCAGGGGAGTAAATTCTTTCAGACTCCATGAATGCCCAGGAAGATGAATCAGGAAGGGCAATCATAGGCATGTAGAGATGTTTGGACCTCTTACCTAGACTCTGCAATACAAAAATGCAGAAGTAGCCAGGGAAACAGAGTTCATAATGCAGTTCATGAAGTGGAAAATCAAAAAGGCCCCACTGACTTCCAAGAATATATCAAAGGAAAGGCAGCCCACAGCCAAAAGAATTGTGAACACTGCAGCAGAATGATCCATGTAAACTTAGCTCTGTGTCAGCAGGACCACAGGTTTCCTTGCACAGGGAGCATTAAAAAGCTGACTTCAGTCTGATCAGAGCTGTGTCTTTTACTTAACAGCAGCAGCATTTTGACCTTTTAGTGCTATATAATGCAGTGACCTGTAAGAAGTTATTCTAAGTTTTGTAAGATGGAAATGACTAATGCTTGTTCTTTTCATCACACAGATGAATGGCAGTCTGTGGTGAGGTAGCAAACCTCCAAACCATACATATTGTTCCTGGCTTTTATTCTCATGTAAGTGTTTATAGCAGCCTATGCTCCCTTTGGAAACTACACGTGTTCCATCATCCTAATGTGTCAGAGCAGCCTGTACTGCTGACATCTTCACGATCACTTTTGTATTGCTCATACAAGTGAAAACAGCAGCCACGTGTTTCCAGATTAAACAGCAATATGCTGTAGTGACTGTAACTTACACGAAAGTCAGCAGGTGGCACCCAAGAAACATTGATGCATTTCACTTGACCAGGCTTAATCGTTCCCTTCACAAAGTCAATAGCGAACCCCTTCTGCTGCAGGAGTGGCAGGCCATCAAAACTGAACTCCATGTTCTACGAGAGACGCACAACACGACCTCATTACAGCCAGTTCTGCTCCTTCAAACACAATGACTGTGCTGCATTGCCCAGATGCTCTGTGTGGGCCGACTGCTTGCCAAATTGCTTCTGGCCTTTGAAATAGCAAGTGTCCGTGTTGTTCATTGTGTCAAGGTGTCACAAAATACTATACTAAAATAAAAGGATTAGATCTATAATTCAGTTCTGTGCTCAAACTTCTGTATTGCAGAATTAGGGAAGCACTGACATGATAATGCTAATTCCTCATATTAGCCCCTGAAAAATAATCTTTTCTTTTCAAACACTGATGCTTTTATAATGCAAAGCTTATCAGAAACCCCGAAAGCTGTATTTAATTTATAGACTGAATTTTTGACAGAAAGAACTAGTAGCCATTTGTACACTGCCAGTATTCCTTACAGCATCTGACATAAAACTGCACTTTTTGTTTTCTTCACCTTAGATGCAAACTGAGCTGTCGGTATAGCTCCAACTTTCAGTTCTGTCATTGCTGGCACTGGAGAACTCTCTCCCTCGATGTACTCCAGAACAAGGAGAATGGACTTCACTGGTTCTTGTACCTCTAAACAAATATGAATCAAGTAAACTTTGAAACAGTCAAAACTGAGCAATTACTAGTTTGGAACAAGCATAAATTACACCAGGATGGTTCAAACCAAAGCAATGTTGTGGCAAATTCCTGAGTCGGCATGGATAACAAGATCCTTCTTACAGAGTTAGTAAAGAATTAAGCAAAGAGGTTTTGCATAATTTCCAAATGCAAACTGTAATTGTTAATTGTTTATCAAGTTTCATGCTCATTTTCTAGCCCCATGGCACATACATCGTATGTACTATATCCCTACTTGTGTACGGTATGTGCTTGGATTTATTTATAGCTCAGGAGCTAGGAGTTGCTTATATACCATCTTTGAACACACATCCTGTCCAAAGAAATTAAGGAAGGATAAATTCAAACCCCTGAAAGTGTGTCTGTTTCATAACAGTGCAATCAGGAGAGTCCAGGCTATGTTATTATATACGAAGTAATTCTATAAACATTTAATACAAGTCAGAGAAGTGGCAGAAAGCAAATACATCTTATAACTTAATACTACTGCAAAGTGTTAACAGTTTTTTGCCAGGTAAGTTGCAAAAATGGAAGATCACCACTTCAATACAACTGCATTAAAATTAAGATAAAATCTTTCCTTAAGAGCAAGTTTCCTGCATTTTTTGTGTATTACCAATATAGGCTATAATGCTTATTTGTTCTGATTCTGGAAAAGTTATCTGTAATTTACATTTTCTTAAAGGATGTGGAACATGCCCATGCCTTATCACTCACTGTTTTGTAACAAAGTGTAAGTGGTAGTACATTACCTCCTTTTAGTGCTGCCTGCGATGACATAGGTAACGGTCCAGCCAGGGATTCGATGGGCACATCTAGTGGAATTCCCCCTTCCACAAACATCGGATGATCTCTTGCTGCACCCTTTAGGTGGATCACATGGGCTATTTTCTATACAAGACAGGAATGCTTCAAATGCAGGTTACAGCTTAAGTAACTGCATAGACATTATTACATCATCTGCCTATATAAATGCCAAGAGGCCCTGTAACTCTCATGCATGAATCCTGCATCTTCCCCTTGTCTTACCCACTCAGTCACTTCTGCTTTAAACAACCTTTCATTCTTGGGCAATGTGCCCCAGGAGGGAACTGGACAAACTATTTAAAGCCACTAATAGAGGCAAAACATTTCTGCTGCTAAACTTGGCCCAAGTTTATGAACTAGGACCAGTCTCCATTCAGCTTAAGCTTATCCCAGTTTGCAATGCTTAACCACAATTCCAAAGATAATCTGGGGATACAAAGCTTGCCAGGAAGGAGAGAACAGTACTTGTTTGCTCACCACCAGTTTCTGCTGTGTGTCTGCAGTACCTGCTGATGGTCGTTAGTTGGCACTCCTCATTAACTTCTGGTCAGTCCCTCTTGGAACAGGCATAAAGACACCCGCTGCGCTGCCAGCCTGTGTATCCTGACTTGGGCTCCAGCTAAGCTCAACTGCTGCTCTGCAGATTGAACCTGCCTTCCTCATGCTGCATGACCACGGTAGCAGCTTCCTGGTACTCAGCGCACCTGTCCCTTTGCACTGTGCAGGCGTAGCTCCACTCTCCACCGCCATGAAACGCCCCACTCGGAGCTGTGCTCTGCAGCGTGGCAGCAACCGAGCTCCATCACCTCTCATTTACATAGCATAGACAGCTGGGCAGAAGACTGGACTGAATCCCAAGTCACTATTGTTATGAATTAATAACTGAATATTTAAAATTTGAAAAGAGTCAGTGGGCCCAGACCTGCCATCTCCCACCTACATCAGTTAGTGTAATAAAGATAGTACTTCTGTCTACAAATGCTGCTCACTAGATATAATTACTTGAAACTCCTACAAAGACCCATGCTGATAAAAATCACTGTAGGTCACATTTAGACTTTGATTTCATAATCCAGGTATCTTGATTGTCTCACCTTGTTGAAAAGCACAACCTTGAGGCGGTCAGAATAGTACAGACTTTCATGATCAGGACTGAAAGTCACAATAAAATCCTGACTCTTCCCAGCAAGAATTTCTCCTTCTGTTGGAAAGATGCTGAACACACTTAAGCCATTATAGTTTTGTGTTCCTGGTAAATAAAAATGAAGATAGAAATAAGAAAGGAAATCAGCTTGATTTTACTACTTCATATATTTTAAACCCATTTAATTTTTGTTGGAACAGCAAATAAGACCTGATACATGGTTTTGCAGCAAAACAGGTGGCAATAAATCCATCTATCGATTTAATGCATTCATCCCTACAAGAACTGAACAAGCATGACCAAACCCTTCCTATATTCTAACGTGTTTTTACAGAGATGGACATCCCTAAATATAATCTTTAATATGCAATTACTGTGTGGGTTTATTTAGATTCAAACACTAGTATCTCCTTACTTGTGGATATTTGCTCAGGCTGCATAAATTTACAGCTACCTATATTGAAAAAATTAGCATAGCTTCTACTGGGGAAACAAAATCATGTCTCTAATTTCAGTGATGTGATGCCCCAGGTTTTGGCAGTTGTATAGATCTAACAGGAGACAGTAATGCTGCTTTACACTTCATGAGTCTTTAACAAAAGAAAGAAAAGGAAAAAAAACAACTCAGTTTACCAACAAACTCTGTTCTTTGCAAAGAAGACGTAATAAAGGATGGAAGTCTCTGCTGATCTTTGTCCCTTGTTGATGAAAGTGAATCTAGTTGTATGGAGTATCGCAGGGTCAGTGTGGAAGTGTTCTGTATCTGGTGACATTAATTTACACAACAGCATTTTCATTAAGAAAATTGATTCTCAAGCATGTAGGATCCATATTTTGTGAACTGGCTGAATTTATTTTGCTGCATTACTGCACTACTGTGTACCCAGGTGCCACAAAGCACATGTTATTGCCATCCAGAACGTGCCATGCCAACCTCTGTCCCCCAACAACAGGAGCCAGGCTCCTTTCAAGAGTCTTGCAATAAATAATGTATTTTGGTTATTGACATACTTAGACAAACTCTGAAATGAGAACATTTATGCCTAGATCTTGGCCTGTTTCTGAGTGTCTGGGAATTTCAGTATAGGAATGAGTGAATCTGTTAAACTTTCCTAGAACGTACCACGGCAGACCCTCATGTGCTCTTTGCAGGACCAGTTGTGCACTTTTTTTTTTTTAATAGAAGGTACTGGATCTCTATTTTTTTGTATAGGCTGCAGGCAGGACAGAAGCAGCTAACAAGATTCTCCCTGCACAGCTTTGTTGCCTTTGGCCTGAAACTGCCTCAGCGTCAAATCACTCTGCCAGACGTGCTTCTAAAGCTATGTTCTTTTGTCTACGCTTTGCCACTCAGCCTTACGTTCTGCCAGACTGGAAACTACGGAACTCCTCTTCCTCCTTACAAAAACTGCTGGTGTGCTTTCTGGTTCAGCATAGAGGGATTTACCTTGAATGTGGAAGTCACCTTCTCTCTGGCTATGACATATCCCATATTGAGTACTTCTCCTACAGAGCAAACAATTGATGGCATCACCCCGTGACCAGTCATACTTAGGGTTAGATTGTTTTTTGCCGTCCGTATGTCCAGTGTTTCAAAAAACTGCCAAGAGGATGTCTGTGTTAGCCCACTTGCTGAAGGAAAACATCCCCCATCCCTCTAACTGACCCCCACTTGCAAACGGGCCATTACTGCCACCCTTCTGGATTCAGTGCATAGACAAAGACACAAATGGTGGGAAAGGCTATGCACAGGCAAAGTTTTTATTATACAGCCTCATCCCAGTCAGTAATATATTACACAGCCCATTGCATCTCTCTGTCTCTCTTCTTTTTCCCCTATTACTCTGCCATCTCTTACCCACCCATTTATTTTCATTTGGACAAAAAGAGATGATGAGGGTTTTACTTTCACCTGGCTCAAGCATTCCAACTGGTCTGACCAACAGGAAGGGACCATTGGGATTCAGAACTGAGAATCCTAGCTACAATAGTGCAACTCAAGGAAAAAAGTTTATAAGCAAAGATTGGGGCAAAAAATATAGGAACAGATCTAAATATTGTTCAGACCAAAGATGTATAAACCGACCATCTATAAGCTTTCTCAGAGATCAATAACTAAGAGAAAAGAACCAATCCAATTTCCACACACCACCACCACCCCTCCCGAATTCAAATAGCTGCAAGATCCTTTTCCAGTTAATAAGATCTCTTTGTAACTCCATTTTCAGATTTTGCCTGGAATGGGTCATTAACACCCTAAGATTTGGGGCATGCCTTCTCCTATATTATCTCACACAGCTTAACACTGTAGTAGCCTCTTCTCATTCAGAAATTCAGAGAAGCACTGTGCAAAAACTGAGTTGTTAGTTCTGTTTCACACGTACATCATACTGTACTGAAACTAGCTTTGTCATCAGATTCTTGTACTCTTTAGAGAGTGGTTAAGTGCTCCTCAAGTTTAGCTTTATGCAGAATTATTTCCAGTTAAAAGGCTAGAATGGAATTAGCTTTCCAGTATGTCACCTAGGCTCATCCAATATATTCTTCACATCACCTCCTGTCTCTGAAATCTGCTCCCTCCTCCTTACTACACTGTTAAACAGTTCCTACAGATAAAGACTCAAATTAAACAGAAGCTGAACTGCAGAGGAACTTACATGTTCGAAACAAGGATACTTCCAGCTTCTCTGGGGAGATATTTTGTATTGTAATTTGCTTCAACATTCTGTGGCCTGACAGGAATGAAAACATTTCAAAAAGCGACAATGATCAGTCATGCACTAGCATTCCTCCTCTTTACTCATGCTTCTACCTGGGCCAAATATTCATTCCATTTCTATGGCTAATGCATTAGTCAAAGCTCACAGAAATACTTTCAAATTTGGGCAAACACTTGGAGAGCTCCTGATTCTGTGTTTTGGAATCAAGTCTATTTTTTACATGCCTCAGCTGGCCAGGCAGGCTCCTAATTTTCCACTTAAATACCTAATTACAGGGCTAATTTCTATATTGACATTTGAAAATCAACTAAATGTAAAAGAAAATGTAAAACTATGCTCAGAAGAAATTAATGTCAGACAGAAAGAAATTCAAAACTTGAATTCAAATTTCATACCTACTGCAACATCACCAAAATTTACTGTGTTTTTTCCATTATCTGAAGTGACCACAACAGATGGTGCTACAGCTGGACAGTGCAACTCCAAATACAAGGTGTTGTAAGGGCTAGAGAGATAGTAAACAGATTTTTGCTCATGGATCATACAGAAATAAAGAATTGCCAGAAATCTAGTCTTATTCTGTTTATATCATAGGATACAAAACAATACACAAAAAAGCCAGACACCAAAAATTATGTATGCCTAAGCATGAACATGAACTACATCTGGCTTCAATTTTTCATACAATTATTCTTTAAGCAGCTTTGATATTCATGTGTTTGATTCTTAACCAACTAGTGGGTTGTAAGCATGAGCTTCTTCCACTGACCCATAAGGTAATTAAGATATGAAAACAAATTTTCTCCCCAAATGAATAAATTGACATGTGCACCATTTCCCCCTTGAACTTCTGCACTATCATGAATTTGCAATTAGATTTGTGCAATACCTGCAGCTTAGGTTTTCAGAGCCTTTCTTTTCATGGATGTGTCCACTTGCAACAAAGCACGGAATGATGTATTTTTCAAACCTCCCACTGAAATTCCTCATCAGGAAAGCCTGGGCTGCCATATAAGCATCAGAACTAAAAAAATCCAGGAGTAAGAATCATCTTAGTAAGTGGGAGAACAAGAAAAAAAATAATCAAATAGATATCTACTGAGCTATTTGTGTTGACTGTTTCTTAGTCATACATTCAAAATTGAACCGTGAAACTAAGCAACTGTCTCGATGCACAGTAATGGACCCACCCTACTAAGTGGTTTGCTTTTCTTGCCAAAGGAGAACAAAAATTATAAACCCAGATAATAGATGTCATACTAAAGATTGCAAAATCCTCAATATGATTTCCTTATGTTGAATACATTAAGTATTCTGGTGTCTTCTAGTACATCACTTCAATGATATGTAAACACACAGGATCACATTTCTGTAATGCAATATGCCAAGCAATACTTCATAATGGGAGTTTTACAATACAAATTTTATTTTTATGACCTGTACTGCAAGTATTTAAAAGTTATAATTAATGGATTGCAGTGAACATGGGATTTTAGTCAAAAATATCTAATATCCAGTACAGCCAAATGCCTGGTGTTTAAGCACATATTTACTTCCAAACACTTCTAAATTTCTCAGATTAGGCAGAGTGTGGTTCTAAAAAGTTGAATTATACGCTAACCAAGGGACCTCAAGTATCAGATTTTGCATCTAAATATCAAAATTTCTAGATAGCACGTGCTATTAATGTGAATTCTCACTGAGGTACATGCACTGTAAAATGACTATTTAAAATGCACATTTTCCAGCATTATTACATTTCTGGGGCCAAAGATGTCCATGACGAATACAATGGACTAGGCAAGCCCTCAAAATAAAAAAAAACCCAAACCCCATCTATACCCACGGATATGGGCCATCTCATTCATCCATCTGGATTGAATGTATTCAGCTCTGTTAGGCCTATTCAGAGCAGGTATATTAGCAGTAGTTTCTTTGGGTAACTACGTTCAGTTTTCTAGTTGCCCTTTAAAATAATACCCTTGTTGGTTCAGCCAAATCTATCCACACAGTCACATCTCATGCTTTCTGATACATTCTTTGAAGTCTTCAATCCCTCTGATGCATAAAGGGATTCTTTGCCTTACATGAGAGGGTACAGCTGTGTGGCTTAAAAGCAGTACTAATTTTGGAAACAGCCTTTGCGACATCGCTAAAGCTATTTCTTCTCTACAGTTTGCTTTCTTGTCTACCTATAGGTTTTAGTAGATTTATTAAACTACTTAAAGAGAATATCATCTATGTAGTACAAGGTGCTTTCGCTGACTTACTCAGGCTTTAACTCTTCAGGTTTTAGTTGTTCAGAACTATCTAGGGAAGTCAGGTATTTACTGCCTCCATCCCTTACAAGCTGTCTGGAAGACTGCTGCCTGGTAATCGAAATGCTTGATTTCTTTCCCTCCCTCTTCTCATCTTTCTTCCTTTTCTGCAAATACAGAGAGACATTATACATGGAAGGTGATCACCAGTAACCCAATCAAGACATCAATTTACAAATACACAGTCCCTGGTCCAAGGATACAGAACCTAAGAGGTGACAGAGAGGATGAAATAAAGTAACAGCAGTAGGATTATGGTAACAAGCCATAGACCTAGTAGTTATTACATATATTTCTAATATTATAAAATTAGGTTGAAATGGACATATTTTACCCCATCTTAAAAAAAAATAAATAAAATTCCCCTGTTGGAGCAGATGAGTAAAAGACTGTATCTCATGGGAATTTTACCTCTTTATCTCTTAATTAAAGACAACCCTAGGTGCTCAGATAAATTAACTGACCCACAGCACTGCATATAAAGTCCATGTATGCTGTTAATCTGCAAGAAGTGTAGACACTTCTTTTTCTTTAAGAGTAATTGCAGTTAGCATTTGCAAGAACATCCTCTAGGAATGCTTTTGAAATTGTTAGCATGAAATTAAGTTATTGATCAGTGAACAGACTACACATTAAGTGCAACAGTACAGTCATACTTTGTCCTTTACAGGCAGGTCTTATATGGATTGTGAGTTTGGGCTTCATTAATATGCAAATAATTTTGTGATAAAAATACCATCCAGAGAAACAAATATCTGGAAGTAACAGACCAACAGCATGTGCTAGTTCTTAGCATTCCTTACTTGTGTTTCTGCCCCTGTCGCAGCTGCTCTGCAAAGCCTCCGAACTGCCTCTTCTCTGATTAGCTGATCTGACAATGTTGGTCTGAAGGACACTTGAATCAAGCTTTTCTGGGAGCGTGAGAGCACACACAAGAGTGACAGGCAAAAACCAGCCCTCATACATGTGTTATACCTACAAAGCTCAATAGAAGCACATACATGACAGCAAAAAAATTAACAAATAAAATACAATATTTTTCCTGAGATGATTCCAAGGACAAGGTCACTTGCAGCTTTTTTGGAAGTCCACTATGTTACAGTGGGATGGTTTTACATGACAAAACTTTTGATATTTAAACATTCTTCATATAAATCAACAATGGGGAAAGAACATTCAGGGTGAAAGCTCCCATGAAGCGTTAGCCAGATTAGATGGTTAACCCCTCATGTCCAATTTAAAACATTATTTCAAACAGTAGAAAATATTCCAGCTATTCTAATAATAATTTATGTTCTGAGCTTTATTTACAAGTGACAGCATTTGTAGGGATGTAGGTGATCAAAAGATTTGGCAGCACACTTGACTTCTAAAGTGAATTTACCTTCCCAGGCAACACAGTTCCAACAGAAGGCGTGATTGTCACTGGACAGTCTTCTGGCACACAGAATTCAAATGAAGTGGGTCCAACAGGGGCAACTTCCCCATTGCCAATTCTTGGGACAGCATGAGTAAAGTGGTTGACACTCACGTGGGAATTCATCACATACAGGGTTGCTGTAGACACACCATTTAAAGCTGTTGCAGCAAACTGAACTAAGGAATGAGACAATTCAAGAGGTGGGTGGACTCCAACTGCTTTGCATGACAGCTTGAATTGTCTAAAAATAAACACATGATAAATTGTCTCAGCATAAAATAGTCTCTTAATCAGCCCGGAAAACAGGGAACTAATCCTGTAGTCCCTATTTAAGCAGAATTTCAAGCTTGCAATGGGAATTTTGCCTAAAGATGAACAATAATACTATCTATTTTTAATGCACAATTGGCTAGAGTCCCTACTTGAATTCTTCCTCTATGAACTTCAGAGAATCACAGAACAGTTTGGGTCAGAAGGAACCCCAAAGCCCATCCAGTTCCACCCCCTGCCATGGCCAGGGACACCCTCCACTAGCCCAGGTTGCCCAAAGCCCCATCCAACCTGGCCTTGACACTTCCAGGGATAGGGCATCCACAGCTTCTCTGGGCAACCTGTGCCACTGCCTCTGGAAATACATCCAGTCAAATCAAAGTTTATGCCATCATTATTTTAGTAGCATTAGCTTAATGTATGAAGCATTTTAAAAAAAAAAAAGACAACACAAAAAAACCCCCCAAACATCTTTTAGTAATTATGCTGGAAAAGGAGGCAGATCATTGCAGGTTAAGATGACCTGGGGCAAACTTGCCGCTTGGACAAGTGACAAGGATAAATTTCCGGTGGGATAGGAAAAGTCATCTCAGTAAAGACAGAGATGTAAATGAAGCATGAAACTAACAGGCACTGAGCAACTCTTGTCAACTGGAGAAGTTCTACCTGCTTCACATTTTTATCCCAGACTTACCTCTTCAAAAGTAGGCAGGGATTTAATTTCTGAACTAGCTTAACAGTGGAAATCCAGTGTGATTTAGACTTCTACATTACCTACTACTCAAATAGTTTCTTAACTTACCTATTAATCTCCGACTTGCAGGTTAGTTCAAAGCTGTACTCTTTTGCCTTGCTAGCTTTAAAGATTATGTCCAACCTCAGGCTTTCAAGGGGAAGAAGAATTCCAAGTCCATCATTGGGTTGAACTTCAACAAACTTCAAAGTGGCAGGATAAGAAATTATTGTTGTTATTAAAATAAAAATTAATAGTTAAATTATCAAATTAAATAAGACATTACTGGCAAGATAAATTGTCATTAAATGTCCAAGTGTCAGGAAAACAGAAACCTTCTAGTGAGCAGCTTTCCTTTGAGTTAGTGACTGGTGTCTGACTGGCATGCAGATTTCTAATCTCAAACTTGAAAGGCATCAAATCCATTAACTCAGATTTCAGTAGAATCTTTTCCCCACCTTCTTACCATCTATGGTAATCACCTTTCCCTAATGGTTGTTTACTCTTCATAGACAATTGAATGAAATAGGATAAGAATCTCAACAGTTCCTCCTGTATCTTTGAAGAGCTGTTTCCTGATGATGTGCAGATACCATAACGAAATGTACCACTTTAATATCTACAGGTGTATATTCATTTGTGTTTATGAATTGATGGATGATGATTCAAGAACATCTCCCCATCACATTTTAAGCTAATCATGAAACACATGCTGTGAAGTAAAGCTTTAATGAAGCTGAAGATTCCAATTTCTTTTGGTTAACTCCTTGATTTTAATCCCTAAAACAGCAGAGAAAGGAAGAATGCCTAATTAAATGTCAGGTTCCTCTAGCTCAGATTCCAATATGCCAAACTATTTCACACTGCGATCATCATGCTATTATGGAGCTTGAACAGCTATCTTTTTGTAAAAAAAGAAAAAAGAAAAAAAATCAGTAGACCTAGCCCACACAAAACTGCAGCTCCTGTGATTAATTTAGCATCCACGTCAATTTACAGTCAGTCAGAAAATACCTAGGCATGGTTCAGGGGATGATTCCCTATAAGCCATTTGGACACGGCCATCCTGCTTTAAAGACAAAGTGTTTAGGTATTTGAATGCAAACTGTGCAGTATTCCTCAGCCTCAAGGCAAAAGCCTGTTTTATTTAGTAGTATAAGCGACCTGCGAGTCTGAAAGAAAAGTGCACCAGGTATTCTGTTTAGCAGATTTCTTGGTGTAAAAAAATAGGTATTCTAATAGGATAAAGTTAGGCTAATAATGTTACATAGGTGAGAATAGTAAAATCTCCTCAAAGATGTTTATACTGCTTGGAAAATGCTCAGGGTATAAGAAGATGAAATTTAAATAAACCAGTACCAGAACTAATCTGCATGTTTCTACAGTGCTGCAGGCAGAAGTATTTCCATGGGTTTGCAAGAAACAGTCATGATTTATTTACACTCACATTGAAACATGTTTTCATAATAATTAAATATATTTAAATACAAGAAGAGGTGCGTGGGGGACAACTACATACCTCTGGAAGTCCCACAAATCCAAACTCTTGTGGCAAGATGGATTTGTTTGTTAGTGTGACGTTTGCCTGCACAGCTTCATAGATTGTGCAGTATCCAAAATTGATTTGTGCTGGACTGATTTCCAAATCAGAAGTAGTAACAATTGCATGGACAGTAACATTAACTTTTTTAGCCTGAAACAAACACAAAAGCACAGGATGAAAACCTCCATCTGTAGCATTGTAAGGACAGGATTTAAGTGAAATGTCGTGCAAAAAGATAACTGCAAAAAACTTATTCTACTCTATTCCTTGACAATAACAAATGTAAATGTAACATATCTATCTTGAACTTCAGCTGCAGTGCTCTTTGAAAATAATTAATAGGAAATGTCTCATTGATAAGCAAAATTTAAAGAAAATACTATCTGTATCTCAAATTCCATATGCTAGAATGAAATCACACCTGCATCTCCAGGAAATGTAAACTCTAAGAATATGCTACATCTGCAGTGCAGATCAGAATAAAAAGATTGTGCTATGGTATCTGATAACTCTCTAGTACAAAATAAACTACTAGGGAATAGATGAACACTACCTAGAAAGGATTTAACTGTCTGTAAAGTTCTGTAAACATGCTGACAAGAAGAAACTATCAGATCTGTATTATCACTTTAAGCACCTTTTACTATTATCACAGGACTTCAGCTAGTAAATAACTAATCTAAGATTAGGTATCATAAAGTGAACATGCACTAAAATAATTTACATCTACTGTCATTCTGATAACCAGCATAATAAAAACCACTAACCTTATCCACAATCAGTATTGTCACTGGCACTTCCAGAATTCTTGTCTCGTCATTAAAATAGCTCCCTGCATCTTCAGGAAGAGAGTGCCTAAAAGCCAAAAAGTACTTTCAGTTTCACAAAAATATTTTGACTATTTTCTAGCTAAGGGGAATAATGAATAATAAACTTTTGATGGATATATTTCTGAACAAAAAAACCAAACCTGTTACTTAAGGTCTAAAAATTTTATTATTCACTGCTTTTAATCTTAACATGGTAATTGTGCTCAAACAGGAGTATTTGTGTATATAGTTGGTTAAGCATCAACTCCAATGCTTCCCTGAAGTGAAGTCTAACTAAAATCCTGTATGCGAGATACGTGCAAATATTAGGGGAAATGGTGGAAGAATGGTAGAAGAAGATACCAATGAAAAATTAGTGACCTATGAAGTTCCACCTTCTGACCATGGAAAAGAAGATGCAGGCAGATCTGAACTATTATGGACTTGTCACAGATTCCCTACAGAATGGCATACCCCCCGGCAGTCTGCCCTGAGCAGGTATGCATGGATCGCAAGGGTATCTAGCAAGGAAGTTAGAAGAATTGACCTGGGACGTTAATGTTGGATTTTAATTTTTTTAAATACAGTATTTTGGACACACAGGAGTTTAAGGGAGTTATTTAGAGGTCAGCATCCATTTATCTTTTTTTTTTTTTTAAATGCAATCACTTAAAATTCTGAAAAATGTAAAGCTTACTTTACAATCAGAATACAAGCCTTTTGCATCTTTGCTGCAACCACAGCACTAACCAACCCAACCTAGGCAGTCGTTTCCTTTTGACACTGATGTTAGTTAATTACCAGCCAGTTTGAGGCAAAACCAACTGCAGCACAAAGCACAGAGAAATAAATAAAGTGAAACAAACTCAGAGACCAATAGTGTCTGATTATATACCTGATTAGGAATTTATAAGAAATATGCGGGTTTTCTGTAGCAGAAGCATCCTGCTATAAGCAGCTCAATTTCAGAGACAAGACAATACAAAAGCTCTAGCATTTTTAGGTCTGCTGGGTCTATTTATAGCCTTTTACAGCATCAGAGTGAATTGCTTCCTGTTCTTAGGTCTATACAGTGATAAATTTCCTACTACTACTACGGGAACTACATGCAACTTTGTAATGTATTGATAAAGAATAGTTAATGAATAAATAGCACCCACTCAGTCACCATGGTGATCTGAAACCTTGCTGGCTGTTATTTTGCAAGTCTGAAACGTGACTTCAGCAATACCTTTGAAGATCACCTTCTAACTTGTTTAAAGATAGGTACTGGAGTTAAATGCAAGGTAGGAATAAAGTATCAGCTTCCACTTTGTCATAGGACATCAGAATAGCAGAAGAAATTAATCTATTACAAAGTAATCCAGAGGGGAAAAAAATAATTGTAACTGTACATACACAGTGATGGACTCTAAATTAGCTGTTATGCCTTGGGGAAAAGATACCGAAATCCTTCAGATAGTTCTCTGAAAATGGCATATTTATGCTTAAAAGCAATTAAAGAGAAATGTAAAAGACAAATCAGATTTAGACTGCCAACATCTGCAGGACTAGTTCCAAATGCTAAAAGATGTGGTATTTGGGAATTCTGAAAATCAGCAGATTAGAGAACTTGCCTTCAAATAAACAGAAAATGTCTGCTTCAAACGCCCAGAAAGTTCTGGGTATTGTAATATCTGACCAAGCATTTCAGAGTGCACAGAACACTCGGGACAACTTCCCAAGCCTTCAGTCATCTATCTGTTCACTCACTATTGCTGGATGAGCGTTTCTTTAACTTCTGTGTTACTTTTAATACAGCTGTTCTATTAATATAGCTTCTAATACTAAGTCAGTGAGGAGGCATTTATAGGAAAGCGTCACTAGCTCAGTACTTCACATCAGCTTGTAGCAAGTTCATCTTCCTCTGTCATACACTCCCTTCCCTTGTGTGTGAGGTCTTCTAAAACCATTCTGTATACTGAAACAGCCAGATACTTATTTTGTGTGTCAGAAATGCCTTATTCTCATCAAATCTCCTTTCTGAAGCTTCCCCATTTTTCAAAGAAAGATTAATGCTCTAAATCCAAGCTATGTTTCTATCCACTCAGTAAGCGTAACAGTGCTTTAGAGCATCTCAAGTTTAGGAACTGAAAAATGTCATAATGGTTACTGTTGTTGTAATCTGATAGGATTTGAGATGTTGGAAGAACTGTAAATACTTTTAGTTCTTTGAATGCTAACCTGGTGAAAATTTCAAAATCAGTGATTAGACTCTCAATTTAGAATCCAGGGATGCTGAGCACATCAGTGAAAATCCAAATATACTTACATCAACAGAACAAGATAACCTATATGAAAAAAGCTGCAGGTTTGCAGCAGCAATTAATGCAGAAGTCACCAAAGTATTTGGCTGTAAATCAGAATTAAGATCTATATATTTTAATTTAGATTTGAAAAGAAATGCCCTGCTAAATTCTTTACAATGACAATGTAAAACAAAATTAATAGTGGTCAACAGGAGCTCTTGTATTTAAATTTTTAAAAACTGGAATTCTTTGTTTCCTATAATTGAGTTATGTTTGTATATGTAGATGTATCATGAAATGGAGAAGAGAAACTTGCTGGGATAAGGCTTTTAGCATCTTAGAAAAAGTCATATAAACTGCCACAAATTCAAGATCAATACATTCATATTTTGGAGAAAAATGTACATGTGTAGGAGAGATACAAACAGGAAGCCCAACCATTCTTACCTTAATTAGCAAGCACAGGACTTCTTGTCCAGAAATTATTTAATCAGTGATCCATGAAGTAGCCACCTGGCCTAGATAACCTCTCTCTTGTGTAAGAACAGCTTCCCCACAGAAATGGGAGCAGCCTACTAGGAATGCAATTGCTAAGATTTTCACACTGCTGCTGTCACCACAGGAAAAGCATTTCCTCACAGGTATGTGATCCAAGTTAATTTCCTCCTTGAGCATCTGGCAACTGTTAAGGGGGAGACAGGGGGGAGACTGGGACTGCATTGACACCAGCAGCGTGAAGTCCAGACTGCTACAGTGTGAAGGAAGAAAAAAAAAAAACAACCAACCTTTGACCTGCTCAGGTTTCCACTGACAGCCTCCTATAGATAGTGTCTTACATACTGAAAGGATTAATGCTGTTTGGTTACCTGGGCAGAAACTTCAATTGCACACTGAAGGATGACTGAGCTTGAATGTAACCTGTTTTCGGAAGCAGCTCCATGTGCTTACTCAATTCTTTGCATACTTCAAACTTCAAACGCAGTGTGGTTTTTGCTCTGCAAACAGATCAGACATGCTTAGGTGGCTTTGAGGCTACCCATGCTGCCAACTCAGCAACATTTCCTCTTGGAGCTTGATCCCCTGCACCCCCCTCCTTTCATCTCTACTCTACATCACGATTATAACAATTCCAAGCTTCCTTTGAAAATGATAGGCACGTAAAAGTGCTACAGCAAAATCACACAGTTATATTCTCTTTTAAGATAAGTATAGAAAACAAGATTTTTGAATTACTGTAAGTAAACCAGTGGTATTTAAAGTAATATACACAGCTGATTGGAACTTAATTGTCAAAGTGCAGCAGAGTGTAAGTCAGGTCAGGGGAAAGTCAAAGCCAAATTATCGTGAAATATCAGCTAATTTATTTGCTCCTAACACACATTCCCTCTATCTGAATCAATAGGAATCAAACTTAATATTTGAGACAACTAATTGGTCCTCAATGTGGAAAAGGAGTAGTCTTCTTGTAATGTTGGATCTAGGTTATATAACAATTGGTGGGTGGGATGTTTCAAATAAATTCCTGTTATTTTGTCTGAGAAACAGAAAACTAAGACCAGCCACCCCTAAGCAGGGCCAAGGATACTAGATGCTGCTTAAGTGGCTAACAAGACTTAACGTCCCAGCCTGTAGTCAGAAGAATCACAAGAATGAACCTGAAAGAGCATAATACACCTGAAACATCAACATATACCCAGTTTGTGAGTTCTATTCATCCACATTATCAGCATAATTATCTCAAAACCTTCAATACCAAAAATTAAGCCGGTACAGACAGGAAAATCACCTCAAACTTGGCAGAAGGAGGGGCCGTCTTATGCCAAAAATACACTGAGAGCACTACTGCTTCTGGTTTTTCTCCCTAAAGCCATGATGCCTTCTTTTAAATAATGTGAATCCACAGATCTCTTGTAACTTCCCCTCTAACAGCAGAGATTCTACAGGGCTAGAAGTCATAGCGTGGCTAAGCGAGTACTGCCAGTTCCTCTGCTAAAACTTGCCATCAGTTTGCCCTGTGAATGGCATGTTGGGAGTTAGGAAACATCTCCCTGTTTATGGAGTGCTGGCCATATAATACAGCCATAGCCACAGACCATACCCTGCTTTGGAATTTTATGCTTAAGTGCAATATTGCCGAGCAATTTACAAATATTTCAGCTTGTCATTTTCCTTCTCTTGGACTGGTTTACAAGCTGTCAGTCCAGATGGTCTGCTCTAAATCAACAGCTATAGCATGTGGTACCAGGAGCCTGGAATGATTTCTGACTGTTGACAATCTAAGAGAACTATATACTACTTCATTAAATCAGCGCAGATTATAACCTGCCAAAGAAATTACTTTTCAAAGTGATTTATATTGGACAGGATTCTGATAAGACACTTTCACCCTTCATGCTGCTTATTTATGCTTCCTGATTACTGTATTCTATGTGACCAGAAAAAACCCGACAAGCAAAACCCAAACTGAAAACAGTATCAACTAACATTTTGCAATTCTACAGAGCTTGCTGGGTCACTTCAGTGCCAGAGCTACCTAACTAACTTGAAAACTTGGTCTTCTACTTACGCTATGACTACAATGTCATAGATTACAGCAGCAATAAGATACAAAGTCCTTGCTGCTCTGCTTCAGTCAGATGTTTCTGTGTACTAGTACCAACTAGAACAAAATAGAACAAAAGGCTATTGTAACACATCAAGTCTGGGTCAGATTGTGCCCCCAAAGTCTAAAGACTTCTCTTGCTACAAGTTTTAGTTTGGGGGGGGTTTCCCCCTTTGTTCTCCTATAACTAGTTAGGGATTGGAGTAGAAACTTGTAAGAATTTTCCAAAGTAGCAGGATTATTTAAGTATCAAATTAAAATCTAATGAATGTGTGTTCTAGAAGTCATGCTACTAAGATTTCACATCTACTGGATCTGAACTTTACTTCTCACTAGCTAAGGCATTTCAGCAGTTGTTAGACAAGCAGCTTTTTCAGCCAGGCTGTGGTCACCTTACCTTGGGTCTCCTTCCGTGAATGGTTCAGGCAGCACTGTAGTAACTCTTTAGCAGATACACAGTTCACACATAAAGCCGCTGTAACAAACTATTACCTTTGTTTGCGTGTTGCCAGCAGTTTAGATACATCTTTGCTAGCCTGATAATTATCCTTGAGTCTGGATCTTTTGTCATTGCATAGTTCCAGACCAGCCACTTTAGCAAGACTACCTTTCCCCAGTTTTTCACTACTGCAATTAGAATACAGCTACTTACTAGTCTAACCTAAGAAACTGTTCTTGACTGATAGTGATTTATAGCTATTTTCAGCAGTTTAAATTCATTCTATTTGAGAAGTGGTTTGATATATACCATGTATCAATGAGGAATCCTCTTCCTGATACGCACTACAGACAAATTTCAAAAGCTACTAGAGGAAGAAACTTCTCAGGCGCCACATCTAACTGAATGATGAAATCTATCTACTTTTGCAGGATAAAAATTAAGACATGATATTCCTGCACATGAATTGCTTTGAATTTCAGCCTAAATGACTGTATAACAAAGACAATTTTTCCTAACTATGGAAAATTGGGTGATAAATCAAAGACTGGATTTGCCAAGATACTAAGGACAGTATACTACATACTAAGTACTCTCAATATAGTGAAATGTGGTGAAGGATCAGCAGAATTTTTCCCTCAGTTAAGAAGTTTTGCCCTAAGCAATTTGACAGCTTCTATCTTTGGGATCCCCTTGAAATCTTAAGTTTTCATAAGGAGAGTTATTCTGCTTCTATACTTGTAAGTTTTATCCCTGGGTTATCTAGACCAAGTAAAATCACTTACATAACAACTTGTGCTTGTCATATCTGTAAGCTGAATTTCTGAGATAACAGCTTTACTCATTTCTTTCCAACTGTGAAGAATCTCTGCAGTCTGTAATTCTGGTAAGAGGTTTAGAATGGATGCCTTCTACAGAACCAATCTCTCCCCCACCCTCCTACAAATCCACCCCAATCCTATTTAAATGGAATCTAAGAAATGCAAATTGTTAAAATAAGCATTCAATAGTGACTGCCTGAGGTAGAGGGAAGACATGCAGCACCTGAAGACAGTTAAGAGAGTAAAAGGTGATGTAACCACTCTAAGAGCCAAAATCTTCTGGGAGGCAAATATTACCTTTATATTATGGTGAAGAACCAGTCTTCAGACATTACTGACAGAAACACACAGATATTTTTTTCCCCTGTAAATTGGTATTTGGTCGCTCTCTGTGTGCTTACAAGTTATCTGTCACTCCAGCACAGTGCTTGATGCCCATGTACACTAGGAAAAGTTGCACAGTTCCCATTTTATAGTAAATGCAAAAGGACTGACATGATTTATCCAGCATCATATCCCAAGTCTGGAAAGACTGGCGATTGACCCTCTCAATAAAGAACAGTTGGCATGAGGCTGGCTTCCAGATCATAAATCTCCCATGGACTTTAATTAAAACAAAATAGCTGAGAAGTAACAAAATATTCTTTCATAAGATTTCCTACCTGAATCAATTATACCAATGTGCACTTAATTTTAGACACATTTATATCCCTAACGTTTAGTGTGCAAATTCCACATGCTCAAACTCTGTGGGGTTGCTACTCCCCAGGGACTTTGCAGTTATACCACAGAAGAGGTACAACACAGGGAATCTTCTAGGAGTGGAAAGGCATCTGTTAAGCCAGATACTTCACAGCTATGGCTGGTCTTGGGAATCTGGGATAGCAGGATACCCAAGTCCAATTTCCACAGCAGTGTGGAACTCAGACGGCTTGTAATCAGGACGTCCTCCTGAAACACCAAGGAAAAGACCAAACTGTTCTTCAGCTTCCTAGGATGGCAAGATGGGTCTTAACAACCAAACCTCAAGACACCACCTAGTGACTGAAGATCTCATTATTCAGCTTCGGAAGGCAGCTGATAATGAAAGGGTAGCTCACCTGCTTTGAATGACAATGCAATCCTGATAAAGTCGGTCATACATACAGATCTTGAAATCAATGTTGGGATTGCACACCCAAACTGGCACATCAATAGAAACTCCGATGGCACTGAAGCACAGCTATTAATACACAAATCAAGAGTATAATTATTTTTGTTAGTCTCAAACTCTTACCAATCTAGGCAGAGCAAGAATTTCTGCTATAAGCCACAGCTGAGTAACATATTTTATTATTCATATTGCAACAGGTTCTTCAATTAGGCAAAGCTATGAAAATAATTTGTAAAATAAAACCAGGATGTTATGATTTCCCAGCAGAAAAAAGAATTATACTTTGGGTTGGATTCTTTGACAGAGAACATGAAGGAATAGCATGCTGTCCATAATGTTGAAAATAAATATTTAGAGTGCATCTAGCTTGAGTGAATGTGCCATAATTCAGAAATTCAAGAGACTGCCGCTTGTTTAGCCAGCAGAGAAACACAGTCATGGCAGCACAGTGCTGCACTTCCTATAATGACCTAAGGTCTGAAATCAGTGACTGCATAGCTCAGACTTGGATGAAATGATCCTGAAAGAAAGGGTACCCATAGGTCCTGCAGTATGCGCCTGCAGCTCCTTTTGTAGACTACTCCATCTGTAGAGCACAGGGAGGGCCAAGACTGGCCTACTGAGCTTCTTGGAAGATTTTATTTTTTTGGCAAGCTTCTGTGAACTGTTCCCAGGCAGAATTTGGCTTCTGATAAAGTACGGAATCAAAATATGCTGAAGTGGTAACTAAAGTTGTCATCTCTTCCAGCTTTCACACATCAGTTTCACTACTGCATGCTAAATAATTCCAATTCTGATGTATCAGAAGGAAAATAAACTATGTAGATTGGGAATAGAGAAGAATACTTTCATATTTGTTTCTAGGACATTAGATGTTTTCCAGCATTATGTCTGATAAAATAGGAATGTCAGGATTATTTGCATAGAAATTTAAGAAAATCAACAGCTCTAATAACCATACTGCATCAGAAGGAATGGCCATGATTTACAAAGTTACCACCCATGAAACCACATAACACGTACTCACATGGTACCTCACTGTTCTCTCTTATAATGTTCATAAACATATCTTCCTCTACCTCCTTCTCCTGTTTCTAATATAGGATTCTGAGCAATTTTAATTCTTGGGAAAAGCAGAAGTAGGAGGATTTTAAACTCTTTTTTTTATACAGTGTTTTGAAGCAAGCCTTGCACAAAATCACTCACTGGTTTGCAGTCTGAGTTGTCAAACGTGATCACAAACTCTGCCCGCACATCCCCAGGTATAGCTGGGACAAATATAATCTGAAGTTTGACTGAGCTGAAGGGTCCAACTTCACCTTCAGTAACCTGAACAAGAAGTAACATATTTTTAATGAAAATCTGACTATTACTGTAGTTGGCTATAAATTGTATTGAAATAAAGAGACAGTATATACTCATACTATACAAATGCTCTATTACACCTAGTTTGTAACTAGATTATGGGGAATGTAAATCTCTACAGAGTCTTTCAGCTCAAATAAGTCTTTATAGATCAAAAGAAAGGGCAAATATGTCATGTGATTTCATTGTAAGAATTAACTGTGATACAGTGAAGCCCAGTGGGCTTGAAATCAATCATGTACTTAAGCTTTTCCCAGCAGAGCCAAAGCCATTTATTTGATGTAGGCTTAGACTAGTGAAAATCTTGTCTGTACCTCAGGATATTCATTACCTTTCCAAGCATAATTTCAACTGGTGTTTCTTCAGGAGAAAGTTCCACCAAATTACATGCATTGTCTGTGTCTAGATCTGATCTGGAATTTAATACATCTTGACCAAGTTGTTCTGGGAAAAAACCACAACCACAAATAAAACCCCACAACATTCTGGATGTGTGCATGTATTCACTAAACAACAATATCAAACAGAGCAGAAGTACATTGATTTTGGTCAATACTGCAAATGCAATAATGTACACCAATGATGTGGAAATATAAATGTCTAGAAGGAAATTTCAGGTTGGCCGTACAACTTTGCCCTAGGCCAAAAGTCTGCCTTAGGCCTTCCACTACAGAATAATCATATTCATGTTTCAGTAGGATAAAATATGTATCAGAGATTGTTAGAACAAGGAATGCAAATTCAGCTGAAAGTGTGAACTGGGCTTTAAGAACAATTTAAGTGGGACACAGCAACGCAGTCAGAAGGACCTGCAGAGCAAGTGAAAGTGCTGCTTCACTTCCTTTTCAGAACAACTGCAATGAGTACCACCTTTAATTAAACAGTCTCCCACCAGGGCTTTGAAGTGCCTTAAACTAATCCATCATGAGGGAGACGAAGCTGACTCTGGACTGTATGGCAGTAATCAACTGGCAACCATATGCTTCACATTAACCAGGAGAAAAAAAACAAAAACAAACAAACAACATGTCATGAGATATGTTAGTGTGCCAAAACTATGGATTTTTTTTTTTTTAAGGTCTGAAAACATCTTTAAAAGGTTCTGTGTATGCGTTCTGTGGAGACAGCTACCATGATTTATGGAATCACTCCTTTTCACAACACAGATCCTAGATTTAAAAAAGAAAAGCCACCCACAACCTTTTCATGGAACTTTTAGTTTCCTGGATATTGATCATTCCAATTTCAGAAGAAATATTAAAGAATACAGATAATAAAGAAATTAAGAAAGTCTTTCTTCTGCAAGACTGGAGTTTATTAGGCACATAGTAAACATTAGGAATGAGATGGAAAATGTCTGAGGAGGTTCATCTTTCTGCTTCCTTGTTCCTAGAATTACAGACTATAAAAATAAACCTGTCATGTGGATTTCTATTCTGAGAAGTGGGTATTCAGTTGCTGAGACAAGAATGATAACAATTTTGCAGTTTCTGTAAGCTAGTTGGTTTCTGTATTCTTCTGAGACTGAATTGTTGATCACTAATAAGAAGCGAGATTCTCTGTTGCTTTTGATATAATGGTGTCAGTACATTATTTTTAGTCATTTTTTGTGAGGCAGCATACAAAGAAATATAACACTACTACTAGAATGGCGAACTAAATTTATTGAGTAACTTTGCAAACTGAAATCCACAGCTTATCACAGGAAACACTACAAATGGATAATGCTTAGCCTGGCAAACTGTTTTCTAAAATAGTCATCTCACCTGTGGGACTACTGCTCAGGCTCATCTCAGTCCTCTGCCGCTCCACCTGGGCTACGCAGTAGGTCACTTCTTCACTATGGTCAGGACAAATTTGGTCCTTCTTTTCAATTACAGATGTCACAGGACTATTGCTGACTTTGTTTTCAGGGATGTAGTCACTGAGATGTTGAGTAACCTATTAGAAAACACAGAAAAAACATTTTCTACTGTAAATGTTCATCTGCCTTGCACCGGCCCCAATTTTATCAAGCAGTTTCAAATCAGACTTGTGTTTTCTTGCCACTGCTCCACATTATAGAGAAATATGTTGCACTTTCTAAAAACTGCACATTCTACTAGACCTTTATCAATGAGCAGATTTAATTTTTGCTGGCTGCCCAAAACAGGTAAATAATGTAGCAGGAGCAATAGAATACAGTGTTAGTTCTTTTACAATTAACAGAATTAACATTTTTCTAGGGGAAACACAGGCAGTTCTACATCAAAAATAAGTCTGCTAAAAGTAGACTTCTGTTTAGTACACACCTACAAAAGATAGAATGCAGAAGGAAAACCATGGATACAGACGAAGTTATTTTACAAATTCTTTTCTTGAACCATGCTTTTAACATAAGGATAGTATGAGAGTTGAGAACCATGGCAAACAGCTCAGCAGTTTCACTGTTCATACTATTCAATGTAGTGTTCCAAAAGGAGAGGTCAACCCTTTTCTTAGAACTTAAAACTGGGTTAGATTATGAAGTAGAGAATTTTGAAAACTGTCTGAGCCAAATGCTCTTCGATTTTCAAAGAAATTAAAGACTGCACTGATGGAACAAAGATGAAGTATCTGCACTGCATTTGCAAGAACATGGAAAAGCACTTCAAAATAAAGATATGCAACCTAGTAGTGATACTCTCCCTGGTCAAGGACCTGTGAAATCCATCTATTTATGGGTACTACCTATGCAATACTTGAGGAAAAAGGAACATTTATAATATTCATCAACACAGGAATTACAAAGCATGAGTTCCTACTACAGTGAGTGGTTGGTTGGGGATTTTTTTTTTTTTTTTTGGAAATGTGAAAATTTCTCCACTTTAAGAATAAAATCCACAACTTATTTAGAAAAGGAGCAAGTACATCTTCGGACTTAGGCAGTTCAGTCTTGCAAAAATCCACCCCACAGTGCTGACATGAAAAGATGATTGTATGCATGATTTCTTTGTAAGTGTTTTTCACTTAAAATTATCTGCTACATGGAGGAGTACAGCTGTTAGGATTCCTCAGTTTTCTGTCAACTTGGAAATTGGCTTGCTGTAGGAACAATCAATGTCAGGTCTAACACCACACATTTTGTCAGCTCCGCGCCAAGTGTCTGAATTTTGGTGTGTTTCTTCAACAGTGTCTGCTTCATTCCCACCCAGGCCATTCCACAGGACACAGTATTACAGTAATTTGCAGTCATTCCACTATTGATTTGAGAGATCTTCCCTCAATTCTTTAACACTGCTTATTATTATAATTTTCAGGCAACAGCCCTTAATGTAATTCTTAGTTTGACTAAGATGACTTCTCCCCTTGTAACAGCAGGTTGTCAATAACTGTGGCTGTCCTCCTTTGACAGGAAATTTAAATGAAGAGCTCCGAATTGTTAAAGGAAGATCACAGGCTAGTGCTCCCAATTCTCATTACCTTACGGCTAGTTCTGCAACAGCTGGCATTTTTCTGAAGTCTAGGAGCTAGGATTTTAAATAACTCTGTCAGAATCTTCTAACTACAGTATTTTTTCCTAATTTTCATGGATGTGGAAAAAACAGGAATCATGATATAGATTTTTTTGTTAACATTTTAGTCATTTATCATTGTTGGGTATCCCCCCACCCCCAAATAATTGTTTTTAACTATTTTGTGTGGTATTTGGGAGTCTAACAGATTATGTTAAGATATGCCAACCCAAACATAAACAAACTACAAAAGGTTGGACCAGATGATCTTCCAAAGTCCCTTCCAACCTGGGCTGTTGTATGATTCTACCACGCTTTGCAAAGCAGAACACTTCTATCAATTTAGGGAAATGCTTTTGAACCTACCATTCTTCCAGGAGAAGATTTTGCTGTTGCTTTGCATGACCTACTGTCACCTGTTGATGTCTGAACTTTGAATCTTGTTCCCAAAGCTCCACTGTTTGTCAGGTTGATGGTCCGTGAAATTGTCTCTCCCACCACATGGCTGCCAAAGTCAATGAGCTCTTTATCTAGTGCCAGCTGTGAGAAGATAAACCATTAATTACTACCGTCCTAGATAGTCAGTAATGTCAATTGAATGTCCACCTTTTCAAGAATAGGACTTTAAAGTTCTTATTATCATTTCAAAGATGGTACCAAATAACAAGATGAACTGTGAGTATCCTTCTGCTTTTTTGCAGAAGCCAACTCACTAGAACAATGCCTTGTTAAACTAAGCCACTTCCATTTCAGTCCACTGGACAATGGAAAAAACAGGTCAAATTCTATTCATAGTAGCAGCTTGCATAAGTCTTCAGGTAATTACTCAGGAATTAGGTTATATTTACATACTGATTCAACATTGTTGCACTTGTGTTACAGTAAAATGGTTTAACTAGCTGAGAAACAAGCAGCATTCAACATCATTTAGTGACTACTATCAGTTTATAAGACATCCTGTCTTGTTTCTTTGAGCTGTCATGGTTTACAACCAGTTTAAAAAGTAATACTCTAGTTCATATAGACTTTTTAATGACTTTAACTGGGTGTATGATAACAAAAGGCTTGTAACTCAAGTTCAATCATCAAAAAGACAAAGACAACTTGGTTGCTTGCTAGTATCCTGCTTACAGCTGAACTCCTCCCACTTTCAGGGCATAAAGAACAGGAGCTCCTGCATGTAATTAGTGCACAATGATGGTATCAATTAGTGAAGAAAACCACTCTGATCAAAAAGGAAAGTTCTGGCTTTCTACTGCATTGTGCATTTTCATCTTCAAGGTCTTTCAACTGAAAAACCAAAAAGAGTCCTTTACACATAGTCAGATTAAAGTATGCAATATCAATGTGATATCCTTCTAGCCTCCCACAAGTGCTTAAAAATTAAGCACATCCTTAAATACTTTGCTAGATTGCTAATATAAGAATAATTTGTTACACAGAAAATAGAAGGGGGTAAGGTAAGTAACTGAATGCTAGTGCACTGTAATTATTATTGATTCATTTCCCCGTGCACAAGTTTCAATGTGCAATTCAGGAAAGAAACTTTACACACAGTCTTATTCATTCAGTTTACTGAAATACAGTATCACAAACTCCAGGAAGACATTCATATGTCTAAAGTCTTTTAAAAAGATTCTTGTTTATTTTTTATTAAGTATGCTCCCGGTATATCACAAATTTTGCATTTGCCAGTCTTATTCCGACACTGGATGTCTCCTTGCGTAATCTTTTTCCTCTAACACTGTATATTCTCATCTATAATTTCTTTTGGCCTGTAAAGCCAAAGCTGCTTTTAGATGTGAAGAAGTAATTTAAAAACAAACTTGTTGCTTTTATCAAATACTTTCTTCAAGTTAGCTCACAGGAAGTTAAGGTATCTAAAAAAGTTAGTGCTGCTATAGTTTCATCTCTTAACAGGAAGAAGGTTATGTTCTTTGCTTAGAATTTTGTATAGAATTCTGAAAAAGATTTTGACATGCTGAAAGAGAGATTATATGCTTTTTATAAATGCCAGAAAACATAGAAAGATATTGTGGTATTTTGATTTTTCTCTACATAGAAAATTAAAGTTAAGAATAAACTACTGCAGGTCAGGGATGGAATTTCCAAAAGTTACAAGGAGACAAAAGATAGCTCATTCTCAGCCATTTCTCTTCCCTTCAATTCACAATAGAATATTGTGTCATCAATTTTTAAACAGAACTACTTCAGTTAATTCCACTCTGAAGTTAAAGTTTATGGTTAAGTAAATCCATTAAGATAATTTTGTATAAATCTCAGTGTAATCTGGGCAGCTAAGGAATGAATAATTTTCTGGAAAGAGATTTCATTTAAAAGGAAAACAGAAAGAAATAGAAATACCTCTTGCTAAATATTTTCAATAACGTTTATGCTAGCTCACATTTTCTATTACTGTTGTTATACTGACTTTGAGCATACTTCAAAAAAGCCACTTACAATGCATCTCTTGGCTGTACATTTCAATGGAACAGAAAAAGAACCTGTCTGTGCCATGAACATCACTTCTCCTTCCAAAGTTTCATTTATCTAGAAAACAAGAAAAAGCCCAACCAAGTAGTTTGCAAAGACTTAGCCTATGTAGTTTGAAGAAAAATATTTTCCCTCATTCTTTCAGTAACATATTAAAATGTATCTCTACAGATTCTACATTTCCATTTTAAAACAGTCTTTGGTAACTGCCTGGCTAACTTTAGCTAGGCAATATTATAAATCTTTTCGTTTGGAGCAAGTTTCAAAACATACTCCAAGAATACTTAGTGCTAGGCATTTTTCTAAAACGTGCCCTTAGAATATGCCTTGTTACAACTCAACAGAGTTTGAACATGCACACGGTTGTCCAAGTACCACCACACCTTTTCTAGAAGTGTAGTTTGTTTCCTTGTTAACAGTTAAGAAATTAAATCTCTGATTGTTTTAATCAGGCTAGTGGAATACACTAGGATTCTCATAATTGTGTAACTTAGCACTCAGGTGCACTTACCATTGGCTTAAATGTTACCACCATTCCACAGGACATTCCAGCAGACATTTTGCCAGGTGGGTCAAAACTATGGAGAAAATGAACATAAAGCTCCAAATTAAAGCTGTGTATGAAACACCCAGCTCCTATTCTGGTAACAATGGCAGATTTAGAAAAAAAAAATTTCCCCTACTTGGATTAAATACTCAGAAAAGTCAAAATGAGTGACAGATTAATGAAAAGCTACAGAATCCTGCTGCAGTTGTAGAACTAAAGAGGCCAATTCTTTATTGAGCTCTTACCCAGAAAGTCTTAAAGTGCCTTCATGCTACAAAGAGACTGTAGCCCAGCAGGTGAAGCTGAGGCTCAATAATATAATCAAGAATAGGGTGGACAATCACCCTCTCTAACAACCAGGAAGCCATCTTCTCCCATTATCCATTTTGAGTGTTGCTCTGTAACAGCTCCCCCATCCAAACAGGAAATGAAGAGGGGGAAAGAAAAAAAAAAAAAGGTAGCAGCAAATGGTTAGTGAATGTGCTGCTTGCTGCAAACTGTATCAAAATATCTTGAATAGAAACTGCCACTTATTTCAATGCCTCATTTCATGGTCTGTGATGCAAGCAGAATGCCCATCAGAAGACAAGAAATCTCACAGCTGCACTCTAAATGAAATTATTAAGGCACTATTGGAGGCCTATTCTGCCTGACAGAAACAGAAAGGAAGCTAGACAAAATAGATAACTAAATGATGTTAGCCATGGGAATACCTAAGCAAACTGAAACACAGAACATACATGCTAACCACAATTCTATTAAAACAAAATTAAAACCAAACAGAAGCAAGATGAAACATTTTGAAACAGAAAAGGGAAGCTGTGCAGAATTCAGGAGCTTAAAATGTGACTAGGGAAATAAGCATCTGTATACGGACCTCTAGAACAGATCACTAGCAGTTCCTCCTGAGAAAGACTTTAAGGAGTAGCTCCTTCTATTTTACCTTCATAAAATATTTATGATTTAGAGCACAGGCTGCCAAACACACAGAACCACTCTGCTAAGAACAGACTCCCATTGCATGGAGATGCAATAATGCTCATTTTAACCATTAGATATGGCTTTTTATTAGGAAATATAGTGTCTGTCACTGATAACAGTTCTCAAGCGTTATGTCTGTAACTACCTGTTCAAGTGCTTTAGAGGCCAACTGATACCACGACAGCTTAGATACACTGGGCATTTTCAAAATACTTATGTTGTGGTTTAACCCCACAGGCAGCTAATACAACCACACAGTCCTTAACTCACACACACCCCCCACAGTGGGATGGGGGAGAGAATTGGGGGGCGGGGAAGGTGAAACCTGTCAGTTGAGATAAAGACAGTTTAATATGACAGAAAAGGAAGGTGATGATGATGATAGAATATACAAACCAAAGTGATATACACCACAATTGCTCACCACCTGCAGACCACTGATGCCCAGCCAGATTCTGAGCCGCAGTCTAAAGCCCCAGCCAGCTTCCCCCAAGTTATATACTGCGCATGACGCCATATGGTACGGTGTGGCCCTTTGGCCAGTCTGGCTAAGCTGTCCCAGCCGTGTCCCACTATACAGTGTAAGATCAGTGTCTACAAATCTGATCTGTGCTGTTCAAATTTATTAATAATATGACAATGGATAAGATCTATTGATTATTTTTGCTAGCTATTTATCTCGCAAATGTATGGGTAACCAATTTATTTGGAAAAAAATTGAATTCATCAGATAAAAATTAAAGATCAAGTATTGTGAATAGAATGAGTCCATGATTATTTTTTTTTTTTTATTTGGAGAGTACTTTAAAAGGTAATTATATCAAGAAAAGACTTAGGCCTTTCAGAAAGGGGTGTTTCATTTCTGCTCACAAATCAGAGGTGCTGATTTAAAACATGTAATTGTCCAATATACTAAATGAGAAAAATACAATCTTTGAGAGCAGGAAAAAACCCTCATTTTGTCAGAAGATTAGTAACTTCAGACTTTGTAATAGAAATTAAACAGGTATGATAAAGTAGGTCAAAATTAAATCCACATACAGGATTTCAAAACAAGCAGGAATCTACATTCGTATTCAGCTGAGCACCAGAGCAAGTTTAAAAGCTTCAGTGCTCTGCTGTGTTGTGGTCAGTTAGGCATCTCCATTAGTCTGTGACTAAAGTGCTAAACATCTTTACCAGGATCTTCTACAGCAGCTGGATTCAGGCTTTACAGTTCAAGTGATTACACTTGGTCAAGAACAGGAGTATGTTCACATTCCAGTGTACTCTGATAGGGACTAAGTGGGCAAGGAACAGCTTAACTATGCACCACAGTTTTTCTTATCAAGCTAGCTAGAAATTCCAAGTGCAATCTATCACTACAAACTGGCAGTAGGTAGCGAGCAGTAAAACTATCTCTGGAGTAAGAAAACAGTTACTGCGGTAATACAACTTGTTTATTTCTCTGGGGTATGATTAAACAGCCACAGAAATGGTTTCTTCAGGTCAGTCAGCTGTAAGAGTTGAAATCTTAACTTTTTATGTAAGCCAAATGAACTTGCTGTGATGTCTCCTCTACGTCAATAAGCTTCACTTACACACAAGAGGTTTAGCATTTTTTCAATTTTAGGCTAGACTACAATCAATTTTTTTCTTGTTTCACAGAGTTCCAAGTAGAACTATATCATTTTCCAAGTAGAAATATATCATTTTCTTGACCTCACTTTTTAGATAAAGGCAAGTTGTGAAAAGTAGTATTTTAAAATTTTAAAGGCTTGAAATATCTCCAAAGCAACCTAGTCTCTGAAATGTTCTTAAAAAGAAACATTTTGGGGATACTTCCATCTGTTTGTTTATAAACAGTCAAATAAAATTATCAATATAGTTAAACTGAGATTAATTTGCAATCTCTCCCAACTGGAGAGAGTACTCCATTATATAACGTGTCATCAGGATTATATGAATGGGTTGATGGGAAAGACCACAGGATTTCAATTTAAGCTCTTTGCTCTGAGATTGATTCCTTTATTTCATCAGCTTCTTCACATTTAAACTTGAGCAGTAATCTGGAAATTAGTGTGAAACATGCTCTGAGGGATGGCAGCTGGTGGAAGGTTTGCCTAAGCTTAAAGTCCTTTGTGGTGGCCTAGAAAGCAGCTTGGGTCCTCTTTCACTTCTTTGTACCAACAAAGAGATCCTTTTCCCCTTTTTAAGGGGGTCTGACATTTTGGGGGAAAAAAGCTTTCTACTGGCAGTTACCATGGGTCTCTACTGCTTTCCACAGATTAGGGACTCGTCCCCCACTATCACCACTACAGAAACCAAAGACATGCAGCTTGGGCTCAGTAAGCCTCTTGCTTCTCAGCACTGAGACATAGTTCTTTTCCTCATCACACAAGAATGGAATGTACTAATTTAGATGTATTCACTGAAATCTATTTAATTTGCTACAGAATTTGGTTGCATCTCCTGTTGTGGTACAAAGGTAAAACAAGAAACAAGTCTACAGTTAATTATACTTACTGAATACTGATGGAGTCCTTGAGCCATTCACTGATTCCCACTAGTCTGCAGAAATTAACACCGTAGGATGCATTTATCAAAACTATCTTCTTTTTGTAGACTTGACCAATGTCAAAATCCTTGGAACACAAACGTATCAGGTGGTGTGAATTACAGGAAATAGTATTTACACATGTAATGACAAAACCAACTACTTTTGCCATAGTTGTGCTCACAGTCCCTCCTGGGATCGCAAAGGGTTGTATAAACCCATAAAGCATTGCAGTGATTGTCGTAGACATTATGCCACATTCGCGGTCTAATGAAGTTATTGATTTAGACTGCCTGTGGTAAAGACAATGCAGATTTTTTCCGAACACAGAGCAAGGTGCCACTGTATTCCAATGGAGATGTGCTGTTTCTGTGCAAGCTGCAGGCTCCCAGCTCCTAACAGAACCAGAACGCCATGAAAGCTGTGTATACCTGGGCACGTTCCGTAACACGTGGGCAAGAGTCCCACAGGCTGGCTGCCAGCATGTTTCTCCAGCATAGAAGATTTGCCTGACGCACCATACTAGCAGCCTTTTCAAGTGCAGAGAACTAAGCACAGTGCTACACCTTCTCACGGTACGCTTGTTAATTACAATAAAGAGATAAACTGCAGCTCAGTTTCCTCATGACCAGTACAATATGATGGTTGCTTGCAAACTGAAATCTTAACTGGTTTGGAGTCAAGACTTCTTTAAGGACATTATTTTATAGAAGTAATGTATATACAATGTATAAGTAACAGTTACACTGCCTTTTAAAAAGCATGGAACATAGTCTAACAAGGTGCTTCAGCATTTGCTCACCTTTCTGACAGCATTTAAATTCACCTAAGTAAAAGGAAGTATTTTATAATTTAGACCTTAGTAGTAAAACTTACTAGTTTATTTAATCTAACACTTATCTAAGAGAATGCTAGAGAAAAAGGCAAGTACTGATTCAGATTTGACTAAAGACCTATTAAAGACAACAAGAATTATTTTTTCTTCCCAGTGCAACAGAATTTTGATGAAGACATCACATATCATCTTTACAGATCCTGTGCTGAATGGCCACTAACCTTGAAATGAATGCAGCTTGGTTTACTATAGAAAGTACGGCCCTTACATTCACGACCAGACACTATTTGCTTGTGAAGAATCCCAGGTTTTAATTCTTTCATTCTTTTCTCAAAAATTTCTTTTTTCTCTACCCTTGTAGCCAGCTGCTTTGGAGCTGTTTCTTCTCTGGATATCTAATAAGGAACATCAGTAAAAAAAACCACCATGACTGTAAGCGTGATCACAGAATCAATAGCTCAAAGCAGAAAAGTGTGTAAATGGGACCTTTTAGTATTTGGCCAGCCTTTATTTGTCTCCAGATCAAATTCAGCCTCCCAACTTCTATATGAAGAATCTAATTTATTCTCGGCTCTGTTTTGTAGCTTATCATCATCCCACGCTATGACATCCTGTTTTTAGGGCATTATCTGCTCTTCTACGTTCAGAATTTTTTCCACCTCAACGTAAACAAATACTCAGAAGGAAAAAAAACCAACAAACAGCTAACTTCACTGGAACATTTCGGTTATGGTCCAGTGCTTCTTTCATGCAAGTACATGAATATGTAATGACATTATTGTTTTCCGATTGATTATAACATCTGCTCTTGAAGGTCTTCTACATCTCAAAAAAGCAGTATATGCAAGTATACCTTGGAATAAAACTTATGATCTTAACTACACAGTTCCACTCTAGAAGAGTGTATTATTTAGTTCTGTTTAGAGTATGAAATGCTGTTACTTTGCTAGAAGATATGCTTTTCTTTGCCTAGTATGGTACAAAAAAGGTTGCTTCCACATAAAGCAATCTGTGTTGCCAACTCAACGGAAAGTCATGTTTAGTTTTTTTAAACTCAAACAAGTGAGCATGATGTGATGTATGTCTTCACATATCTCTGAACTAAAATTGAAGTGTGGTTTTTCTCTTTAAGAGAAAAGCCACAAGAATAGTGTCAAACAGCAATTAGTCTGATGATAGCCTCACATCTGAATCTCTACATCAATGTAATAAAGTCTGCATTTTAACTGCAAAATAGATAATCATTGGTTTTAAGCAAAGTTCCTAAAACAGCACTTACCAGTGTCATTACTTCACATATATACAACTACTAGAGAGGCAAATGAAACTTCTCTAATCCATTAAACTACTTTTATGGAGACTGTCAAAATTTTATAAAGACTAACTTCACAATGAGTCAATTACAAAAACATCTCATCCACCTTTTTTTTCTTTTCTGTTTCTAATAGGAAATATGACAACATTTACCTTGTGCAAGCCACATTCCTGACTCCAAAGTCCCGGGAACTCTGGTTCTACTAGGGTCTTGTCCCTCTCTTCCTTATCTTCACCACTTTCACAGAGCACTTCATGGGGTATTTCTTCAGCAATCTCTCCTATAGAAGCAGTTCTCTCACCAGCTGAGGAACAAGCTGATGGAGAGCACCATGACTTTTGTGAAAGAACCTAAATTTTGAAGATACAGTTAAGAGTTACTAGATGACAGTTACTTCAATAGTTAACAGTTTCTGAGGAGATCTTTTAATACAAAAAAAAGACAGGTCTGTAAAGCTCAGAGGCCAAAGATGACAACTCAGGTCGATCCCTTCTTAAGACACTGAATACAGACAAAATCTTATGTTAAAAGCATATGACGTTAGCTGTATCTATAAAAATTATACATGTTCCTTTTCTGGGTTAAGTAAAGGTGGCCCCTCCACCTTGGTCCAGACTGGTAATTATATATAATGTTAACTGTATATGTAGGAGGCTAGAAACTAGTCCTCAGGCATGAGAATACTGACTGTAGTCAGTCAGTCAGTGAGGGTACTTTGCGTGGGTTTTGTGTTCAAAAGTTCACCTCTTCTTACAAATGCCCTTAAAAAACTACCCCATACCAAACAGGAAAATGTCTTTATTCATATAAGCATCAACAATCAAGAAAAGGGAGGCTAAGAGTCATTAAGAGATCTAATGAAGAAATTACTCAGCACTTGTTCGCTATCGCTTGGTATTTGGTTGTAGTCTGTGCTATTCACAGGCAACAGAATTCACTGCCCTGCACCTTTGACAAAAAAGAAAACTGAAGACAGTTAATTCTTAGGCCTCTGTTTACCTGTGATATTGCTCCAGCTGAATGTTTGCAGGTCTTCTCAATATATTGCCATGTTTTCATTCTCCACAGCAAAGAATCCTCAAGTTTACCGCCACGCTTAATTGCCTTAGTACGGGACTGACTTTTTCTCTGCTTGTGAATAGAAGCTTTTTCTTGCAAAATTTGAGATACAATCTCAATTTTTCTTGATTTTTGCTGTTCTCTAAAAGCTCTGTAATCCAATGTTGTAATAAATATTAAACCAACCATGGCTGTTTACTAATATTATTAACTATGGTCCAGTTACTTTTGAGCCTTTAAGCTAAATAGCAAGTCTTTACATATTTAAATCCATGAACATAATTGTTTTAATAGCTAAAAAGTTATTTCCTTTTGCATATAATTCAGAAATATATATTCAAGCTGAAATATACTCAGAGGAAACAGAGAATGTCCCTTCACAGAAAAGGGGAAAGGCAGTACTCTGGGAGAAATACCTAGCGTTTCTTTGGCAGATTAGCAGGGTGGTAGCTGAAATTAGAAAAGAACTACTGTGAGAAACATGACACAGCTAACATTAAGACTAACAAACTGTGATTTCCTTTGGCCTGCAAAGGGAAACAGTGAAAGGAAGAAAGCAAGAAAAGTGAAAAGGATTAAGCTTAAATACAGTTGGGTATTTCCAGCAGATCTCTACAAACTGGTATGATTTTATTAATGTGATTTTTAGAAGATATTTAGGGATAGCAGAAGTGGTGATATGCAGCTATCAAGACTGAAGCTTTATTTAATCAAAACTTAAGACTTACTGAATCTTTGCAGGTTCTGCCTTTGCAGAACCAGCATGCAGAAACACATACCTTAGCAATCCTCTGTTATCTTAGCTCAAATTCATCTTCATAAGTGGTAAAAACAATCATTAAGCTTTACACTGGAGCAGATTAGATACAGGCACATTCCTATCAACTTTATTCCAAAGGCAGAGGGGGAATTTCGATCAAAAAAAGCATGAAGGAGAGTACCTTGCTTCTGACCTTACTGCAGCACAATCTTCCAAAGATTGTCTCTAAAAGCCTAAGAAAGCTATTCAATTTTTATAAGGACAGTGTTCAGGAAACGCAGAAGTACAGTTACTTCAGGCATCCAGTTTAGGTTCACTGAGTTTGTCTCCTAGACTAGTCTATCTTCCTTGCACTAATCCTAGAACATGGGCTCCTAATTTTGGTTGTCTCAATAACACCTAAGCTAAAAGTTCAAGTCACTTAAAAGAGACTATACAAATACCACACACACAGAGTTCACTCCCTTGAGGCATCATCATAGATGTTCTGTTTTCAGCACCTGATTAAGAGCTCCAATATATCACTGCACGAGCATCAGTACGCAGCTGAGTTTGATATAGATATGAATACTTACTGTTTCTCTTTTTCATGCTCTAGCAGTCGTTTATGGAGAAAAATTTCCTTGGCAACATTGCCTCCTTCTGCCAGGATAGCTTCCCTCATTTTCATCTCCTGCTGCTTTGCCTCAAAGGCCATTGCTTTGTTCCAAACCTGGAGAGTTTGGAGTTTTTCCTAGGAAGCCATACAAACCACAGTTACATATTTGATTCACACCTTAAAGACTATAAAACAGAGTATCTAGTGTTGGTGCCCTGATTCAAGTATAGATTTGTGGTAGATTTCTCTGAAGAAGAACTTACTGGTTTTAATAAACACAGTAGTCACCCTGTGCTGAGATGTAGAAGGCTCTGACTAGGCCAGGGCCTAGTGAAAAGATACAGTTCTAATTAAATTAGTATTAAATTAAGATCATTCCTTCATATTCTACAGAACATAAGTAGAAGAGCAAAGTAGCATAGCTCAGAAAGTCTTATTTTACATTACGTAAATTCTTAATGAACTGGTTTTCTTCCATATGTTTTCTCCATATGAAGTATTTCTGCACTGGGATCCAAATAACTGGAAATGCTTCTGGCTGAGTTTTCAGAGAACTTATTTGCAATATGCATTATTTTCAAGAGAGTTACCTTACCAGAACAACTAGATTGTTGACAGAATAAACTCCATAAGTAGGAGTGTCAAACTCTGCCCATACAAATCTAACACCTGTAACACATTACTCCTGTAGTGAAATTATCCCCAGTTCCAGGAGATATTTGGTTGGTGATCTGGCAGCATCACACAACAATTCTGCAGTGAAAACTGAAGTAACTTTCATTAAAATCTAGCAGTCTAACAAGTCAACTTCTCCATTCCCATCTACGCCAGAGCAGCAGTACCCTATTGGAAGTTATACTGGTTTTCAGGGAAAGCACAGCTTGTATCCTTCTCTCCATATGCTCCCGAGTTTCCACTTCTTCCTTTGCATTTTTTTCATGAATTCTGTAAGCAAAGAAAAATCTTTCAGGCTCAGATCCTGGAAAGCTTTTAGTATTAGAATGTTTAACCTGACAAGTAGTAATTGTCAATGTCACCATTCTTCCTTTAAGCCTCTGTGTTTACTATGATACTGGGTGTGGGTAAAGTGGAACAGTTGGAAGACTCTTCTATATCCGGTACCGCTCAAGTTAAAGTGCCAACAGGCTTTCAACTAGTTTGCTCAACAACTTTTTTTTTTTATTTTGAATATGAAAAATGTGTTCCATATTATGACATATGTCTACTTGCTAAAATAAAGTATGAATTCAGGTGTTGCTCATATAACCAATATCTAAACAATTATGTAGCGAACTTTATATGAACCAACCACTTGTACCCACACTACAAATAAACCCTAGAAACTCTAAAGGCTAGAAATAGGTGGGCATGAATCAAACCTGAGAGTATTCCAGCTAATATAATAGTAAAATAGAAAAAAAATTAGTAATATCAGTACTTTATTGGAAAAAAGAAACCAAACCACCCTTATTTGGGTGTTTTTCTTAATTATGACACATTTTCACAAGCCATCTCATGAAAAATAAACCAACACAGAAACAGTACAATTATTTCAATCAATTTTCCAATTAAGTCCTAATATATAAGTAAAAATAAGTAACAAATGTTCACAGTTTCTTTAGTAGTAAAACAATTCAACACCAAATTAGATAAATGCTCTCTTCATAGGTTTATGTTTATTTTACTGCTAACCAGAAAAGGAGTGCACTAGTACTGTGGCAGAAGATTTCCAAGCGTAACAGAAGATACACCTAGCAGAAAAATTATTCCTTTTCAAAGACTAAAGGGTGAAGTATTGTACACCAGAGAATGTACAGTGACAGAAAAGGAGTGAACAATAACCTTGCCATGCTTTTTCTCAGGAAGCACACTGCTTTTTCATGGTTCCTTTTGGCATCTTCAAACATTTTTTTATGCCTCTCTTCATATTCTTTCTGGGCTTCCTCTTCTTTTCTACAAAAGACAGGCAAACCAACAGTTGCAGCAGGACTAAGAAAACCCTGATTCCAACACAGACATCTAAGAGTGGGGTCAGGGAGTTTATTCACATGTGCTGAAATGAGGACATTAGTCTTCCCCTGCACCCCGTACAGTCTCTTGTTTTCACAAAACCTATTGATAAATAGGTTTTCTTTCTCTCCAAGAAATCTTGAGGAACTTGATCATAAGTTCAGAAGGTCCTGGCAGCCAGCAAGAATGCAGATGCATGCAGTTAGCCTGACCTAATAAACTTCATTGCCTTTGACAAAAACCATTTGCAGTTTTTGTCTTTAGCAAGTTTATTTTCATATATCAGAAATCTTTACCTGCGTAACTGCAAGACTGCAGGCAATTCTTATTTTAATTCCATTTCCTTATAGAATATTCCTTAAACAACACCCAGCTAAGAAACACGATACCACTGGTATTTGAATTAGTTAATCTTGTCAACACCTGAAATAGTGAATTGGCTAAAAATAATACAGAGAAAGGAAGCAGAGTCTGACTTATAGGTCCTTACTTTTCTCTAGACCGCTGATTTTCTTCTGCTTGCAGTGCTGCTATTTTTTCCTTCCAAATGCGCACTTCAGCTCGTTCTTGGTATTGCATCTCTAGCTCCTCCTCATCTTTTTTAAGTTGTTCATGAAGGGTTTCGTATTTTCCCTGCTCAGTTTCTATCTGCCACATCTCAAGCCTTTAAAACAAAGTGTGAGCTGTTTTCACGGAAATACTGACATTCTTTCACTTAAGGCTATTGAGTACGTAAGGCTCTATGGTGAAAATTAAAAATCTAGCCATGTTTCATTTTATTTTTTAATATTATATTGTAAATCATACCGTTAAGGGCAGAGGTATCATACCTTTCAGACTAAGACTCATCTCTAATAGCATATCTCATTTTAAAGACATCAAAAATATTGGTTAAAAAAGTGAAAAAATACAGCTCAAGATTCTGTTTCTTGAATTAACATTTACACAGAAGAAAACATGAAAAAACCAAGAAAATTTAGAAAAATTGCTTTTTTTTCCAGCAGTAAACAACTTCAGGCATATAGCTTTTATTCTTTCATGTTTTGTTGAAGGAATTTAGATATTATAGGGATACATATAAACAAATTAATATAGTTATTGCTAATAACACAATAAGTGAGTCAGGCATTTTAAAATTATTATACAACACTGCAGCAGAGCATACGGTATTCTATATACATCTACAAGAACATGCTCATGTTCTTCCTTTGACGTGCTGGCATTAGTAGTTGTACCTCTGGTGCCATAATATAAACACTCTCACCTGTTGCCTTCTGCAAAAGACAGTTTTATTCTGTCTTAAATAAATTATTTAGTATGTGTGAAGAATCAGTTACAAGCAGCAATGTTAGTGTAGCATAAAAATACACAGTACCACTACAACGTCTCCATCATTCTCAATTTCAGTATTTTCCTTTATGCCCTATTAAAAACACTAAGAGGCATAAATTAAAAGTGTTTAAGCTCATTCAGAGATCAGTATCACAGACAAGTCTACTTTAGTCCAGCTTTTTTTCCATTTAAAGTGAGACCTGTTTAGGTCCACAATGTATGCACAACTCCAAATAAAACCAAAACTTCACTTATGTGTGCAAAACTAACTCAGGAGTTGAGTCAGAGAAACCCATTTCCTAAGCAATGAACTGTTCAAACTAAAATATGCTCTCAAGATCCTTTGCCTTGCAGTCAACCTCACATGACCTCAAATTGCATAGTTCAGTATTTACAAGCAACTTCTGTACTGATTAACTTTTGAATCCATTAAACAGCATATGAAGACTATAATAAAGATTGACTCCCATTGCACTCTTTTCTCATTCTGTCACTTACATGTTTTCTTTTAGTGTCAAAGCAATTTTCAACTCAAAATCCTTCTCTTTCTCCAGTTCAGTGCACAGTCGTCTGTGCATTGCCTGAAGGCGGGACAAGGCTGCGCTGTCAACATTAAAAAGAAACATTCAGAAAGAAATTGGAACTAATAAAAGTTAAAAAATCCCCCCCTGCAACAACATCAGCAACAATAAAAAAATAATTAGTAGACAGTATACTACAGAATCAGCAGACAGCTAACTGACTATATTCCACATAAACTCCCTTCCTCAAAATGAGAGCTGGAAATGGATCTTCTACCTGCAGTTACTATAACTTCAAAAATTTTGTACTGGGCATCAGTAATGCTAATAGTAGCTAGTACTTTCATTATTGCTAAAACATGGTGCCTCTGAGCTTCATAAGCCAGAAATTTATCAAGTCTTCTTACTCCACTATTCACTTGCTAAATATATTAGACTGTGAGAATTGCTCTTTTTCCTGTATATCTAGGCCTCACAATTTGACACATCATAAGCATAAAAACATCTATAATGCCTTTCTGTCTTTGTTGGGTTTTGTTACTAAGACTGTCTCTTCAAGATGCTGAACAGGGAGCACTAGCACCCATCACAGTCTGATTAGCATTCAACTCATCATTTTTGTTCAAGCAGCTATTCCATTTTGGCAGTTAACCTACCTCTATCATTCTATCATTCATCGATAGACTAACTTGATAATTAATACAGGTCATAAAATGCAGCTGTGAAGTTTGTTCACAATACACTTGTTCCTGGTACACAAGCCACCCACTTCTTTCTATTTAAACCAAATGTGAAGAGTACAGTAAATTGCCTCCCACTTTATAGCAAAAGTGTTTCAGAACAGCTCCTGTATGCAGGACTACTCCTGAAAGGCATTCATGCTTTCCACAACATGAAATCAACAGAAAAAGAAATAGCACATATATATATATATAAATCCTGATTGTAATAGTTACCACAAGCAAAATGATGACCTCTAAAAGTGCCATAGCACATTGGTGTTGGTTCATCACACTGAATAAAAGTGATTGAGGCCCTGATAAAAATAATTGACAGTAGTGGGCTAGGCTGATCTAATAACCTGTTGTTGTTTTAAAATATATGCCTATTTCCTATCCATTCCTAAGTTCCCACCTCTTTCTGCACTGATTTACCTAACAATATTACCTCTAGACCAGAAAGCAGAGAGATCAATGACTCCCAAGCCAATGCACCATGATTCTTTATTTCAAAAGGAGGAATTATTGCTGAAAATATGTCAGTCGGAAAGTAACTGCAACCTTAGTGTTCACCAACATGGGAGCAAATGCATTGCTCTGCTCACTAGCTGGAGGTGCAATACCTTTACATCGGAATAGTCTTCCAAGCTAATGCACTTACACCCTGACCTGAGAACGGCAATGGGTTTCTTCACTGAGCTACGAACATCTTTAATATATGTGCTTAAAAATTCTATCAACTGTTCAACAACATCAAGAGATGAAAACAGGAACATTTATCTCATTAATTACACATAGAAATATAGTGGCTGCCTATAATCTTTGGTATCCAGAAATACTCTCTACCTACACATTGCCAGCCTCCTCCTCTTTCTCTATTTCAACGTCTACACACTCCAGCTGCTTTGCTAGCATCTTGATCTGCAGCTGACAGGTACTCAGCTTGTCTCTGCAAGAAACAAAACAGATTATTCATATTGTGTAAGTTCTTTACTCTTTCTCATAAAACTCATCCTTCTGGGGGCAAGATTCACAGCTAGGATTCCTTCAACCCTCCCAACTCCCCACCATCATCCCACTTTTTCTTCTAAGATCTTACTACAAGGTTCCTCAGCAGCCCTTGTTAATTTCAAGCATTTTCTCCAAAAACCCAGGAAAATGTAACAAGAGTTTATTCTGACTTCATCCAGAGTTCAGATATTATCACAAATGACAATAGCATGAACGGCATCTTTTTACATTAGCCTTCTTCAGATATATTTGCTGCTAAAGAACACCTTTGTGACCTCAACATAGCAAAACGCTCATAGCAGGTGCTTATCTTAAAGTAGGTAACTTCACCAATTCTAATGTACCATTTCCATCACAGTTAAGAAAACGTTTAAAATGAATTTTCAACTTGACATTTCCAACTGACTGTTGAACCAGTAGGATTGTGCTGACATCACTGAAAGGTATTAGCATCTCATTCTCCCAGACCAAACACCTCTTTAACATTATTATTGTTTCATTTTTTTTCAAGCATGTAATTATTTTTTATCCTTAATTCTTTACAAGGGTTTGGGGATATATTGAATATATTAGACAAGTGTTTGCATCACATAACTTTCATGAAAAAATTCTATAAACTCTATTTGACAGATACAGCATCACATTTGATGGTGATTTATGCTGATGGATTATTTTCACTTAAACACTAACCTGGTTTTTTGGACCACAAGTTGCTTTTCTTTGGCTACATCATTGAGCTCTTTTAGGTTCTTCTGTAAGGTTAATATGCAAATTCTATCTCTATACTTCATAGTCTGAATATTATTACTGTCACCCAAATAGTGTTCCAAGCTTTTCCTTTGAATTGAAACACAGTATTATCAGTGAAAACATAATTAGAAATTGAAAAGTTACATGAAGTTTGTACATCATCCACTTATGCATTTGTGGGTTAATTGTTTTCAGTTTTATTCTAGCAGAACTATTACAAATATGATCAGTTTAAATAAGGAAAAGAGTGAACATAATCTGTAGAAGTTTACATGCATGTACTTAAGCCAAGATTTTTAGACTTGGATGTCTAAAGTTGAACATTTATAACATATTCAACGCATTAATGTCTTTGTTTTGAAATGCCTGTGGCTCGTCTTGACTATACCTAGGGTTTGCAAATGCTAATTTTCAATGATAGTTTAAAACTTTAAAGGGAACATTCTAAACTAGTTAAAAACCATATTATATGCAGCTGATCAGTTTGTGGGGTGAGCTAATCTTTCTTATCATTTTGTTCTGCATATAGCAGAAGAAGTCTGAAGGTTTGGTTTGGGGTTTTTTAAATCATTTTGATGTATTTTGAGTTTCTCTGTTGATAATGGTAACACTGTCAACATTTACTGGCAGTAGGCATATGTGCTATGCAACTTCCCACATACCTATATTAATAAACATTATTTGAGATTTCATTATGTCTTATAACCCTATGCCAGGTCATTCCAGGGCAGAGATTAACAGCCTTGTCCAAGTAAGCCAAACTGTGCTTTGATCTTTGTGAAGAGAGCAGCAACTACTTAAGGCCACATTCAAACACCAAATTCCTTTTCTTGCCTGATCTCTGCTACATATAAATTTATTTTTTCAGAAATAAATCCACTGTACCACCTACTTGTAAAATCAACATAGTACTGATCTATCATCATACCAATTCTGTGCTAATTGACTTTACACAGTGGTACAAAACTGTATATATTTTAAAAAACTTACAATCTACCACTGATATTCTTCAGCAGACAACCTTCTCTTTTTCCAACAGCTCCCAATGTTCTACAACTACAGAGGGGTACGAATACAACACTGCATATTATTACAAAGTGATGGCCGAGGTTTAGAAGAAACATAAATTGGTGAGTTTACTGCTCCTTTGAGGAGACCCAATTAGCCCACATTAATGCGGTGCAATCATTGTGTTATATGTACATATCTATAATGGCTTCAGATTAAAAAGCATCCAGAGTCTGTCTTTATCTTACTTAGCTCATTGTTTTAACAGTAGTACCCAAGTTAATTTATTTTTTGTGGAAAGGTCTACATTGCCTCTGACCAATTTGACAAAAATGCATAGCTGAATTAATGAAACCTTCTCTTGAAAAGGTACATTAACACTATAAAGGAAATTACTGCTAGAACTGGTAAGAAAACAACAAGTTATTTACATGTTAAAATCAGATTTGCCTCGAACTTCTTCAGAAGCATCCTTTTTTCCCATCTTGCCAGCACCAGCAAACTCTTCTTCAAGCCTGTATTCTAATAGATGTTAAAACAACAGCTTAATGGAGACTTTGAACTGTAAAATGCAAAGCTCTGGTATACTTGCTGTCAAGTCAAAATGTGGAGAATCAGAGATGACATTTTATAGCATTACTGCAGTGTATATAAAAAAATTCACATGGCAAAACACGCAGGACTACTGTTGTATACCTGCAAACCAAAACAGGAAAATACTCTCTGCCTTCATTATGGAGGTGTCACAAACAATCCAACAGCGGGGGAGACCCAAACCAAACCCATGGACGGGGCTAATGTATTGACAGGTTTTGGCCAACAGTTTGATTTTTTTTCTCTTACAGTACCTTATCCTACTGTAGGAAAATTTTTGTTAGGTATTTATGGGAGCAAGAAAATGACAATGAGAGGATAATAGCCTAAGACCTCTTTTTAATATAGAGATAAGTATTCAGCACTACACCATGCATGGTAATTTGTAAAATGGTACATATCTTGCTCACATAATATACTGAAACATACTTTGGACACAATTTAGAGAAATTGGCTGCCTGTGAAGAGGTATCTGGTGCCAGTTTAGATGTCTTAGGGTATCCAATATTTTCATAGAGTTGACTCTGTGGAAGACCTATGCCATTCTGGAGCCAGATGAGGGACTCCAGAGCACTTCAAGTGGCACTAGACGCCAATGCGTGAGCAAGTGAATCAAGTCCATACAGTCTAATATTGGATTTTTACCATCAATATAACTCTGAATTACAGAGGTAAAAACTAGAGAATTCACTGCTACAGAAATAATGGGTTAGATTTAAATTAGTTACAGCTGTGTAGCATAACACTAGAAAACACCTACTGAAATCATTGCATTTACATACTGTTTCCACCTACTAAATTAGAAGACATGTTAATGTTACTTTTTTGTGAGTTATCAAAACAATTCATCATTTTCACCTTCCCAGTGTTCTTCCACATTAGAGAACTGACCAGCTTTGTCTTCTTTTTCTTCCTCTTTCAGAAATGGTACAAGAAATTTTTGCTCGTGTTTTTAACTATAACTGATCTCATTATCTTCCATTCTGATAGATCTTTCAAAAAGACCAGGCTAAGAAAGTAAAAGGCACATATATATGTGTTTTTATACATATATAATCTCCAAGAACTTGCAATAGTGGTGACTAATTCTTGAGACGAATTAATAGCATTCAGTAAATACTTAATGCATGTGAAATAACTACATACATCACACACCTTTGTACTAGTCACATATTTTAAGTATCACCTTTAACAAATCTCTTATAGGAAAGAAAGGACACTACCAGTTTTTATTATTGAACTAATTATTATAAAACAAACCTTTTGAATGTATCTCATCCACTTAGCCAACCACTCTACCCAGAGCAATTAGGGAACAACTTCAACAAACACTACTTGCTCTTGCATCTTACTCAGTTCTCCAGTGTTAAGTAAGCTCCTCTCAAATGTTGATACAATTGATTAGAATTCAGTAAATTCTGTATGTCATCTAGAATGAGTTATTACCACATGGCTGAACATTTCATCGACGTCTTACTCATACAGAGACTTGTTCATGTGATTACTTTTAATGAAGCTGGTGGCTCAGCTTTGAGTGCTTTCATATAAATCCTTCTGCAGAATTCAAAAACATAAACTAGAAGAGAGTATCTATTTTTGCTAGTTTAAGGAACAGAGAAAATACATCATGGAATTGGAAGTACAGAATAGACTAATTAAATGATAAGAACCGCCTTAAAAGCAAGACAAAATTCCTACACATAGCTACCATTGATTTAAGGTTGTTAGTGGCACTAAAGAGTAACACAAACGTAAGTTGAGCTGCGAATGCACCAGTCACAGCCCAGACGCTTCCTGCAAAGCCACTGCATTGCCAAGAAGGGCAACTCAAACTTCAACACAACAGAGCTTTGGGTATATTGGGCCAAAATCTCCAGTACAGTAGAAGGCACAAAGGCCTTCTGTACGGAAATCACAAGCCAGACAGCAAAAGCCACATTGCTTCCACGATTCCTCACGTCACAGAGCACCACGGAGCACCTGAACCTCGCGTGTGAAAATACCCTCCCCACACCGGATTCACACCGTAGCCGTGGAATGCCACGCACAACTCCACGGTACAGGGCCCCACTGCACGGCCACCCTCCAGCGAACCGTCAGCCCCAGCAAGGGACACTGCGGCAGAACCTCGGCACCTCTCTGCTACCGGCCGCCACGGGGCAGCCCGCCCGGCGGGCCGAGGCCGGGGCCAGCCTGGCACTCCAGAGCGCTGCCCCCCGCGCGGGGCCGGGGCGACGAGACGCCGTCACGGGGACCACGACACCTCCCTCCTTCCCGCGGAGGGGGCCGGGCCGGGCAGCCGTTCCCGGAACCCCCGTCCCTTCGCACGCCGCGGCCCAGCCCGCGGCCTCACCGCCACCGACCTCCGCGGCTGGGGCCGGCGGCTGTAGCGTCCGTTACCACGGCAACGGAGCAAACCACCGCGAGCGCTGGCCAGGGCCGCCGGGGAGAGCCCGGCCCCCCCCCCGCAGCCCCTGCCGCCGCCGGAGGTGGTGCGAGCCGGCGCGCTGGGGCGGGCGGTGGAGCTGCCCGTGACCGCCATGGGCGAACAGCGAGCGCCGGTGCCGCAGCCTCGCGTCTGAATCTGCAGCCGTGCCGGAAGGCAGCACTGCGAGCTGTAGGGCGGATATTCACGGGTTTATTCAAGCCAATGAATTACGAAGATTTGAACCAGCTGAGCAGTTGATCGGGTTTTTTTTTTCTTCCCTGCTTGACAATTATTTTATTTTTAGTAGTGTAGGTTAAAATATGAACTACTATGAAACGCAACGTCTCCCCGGGTTTGATTGGCAAGACTTTTTATACATTTTTGTGAGCTTTTGACACGTTCTCTAATACATAAAAGGATGGCTGATGCTTTAAAAATACAGTGGCATTATCACTTCCATTCATTAACAGGAATAATTATGCAGGCAAGAGTACTCCTGACACCTCTTTGGCCTGTCCTGGGCCTCTAGCTCAGGTGATTTTAGGTAACTGAAATCAGAGAAATTTTCTGCAAAATTTCAGCTTAATATTTATTCTAAATATATTTATAAATTTTAAGCAAGTTGGTGGCATGATTAAAAAAATGGTTTTAGTGAATTCATGTGACTTTCTGCAATGCAGAAATCATACAGATTTGAGGTCGGAGGACACACATTTTAGAATACTGAAGATTTCTGAGTTTCAGTCCAGAATGAAGCTGTCTTAAATGCCTTTTCAGAAATAAGCCTGTATTATTCTGACAATAGGATTTCACTATTAGTTACTAATTAAGGGTTATTACAGCAAAAATCGTGTACTGATCATGCTGCCCATTTATAATGTCACATTCTGAATGCTTCCTCTAGCTTCAGCAGAAACTGCGGGTCTTGAGGCTCCTTGTAACACTTTAGCAATCGTTACAAGTATGCACAAAATCACTCAATGAAAAAGAATTTAGGTTCTATTTTAGTATTTTACATAGTAAAGCTAACTGTATTCATAAAATGTGTCTCAGTTGGAATACTCTGTTCTGCAGAAGATGCTTCTGAACTTGTGTGTTTGCTACCATGTGTTCAGTGATCACATTTTAGCTCTTAATTGGTAATTAACTAGGTTTCCTTTCTATTCTGTTCCATGTATTACCTTGACAAAGCTAAGGAATGTTCACAGAAAAGCAGATTCTTGTCGCCTTATTCTTGGCACTGGGCCTAAATGCTAGACAAGCTAGAGAAATTCAGCTATTCAAAGTGATTCAGTTATTAAAATATTGGGACATCTTTAAGCGGAGCTCTATACCGAAATAAACACTGATCTGTACATAGAGACGGAAGGCATCCTCAGAGTTATTTAACATAAAATGCTCCTCAGTTGTAAGTGATATTTCTGTATTTTTTTTACAGTTGCTATAAGAAGTAAGGTCTTTTTTTGATACCAAGCATATAAACACATGCTGCTAGTCTAAGCATTTCTTTCCACTGGTACCCACAGTATAGAGTATATATTAGCAACCAATTCATTGTCCTACACTTACGGTATAGGTCCTCATTCCTTGGAAATACACGAACATTCTTAGCTCTGTAGATGGTGGAATCTTGATTTTATGGCATCTATTCATATTACATAAAACAAATTACATACAGACATTTGCAGGATTAAAGCTACAGGATGTAGGCTAAAAATATGCAGTGATTAACTGTATAGCTCTCTCTGCAGATCTAGAATAGATATAACTGTGTTAACTCTGAACCTGCCAGTTCTCAGACTCCTGTAGTCAGGATGTAAAAGATCCAAGCATGTTCTTTTCCCCTGAAGAAAACATTTGTAACAACACCTGGTAATATCACTGATTGTCAGTTTCTTGTGATATTTTTATTCAGGGCATTTATTCAGTCCCAGTTTACAACTCTTTGGATGATTTCATAACAACAACCAGAAAAAATGGTAACTGTACTTTTAGCAATAAATAAATTATGAGTTTAACCTCTAAATTTCCAAAAAACCTACCCAGCACTTGAGTCAAAAAAGAATAGCTGATTTGTAACTTCGCTATAAACCATCACGGATTATAGCCACTGCTGCAGCCAGAGACATGGCATTCGGAGACAAGTAGAAATTGAATTGTCATTCTGTAGGAAATGTTGACGTAGTGTTCACTCTGAACTGGAGCAAAGTTCAAATTGCTAATCCAACTTAATTCAGAAATACCAGATGTTTTGTTAGTAAAGTTTTACAACAGCCCCCTTCCAATCAGCACCGGTCATTTCAGAGTACACACTACCAGTTACATCTGGCTGCGTGATTTCCTGGCCACTGGTCATGACTTTTTATCAGGTGAATAATCTGTCACTAGGGAAAGGCAATCTAGATTTTTATCTCCCTTATAGATGCGAGAAGAGAGAAGATATCTGCGGCTCCTCTGCAGACAATTATGGTTCCCCAGACAAGTTCGTATCTCCCAATCCACAAGTTATGTCTATCAATTAGAAGTCAGTGAATCTATTCCAGCTTTAAGCTCCAGGAGATTTACCAAAGGCATTGGTTGGTGCTGCTCATCTAGATTTTGTAGGCACTGACCACCAGTGGCCCATCTCTGAGAAACTGGGTAACAGAGTGAGCATGTATAAATTAAAATTGTGCTGCTTTCTTACTGTGAAGTTAAATTTAGAGACTGAAATGTGAAGTTACTTTAGTACCACCTCATGAGCAATTTCAAACTTAGCAGAACTGGACAGTTCAGTTTGCTATATGGCTACATACTGTGCTTCTACAGGCACTCGGTATTTCTTTTCTGAACGTTTCCAAGGTGACAGTAGCTCATATATGGAGCTTTCTCGCTTTTAGGCAGGAAGATATGCCGATAATGGAATCTTAATTTTTGCAGTGTGGTTTATATCAGATTACATAAAACAACTTCTCTGCCCCTATTCCATGCTATGGATCAACGTTTGGCTGTAAAACAATGGCAAAGTATTGATAAGCATCTTACCGATGAGTCATCCTTACAGATGTAGTAAGAAAGAATGAGAGGGGCATTTGCTATCAGAGCACTCCTCAGAGGAATGACCAAGGATGACATCAGCTGGGCACACCACTGAGAGTAACACATCTGGCAGACAATCATCTCCAGTCCTGGAACTCGCCCTGGCTCAGGGGCAAAGCGGGGAACTTCATCCCAAATCTGTTGCACAGAGAAGAGAAAAAGAAGGCAAAGTGTCTAGCCACACCGTGCTTCATGATTATCAAAAGAATCTATGCTGACTGAGGGAGGAACCGCATGTTCTACAGAACATTTGGAAACAGATAAAAACTAGAATTCTCATCCAGTGCTTTAGGTGAAAGGAAAATTGATGTTGTGATTATACTGATATTTATTAAATACAGACACATTTGTGTTGGGGCCACGGGACTTTCATACAGTGCAAGTATGGTACAACCTCTGAAATGAGCTAAAAATTCCAACCATGAGATTGCTACTGATATTCCCAAATCTCATTTATAAAAATAGGCATGTGTGTGTAATTTATATATCTAGAGACATTTGGCGACGTTGCCACAACAGTCTTTCAAGAGCTGTTTATGTGGAATCGTGGGAGAGCGAAACTAATTATCGGTGTGGTACATTTTTTGCCTCTAAAAATTACATGTGACAATATGACATCTTTACTTTGCTGGCAGTAAAACCACCTGTCCTGTTTAGAAAATGTTCTATTAAGAATATCAGGTAACACAGTGCAACTGTAAAATTTAAATAACATGCTTTTGATATGCTCTCAAAACGCTGAGGTAATAAAGGACTATGAAAACTTGTTATTTGGCCCAAATCACTGAGCATATTTCTCCTCAATCCCATCAAATTATGCTTTCCAATAAATTATTTTATGCTAGCAATTACAAAAATGCGGATGACTATGATCAGGAAAAAGTCACACCTGTTACGTGCTCCAGAAGAAAATACTTGACAGCTTTTGAACTGTGGCTTTCTGCTTTTAATTATAGTAAAATATTACTTCAAAGTTGTGACCTTTGCTTACTTCTTGAGAGAGGGTAAATACTTCAAAAATTAGTAACTGTTAATATAGTAAGAATTACAACTAATGATTTAATTCATAATAATGTTTAAACTATATTTACTTGTAAAATTGTGCAGATGTGGGTGAAGCCCATCAACTTTTGATAGACTGACATGGTCAGATAATATGGAAATACTGACCTAGGTGTCACGTTGGTCATTATTACATCATTTTGCCAGATCTACAACAGCTTTATGTGTAGGACAGCAAAGATGAAACTTTGTTCCAGACTGTGTAACTCTGACCTGACAAGCTGGTCCTGTTGAGCATTGTTTAATCCTGTGTGGTCACTGACGATCCATCTGAGCTCCGTATGCGAGGTCAGATCGTAGGATGGGTATTTTCATAAACACTCGTGCCTGCAGCCATACGGATTGAGGAGAGGTAGTAATTTAGTAGAGTGACAAAAAGGCTTAAGAAAAATTTAGTATCATGGGCCATCTTTTTAAGGCTATTTGACAGTTCCAAGCCAGTAGCTAAAGGAAAGCTTTAATTATTTTCAAGAGGATTAGATGAGAAAGATTTGGAGAATTTGTTTTGTTTTGTTTAGATGTTTTAATAGCAATTTTAATTGTTTTTTAATCTATCTCTTGAGCAATTTTAATCTGTCATTGACTGTAAAGACTTCGGGATATTCTGCTAGAATTGTAGGAAATGAAATATATTGTTGATCATTATTATTTTATCCCCTCTCTTCCCTTTGACTAATAGGAATTACTAATTTTGAGTGGGGGTGTACATATATATATGTATATCTATGTAAAAGCCTATTTTGCTTATATATTTGTGTGCAGAACCAACTAAAACCAAGGCTGAATGACCTAGCATTTGTCCTTCTTCTGTATAATATAGAGGATATAATTAAGGCCTATTTACATCAAATGCAATTGATTTATTTGAGAGAAGTTCCACATTTATTTTAGGGCTTTGTGGGAATGGATCTTAGAACATCTCTTCTTCTGAAGTACAGACACAAAGTGGTAGCTAAATCAGTCCTGTGAAAATCATGGGAGATTTTGTTAAACCCAGGCACTGTTATGGTGGTGATGGAAGACTCCCCATACATATTTCTTTCATTCATGATTCTATGATTAATCCAAATCTATAGTATAAAACCTTGATTGTTCAAAATGATTTCAGCAATTGGATAAATATCCCTATGCAATGCCCAGTGAAATGAATGGGACAATTCATTTTTTCCATGGATGATCAGAACCCTGATAATGTACCTTGATTACCAGATTTTTCAGAAAAAATATTAAGATCCTGAAGCTAAACATATTCCCATCACAACTGCATCGAAGATTTTGCAGCCAGTCACCTTATTGGTTTTGGCTGTAGAGCTGCTGAAAAAGGAACATGGTGGTAGAAGGAGAAGTGAGAAAGAGAACTATCTTAATGAATTTAGAGAAAATATGTACGTGATGTTCTTCCTTTTTTTTCTTTTTTTTTGCAATATTAGAACCACTGACAGCAAAGAACTTTTTCATGGGATCAAAGTGAGTAAGTGCTGAAAGTGTAGTTGTTGTAGAAATACAACTCTTTCAGTAATGATTCTTTTTGAGGATTGCCATTGTATTTTACTTATTTTAATGGCCAAACTTGTAGCACATATGTTGCCCTGAGGTAGTTACACCAGCACACAAATACTCACACACTTATATATGTGTTATACATGTATAAAATACTTATAACACACACTAATTCTATGTGTACAACTTGCCTTGGCTGATTTGTGCTATTTTTACAGGTGTTTGCTGAAGACATAGAAAACTGTTCTTTTTCACTAGTAAATTAGATGACAACTGTCTAGCCAAAGAAAAACAATACCAAGGAATTCTCAGCGTAGGTACATAGCTGATTGTAATGCCATCCTTAAGAGTAGGGAAAATATGAAAGTCAGCTGAAAATATCCTGAAAGGTGTGAATCTGTTCTATTATAGGGAGAGACAAAATCATTCTGTTCTGTATGTCATCCTGTAAATTCCATTAAAAATCTTTTGGTTTCCCTACTCCAAAAAACCAGTTTTCATGTGACAATCCAACTACTTGAATTTAAATGTAGGTCTTCTCCTCCTTAGTGTACATTAGCTGCAGGCATGACCATTGAAATGTGCAGAGGAAGGAAGAGATCAGAAAGAAAATAAACCCCCACATCATTCTTACACATGTATGACCTGTGATCGTGTGTGTGTGTGTGTGTGTGTGTATGGATGTTTGTGTATGTATTGTGTAGATCTGTACACAATCTGTACATTTATTCTCCCTCTGGATCCCACAGGGCTGTTGTTCCCCTCACCCGCCACCCTTCATCTGCCATTTGAAATATTGGTATTAAAAAAAATAATACAAAATTAAGCATACGAAAAGATACGTTGAACACCTTACTCCAGATATCCTTTCATTTGATTAAGGTATCTGCACATTCATTTTTGCTTTACCATAAAATTTCTTTAAAATGTCTCCTTCACAGTGTTTCCTTTGTGGGTTGGTTTTAAAATTGTCATTCTAGACTGAACAGCAGCAAAAAGCAGAGGAGGCGGAGGAGGAGAGAAGAAAAGAGCGAACATGGAGGAGAAAACCGAGTTTGACCTGCAAGTGAAGATGAACCCAAACTCCCGAAAAGCCTTCTGGCCGGGCTTCCCACTGACCCTCCTGCGAGGAGTCACGGCCCTCAGAGCAAGCAGAGGTCCCCCAGAGTTTGCAAGGCACAAGGATGGAAACGGGCACGGCGTTATTGAGTGCTAACGATGTCAGCCCCCGAGCAGCCGTGGGATGGAGTATTGCAAGTGCAGTTTCACAGCTCCGGGCTTGCTGAAGTAACCTGAAGCGTTTCACTTCAGAGAAGCCCCTTAGAATCTGAGAGCGACGAGGCAGAAGTTTGGAAACCCTTGGGACTGCCTCTTTTGTACCGCCAGTCCGGGACAGCTTTGGGAAAGCGAAGAGGTGGCGGTTTCCCCTCACCAGAGTCCCCTCTGTCCGTATTCCCCGTTCCCTTGGAAAGCCGCTCCAAGACGGGCTGCAGCCGCGGTCGCCCCGGAGCCGTGCAGCCGGGATTTGCGCGGGGAGGGCCGGGGGCGGGGGGCGGTGGCACCGCGCTTCCAGCACCCAGCGGCGCTGGGTTCCCGCACTTCACATGCCCTTTGCCGTGCCGAGCGAACCCGCTTTTCCTCTCACTCTGAGCGCTCTCCGGACCGCCTGCACTCTATGGCTCCATCGCCTTTGCCCTTAGCTCGGGCTGTATCTCCCTCCCTCCGCCCGTGATTATTTGCACAGGACACGTCCCGTGTCTCCGGAGCACTCTTCGTTTGCTCCCCCTCCCCCGCACTCGGTGGGATTAATCTATCGTTTTGGAGGTTATTTTCGGCAACCGAGAGGACCGGTCGGAGGAAGAGCGAGGCGCCTCTGAAACCTGCAGACGGGCTGTGCCAAAGCCGGGCAAGCGGAGCCGGGCGGTGCTGAGCCGGCGGAGCCCCGCCGAGGTGCCACCCCGCAGAGGAGGAGAGCTGCCCTGCTACCTGCTCCGTATTTCTGGCTGCCTGCATCGCTCCCGGGCACTGTAGAGATTGTGGGGGCTGCTGCTGCTGAGCAACAATACATTGCTTTAAACTCAGCCTCAACTTGTCACAGCGAGCGAGGATGGCAACACTACTGGAGCTTTGGAGCTACCAAGAGAGCCGGGGAACCTGGGTTTTGTTTGCCACTGTCTAATAAATGGGAGTAAAATGGAATTTCTTACCTGGGTTTTTCCTGCCTTGGTTCTACTGTGCACCCAACAGCACAGGTGTATCAGGTAAGAAAATGCCTTATCATTCATTCTGTCTTAGACTGGCCTTAGGCAGACGTTCTTTCTGTGTGGCTGGGGTGAAAAATGCCAGGTCTGGCAGTCTTTCCCCTGCCCACAGCTCCCACTCCCACTTTTGCCCAGGGATGCTCTCCATTCGAGGGCTACGACTGCTTGAGTGAGTGTTCAGTAGAAAACGGGGTCTTGACTGAAGAGTTTCCTCAATGTGCCCCATCTTTTTTCTTCTTTTTCTAGCACAGGATGCACTTCTGCCAATTGAGCAGCAATTTCTTGGCTTAACCAAGGGGTGTGTTTTTAGCAGGATGCCTGTGGAAGCCTTTTCCCAAGGGCACTTACTCTAAATTGGGGGCAATCACTTTTTGTAATGGCACTGCACATCCCAGCGCAGCCTCATCTCCTTAAATAGCTCTGTAGGGGGCCTGCCTGAACATGAAACTCTTCCATAAAACCCAGCACAACCAGTTTGCTTTGGGCCTCCAAAGACACAGTTAAAACCTCCCAAATACAGACATTTCTTTCTAATGGGTTCACTAAGTCTGCTGAACTTGAGATAAGAGGAAGAGACTGGCAGAGATCTTAGAAAAAAACATTTGAAGAACGCCAACCATTTCTTAAAATAATAAATTGTAAAGATATATGCTTGCAATTCTCAGACAGATTTATTCTGAAGGTGTTAGCTAGGCAACCAGCTATGTTCTCTGTATATTCTCTACAGATCTGGAGGCTGTATGTGGAGAAAGCTTGCCATGATTATGCAATGAAAATTGAAGGGGGAGTAAAAAAGAACTTGCTGCATGTAAAAACATGCCTACATCATCCAGAGCAGAGATGGCTGTGGTATTAAAGGGGTCTTCCTACTTCTACTTTATAGGCAGTATTAATAGCTTCAGAAGCAAAGTGACAAGTGTAGTAAGACATAGCATTGCTGTTACAGTTTTTGGAATGAATTAGTGTAATTTTTTTTTTTTTCACTGGGAAGGGAAAGAAAGGATCTTGCATTAGAGGAAGCGTCAAGTCAACTGCTTGTATTCAGGACTGACATAATGCCTTATCCTATGACCTTGAATTTGTTATCCAGGGTCAGATCCTGACACCTTCATGCTCTGAAGCAATCCAGTATTACAGTGAAGGCAGAAAAAATTCTGCTTATGACCTAAAGGGCATCAAGATCTTGCCCATAATTTCAATGATCCTGTTTCTCTATCTGCACTTGGGCTAGCAGTAAGTGTTTTAGTTGAAAAGTGGTGTTCGAGTATAAAAGAAAAAAAGAATTTTAAGGAAGAGTCAGTCTTCTCAGCCTCTGTCTTCAAGGTCTGTGGCACTCTCGTGGCAGAGAATAAGGCAAGGCAAATTCTAGCTTGTGAAATTCCAACTGTTCAGTTTGTAGCAGTTTTCCAAATATGCCAAAGTGTAAGACAGACATTCAATGGTCAGAGAAGACTGCTCTGGTTAGTACGACAGTTTTCTGAAGATTCAGGATTTAGTGTGGCTATTGCAGAACATTGTTTAATCCTGTAAAAAGTGAGTAACCTTGCTTACATGTGTTCTTTTAATGAGTTAAACCACAATTTTATCCTTGTATCAGTAAAATTCCTCACAGATAGACAACCTATGAAATGATTCCCCTTGTAAGGGCCCAAGAAGCACATAATCTTCCTTATTCTTCTTCCTTGGAGTTCTCAAATATGAAATCACATATAATTATTTTTGGTAAGAGATGCTTTTATGAAGAGCACTATTTTATTAATACTGTGGTTTTATAATAATGGGCAAAAATGCCAATAGCTACATGTTATTGCTCTGATTTTGTTTTCTAAATGTAATGTGATTCATGACTATGACAGAGACCATCCAAAACCACTAAGTTCTCTGCTTGTGAGTTCTATGGACTGTGTATTGACAGGTGTAAGCAAAAACATATTCAAAAAAGGAAGAATATTTCAGCGAGTTCTGAACTCAGTGGTATGACATAAGACTTCCCAAAGGCAAAACTACCTATTAAAATAATGCCAAGCTTTGGCAGAGGAGGGAAGTGAGGAATACGTGTACCCTGCTTCCTCGTAGCATTTTCAAACATCCTTTCCAGGTGCTTTACAGGGCTGTATTTGAAGCAATTTCTCTGTTATGTGTTATTTGACTGAAGTGAATGAGCCAAATTCAACCTAGGGCAGCACATCTTACTTACGCCAGTGCTGTTTTCAGGTAAACATTTTTAAAAAGTAGTATTTTGTGGTCTGCTTGAGACAGTGATTAGTGGCAAGAAATTTGGCATGTATATGCTTGACAGCTCTTTGGGGCAAAGACTGTAGCTTCCACTATTGTATCAGAGTTTGATATGCTGTGGATGCTGCAATAATAAATGTGTCATAGTGAATGAGATCATCTGCTGAAATACACTCAGTGAAATATTTCTTCATTTGTGGGGGGCAAGAGTACTATTGATAGGAGTTTTGGGATATATGTCCATACTTTGTAATTTTTTACTGAAAGATATTTTAATTCTCTAATTAAAAATAGGTGCATCTTTTATATTTAAGATTCTACTATGTTAAATGACTTTTACACATTTGCATAGAATTGTCCTTCTGTTGTGTGTCTCCCTCAGCCTTTTACTTCTATTCATGGAAAGAGAGCAGCTTTAACATGTGAATATATGCAAAGAGTGGTCCATTTTCTGTAGCTTAAAACTCACAGAAAGGAAATAAGGGCTTTGGTGTTCAAAACGTTGCCATGAATTAAGCCTAATGCTTTTTCAATTACATTTCAAAATACAAAACATATTTACAGTGAGCTTCACTTAGAGTCAGGAATGGCAGATGGGAAGGATACACATACTGCTCTGGATAATCCTGGAGTTTGACAGAGGCCAGATTGTTCACTGACCTTGCAGGATATTCCTTGCCTTTTCCAAAGAGTAAGTTTTCTTGAGTGGCAATAACTCCTGGGCCATTTGCCCCCAAAAGATCAACTCAAAGAAAATGAAATGTACTCTAGCCTAGTCTTCAGAGATTCGGTGCTTGGAGTTACTTTCCCTAACTTGTGTCAAGGACAGTTTTGTTGGCAAAGAAGAACTTCATAGTTTCGCCAGGTTTATCAATGGTGATTTCTGCTTCCCTTTGTCTAGTGTGCAAGAGAGCTAACTATTCTTCTCGTAGTATAAACAGCAATAATCTGTTTTCTACTGCTAACAATGAGCTCTGTTGAAGTTCTCACAATGCTTAAACTCTAGATATGGCCAGATGCAAACATATTCTCCAAAACATCTGCTTGAAATGTATACAGAGTGTAGCTGAAAAAACATCTTCTTCAGCTTTAGATTTGGGAATGACTTTCAGGGTATGACTAGTACACACGACTATGTTGCCATTCAGTCAGCGAGGCATCCCACTCTGGCCTGGTGTAAAGTGAAGAAAAGCTTTTTGATGAGTTGTTATGCCCCTTGAATTTTACCAATCAATAGCTTAATTATACAAAGTCCTTTTCTTACTAAAACAAGCTTTACAGCAGCTTAAGTCAGGAAATGAAGTTGCTGAATCAACTAATAGTAGTTTCCTTTCTTTTCATCTTTACTGCTTACACTGTGCAAAGTTAATCCCTTCCAATGTGTCTTTTCTATGCTGGTCTTCCTTTTTAAGGTACATTAAGTGAATAATATTTTAGGCAATATATAATCCCAACTGCTTATCAAGGATTAATGAAATTCTCTCACCATCCTTCATGTAACTTTAAACCGCTGGATCTGATGTACAGAAGTCTAGAGGAATGGCTCAAAGGAGTTATCACAAACTGGCCTGTAAAGTGCCATGAAAATAAAGGTCTGCTTTCCAAAGTCATCATTTTTGACTGAGGACTTCTATACTAGCTGCTAATATTCACACTTTTGTCTTCACCAAATAAAAATGAAATGAAAATATTATAGGTAGAATAATATTCTTGAGTTTGTTATTTCTCCTCTCCGTCAATATTCTTGAGGGATGAAAAAGAGGGGAATGGGAGATTTCTACTGTGCTGGAGGACCTGGGATGACTTTAGACCTAAAGAGCACATACCAGACTGACACAAGCAGAACTTGAACTCATTTACACCGTGCTGAATCATACACCCAAGCATACAGCCCCTGCTGCATCAGTTCTTCAGGACCATGTTCAGACAGCTTTTAAATATTGCCAAGGATGGAGACCACAGCCTTTCTCAGCAACCTGTCACCCTCACAGTGAAAAAGTGTTTCCTGATGTTCAAGCAGAACCTCCTGTGCTTCAGTTTATGCCCATTGCCCCTGGTCCTGTCACTGGGCATCAGTGCAAAAAGCCTGACTCTGCCTTCTTTACATCCTCCCTTCGTGTATTTATATACATTGATAAGATCCCTCTGAGCCTTCTCTTCTCCAGGCTAAACAGTCCCAGCTCTCAGCTTTTCCTCATTTGAGAGATGCTCTAGTCCCTTAATCATCTGCATGAAAAAAGCCTAGTATTAGCAAAAGCTTTTGGTAACTCAGTGATAAATATTTGTAAATGAAACTGTAGGTTATTCTGATTCACATATTCTCTTTGAGTATCTAGGAGCCATTCTGTGAGCCCCGTGCTAGTGTGTGAGAATGGCAGCAACTGAGTAAGAGTAATTTTGTTCCCCATTTCAAAGAAATTTAAAAATTAACCAGTAGTATAAAAATCAACAAAGTAGATCTAGCTATAAAATTATTTCAGCTGTAATACTTTAAAAAGCCCCATTGGTATGAAGTGCATATAGCTCCACTTACTTCAACACATTTGTTACACTGATGATGTGACCCTAAGGCTTTATTAATAATAGAAACAAGATTCATTTTAATTGTGTCATGGATATTTAAGTAAAACTCCCTCTAGATTGTTATCTGCTTAAAACACATGGCAAGCTACAGCTCACAGTTTTTAACCCAGCTCTCATCATTTTAACTTCCTTTTAGCTCTATGGCTCTCCTTAATGTCATTAAAACAGAATACTGACAATGGATAACTGTGCTGCATACTGTAAATGCTTTTTCAAAACAGATGAGGCTCCTGGCAGTTCTTACAGTGACACTACTTCTTTTATAGCTAGTGACTGATTTTAAGTCAGTTATCTGGGGATGAGTTCTTGATGCACACATGTAACAATGCCTTTTATGAAAGGGAAAGAGCAGTATTTGTTTTTATTATTTTTCTCGGGTTGAGTACTCATAAATATACATGGTATCCTAATTTTACAACAGCTTGTACTTAGCACTTTTGTACTATTGTGTATGTAGGAAGCACAAGCTAGATTCTCCCATCCTCACAGATCAGGCACGCAAGATAGGTGGTGCAGTCACCTTTTGACTTGAGTATTGTTTTCAAAACACTTTACAGAACTTGGCTGCAGATTTAGCAACAGGAGTGGAAAAGCACCACCTTCTGCCTAAAAGATATTTTAGGCAGATATATTAATTCAATATATTCTAGTTATTTACTCTAATTGTGAAAAGACTTAAAGTATCATTCTTTACCTATAAAAGGAGCTCAGATATTTTACTGATTAGAAATACCATTAATATCTGTGGCTGAGACTTACACGTTACAAGTAAGTACATTTTAAAACAAAATACTTTTAATATAATCTCATATTCTCTAATGTGCCACAGCCTTAATTTAAAATAATTAATTGTTTTCTGTATTAATGGATAGCCTTAGTATTTCCAGAAATAGGGTAGTGAATGTAAAAGAAAATAAATGAAAGAATTTGTGAACTGCGATGTTTGGTGGTATTGCAGACAAAAGCCAGACCTTAGCATCTGGATCTTGCCAAGTATTATGAAACAATAATTTCATTTAAGTAAATACTGACAGTTGGATGATTGAAAGACTAGCACATAGGAAACAGTAGTCTGACAGAAAGAAGTGTTCACATAATTGATGAGACCCAATAAAGAAGGAAAAAACTGTCAATATCTGTTATAAATCTTCAAAGCCTTTGTCTAAATCAATTGTGTTATTCCAATTTACGTAGCTGAAAATATGGTTCTGAGTCTTCCAAGATCCTTACTCAGAAGAGATATAGGAACCTGAGAAATATCTGAGAGAGTGATTTGAGATGAACATACCACAGCAGCGTGCTCATGGGAAGGAAACATTATAAATGCAATTTAATATATATCCTCAATTTTAACATTTTGCTGTGAACTAATGAAGTTTCACTTTGGAGCAGTGTCCCTATGCTTTAAGGCCACTTACGCTTTGACAACTCTGTTAATGCAAGTTTTCAGTGTCTCTGCTGCTCAGAAATATATTTATACATTGTAATCCCGTGACTCCTTCCTTATATAATTGACTCCATACATGTGGGGCAAGAATTTTACGACCAGGGCAATCAAAGATTTTCCTTCCAGTCCCCTGTGAGAAGATTTGGTTATTGTAAGATACTCTGCTACTGTGCTCGCAGTAACTGCATGTGCTGAGCTGAATGCCCAGACTGGCATATGTTGAAGAGAAAAAATATGTGCTTTATGTGGGTCAATGTTGCGTGAACACTCTAAGAAAATTACGTAAGTACCAAGGCAGAATATGCTTATGGGATATTATTCTGCAGCCTTTCATCAATGTCTAACAAGTTTCTCTTCTGTTACTAGTGATACATATCTCTCAAATGCCTTATTTATTGCTGGACTCAGTGGAAGATGCTAAAACAGGGCTGCGACAGGTTTGATATAGTGCTGGCATTCAGACACAGGCTCTCTCAAACCACTGGCAATTTTTCTCTTTGCAAATAGTTGTGGTAGATACTGTCATAGTCCTTCATTTATCTATTCCTGTCATGTCAGTCACAGTGCTGGCAAGAGGAATTATGTGAGCAGGCACAGATCTTCTTCAAATGAAGTCTGCCAGCTCAGTTTAATCAGTTAATGAAGACAATATAAGCTTGCCTTTGTTTATAAGAGATTATGGAAGATCCACATAACTGCTTGTACCAGGAGGGTTGAGGGGCTGGCATCTGCCAGGTGATGGAAAATGGCAACAAGAAACAGTGCTAATGTCTTCAAGGAGCATCACTGGATCAGAAAGAAGCATATGCCTAGCTCCTGAGAGATGGAGCCTTATTTCTGGGAGGGGGACTGTGGCATGCTGCACAAATCTGACAGCAACACATTACCTCCCAAACAAAACCTACTGTCTGATGGCTCACCCAGGTCCCAAGAGTGACTACAAAAGGATGTGTGCATTATGGCATCGCACACCCCTGACCTGAGGAGAAACAGCCAAACACCCACACTGCCTGATGCTGGCAAGTGCGAAAAAGCACGAGCAGGTGAGCTGGGCCCTCTCGGCATGATGGAACCATCCCTATATGCCCAAAACTCTGGGCACCTGTGGGAAGGTGGAGTGGAACAGAGATATTTCGGTGCTATGGCTACCTCACGGCTCAAGATCATGGACAGGAATGTCCCTAAGTCCAGGACCACAGTCAGGACTCTTGCCCCTGCATTTCTAGGATCATTGAGCACACCTCAGCTTCCAGGACAATGGCGAAATCCTTCAGGCTCACCACTATGGGCAGCTCCTCGTGCTGCAGAACCATGGACCCCTCTTGAGGTTTTTGGAGGGTCCCAAGTCACCTAGACCACCTCTTTGGCTCAGAATGAGGGAGAACTACCAGGGCTTTCGGGTGCCATGGCCAGCACCTCCTGAGTTCCAGCACCACAGTCCACTGGACCCAAGGGTTTGGGTCCAGCCTGAGGGCAGCTCCACGCCAGGTCAGGGCCATGGGGATGCCCTCTTCAGTGCTTCCGTGCTTCCAGCTGTTCACTTTTTAAGCGAGATGTTTTTGACTTTATCTTTGCAGTTTTCAGGCATTTGTACACCTTCTATTAGCATTGCTGTTCATATTTCTGAAGCCCCACAGTACTCTTCACAGTATCAAAGATCTTAAATCCAAATTCCAGCTGTGCAATTTTTACTGTTTTCCCATCACATTTGACAATATACAAGCCTTCCTAATCTCAGCTGTTCCATTGTGGTACTAGGAGCTGTCACAGCTGCTCTGTCCTGCTACCCAGAGAGCTGCATTTCAGCATCCACAGATGCATTTTATGCAGTATACAATATATCTTGGTTTCCCTCATGCTGTCTTTACATTTCTAAATCCTTTTTTCTCCTACTTTTATTTTAAAAAGAAAAAAACTTTTAAAAGTTTGTGCTTGTATTTCAGAAAGAGGCTATAGTCTTGCCTGAAATATATTTTGATTTAAACAGAAATATCTGAAATGGTTTTCCTCTCTATATACAGTATTTTTCCACTAAATTACCAATATAGCTGATTATACTGTAGATGATCTCTGGTGTAAAAGAAGTCAATGTCTTCCATTTTCTGTTACTTTCCTGTTTGTAAACATAGCCAAGTTTTAAAAGATCCTTATTCTTTTTATCTAGAGCTATGAATGACATTGGAGATTACATAGGTTCCAACATCGAAATATCCTGGTTACCCAACCTGGATGATTTAATGAAGGGGTATGCACGTAATTTCAGGCCTGGGATTGGAGGTGAGACTTTGAGAATAATGTTTCTTTTTTTCTTACAATCCTTCTACCTTCTGATGTTTATGTGAACTTCATCATCTACATGATTAAAAGGTTGTGATTATCTATTACTTGGATACTGGAAATAATAACAATCAACAATTTGCTTGATTTTGAAAAAAGATGGACTGTATAACAGAATTAGCAATGCAGTCTTCTTGCTGATACAGTTCTTAAATCACTAATATCTAAGTTGAAGGAATTTTGGCTTACATTAAATGGTGATAACTTCTGCATTTGCTTGAAATCATGCTGTCTTAAACTAGACGATGTGGTTTCCAGAAGGGATTTCAGAATTTTCAGTAGTTGTGATTTTATCTCATGTCCTTTATCACTGAAGTGAGGTCTTCTGTTGGAAACTGAGGATGCAATTTGTAAAAGATTTAAGTCTCTTGCTTTAAGGTAGATTTTACTTGGAAAGTGTACTTTGTCATAGAAAACACTTCTATGAATTCACTCTGTATGAAATAATTAAGTCTCGGATCATCTATATTTTTATAGGTACTATGATGATGTAAATCACCCCATTTAAACATTTTTTCTCAGGTCCTCCTGTTAATGTTGCTCTTGCAATTGAAGTAGCCAGCATTGACCACATCTCAGAAGTGAACATGGTATGTCATCAGTTAAACCTACCAAGTTGTGAACGTTTGTACGGCAATGACAGAAAGTGTAGAAAAGTAACTAACTAGAGAGACAGTTGATCCTCAAGATGTTTGGAGTGGAGAAATTACCACAAGAAGATACTGCAAAGAACAAACACTGTATTTCAAGACACAGGCATAGTCTCTTCTGGCAGACATTGCCAATTACAAGAATCTAGCCTTTTGTAAGTCACTGAGATTTCTTACTACAGTTAGCAAGGTTGGATCTGTGCAGCACTTAACAGAAAGCCTAATTTCAAGCATTAACTCCAACTTCTGCTCAAATTCCTTTTCACCACAGAAACTTCTAAAAAGAAGCTAAGGGAACGATTGGTTGTGAGATGCTCCTCTTTTTGGTGTAAAGACCTTTCAGTAAAGCAGTGGAGTATAACAACTTACAAGGCATGAATTAACTGCATTTCTGAAAACCAACAGATTTAATTTTAAAACCAAATCTTTGACTTTCTCTCCATCCGTTCCCTTCATTATAGATGCATGACTTCACCTGATTTTTTAGTTTTGCTTTCAAAAACCATCAAAAACAAAAGTTGTACTTGTGGAGATAAACAAACTGCTTTTCTTCGTTAAGACATACACAACTCTTGCAACATGTTATATATAACACCAACATCGAATCACTTTTTGATATCTTGGGTTTATCCATGGTAGAAGCATATAACAGTAATTAAAATGCTCGGGCAGTTCTATGGTTGACTGAGTATAAAAATACTTATTGGCACAGGAAACAGTTAATACATTTCTAGGCTAATACAATGATTTTTGACCAAGTCCCATTATCACTGTGTTTGTTTAGCATCACTTTGTAATTGGGATTTCTCTTGCCATAGGAATATACCATGACGGTATTTTTGCACCAGAGCTGGCGAGATGACCGTCTGTCTTACAACCACACCAACGAAACTTTGGGCTTAGACAGCCGGTTTGTGGACAAGCTCTGGTTGCCAGATACTTTCATAGTAAATGCCAAGTCTGCTTGGTTCCATGATGTGACTGTGGAAAACAAACTTATCAGGCTCCAGCCAGATGGAGTCATTTTATACAGCATCAGGTGAGTGAGAAAGAGTGCAAGTGTACTCTATCATGTATTAACTTTTTGAACAGACTATAAAATAATCACTCAGTTTTCTGAAGGTGATTTCCTAAAACATTTTCCACTGCATAATGACTGATCACTTCAGAATGTCCTTAATGGGAGAATTAAGGAGATGTTGAATGCAGAGCAAAGATTCTGTTCTCCACTCTCTCACTATTTTCCAAGGGAAGTATGAGTCTGATTTAGGCTCAACTTCCCCATCTTTCAAACAGAGAAAATAGTATTTTTTCACTTTGGAAGAGTGTTCTTGCTAGAACTCAGTAACTGTATTTAAAGTTAGTTGTTTAACGTTCTCCAAAAATAATGAGTGTGCACCATTGAAAGTCCAAAGTCACCCTTAAGGTATTGGTAGTGATCTTGGGGACACTGGAAGGAAGGAGATTTGACTCAGAAGCGTCCTTTTCATCATTAGAAGTAGCTGAAGTGTCCTCTGACATTAGATAAGTCATTTGATCTTTCTTCAATTTTCCTCCACCTTTGGGTTTCCCACAGACTTAGTAAAGGCAGTAGCCATAAGGATTTTGAAAATAGTTTCCTGTATTAGTATTAAAGTTTCAAAGTTTTTCATTTAGTCTTCTGAGTTCTGAGGCAAAGGCTCTATTTGAATGCAACTAACTGGTGTACACATTGCTTGGAACAGGATTACCTCAACAGTGGCTTGTGACATGGACCTTTCCAAGTATCCAATGGATGAGCAAGAATGCATGTTGGATTTGGAGAGCTGTAAGGGCTGAGTACAGTGTTTCATATAATCTGTGTTTTTTTAAAGCCTGCATGTATGGTACTCCACTTGCTGGAACGATTCTGCTTTAATCAATGAAATATAAGGGGTGCCTCAGGATTTAGAAATAAAGGGTACAAACATGAATCCCTCCATTCTCTGTCTTGAGCATTAGACTATGGACTTTTCAACACCAGTTCAGCTCTGATCCAATTCAAAACTACAGGATTTAATTTAGTGACAATGAACAACCTACAGTCCTGCTGGCAAATGTTGAACTTTGTGCTTGATGTCAAACCCAGCGCAATCGTGACAGTCACTAGAATTACTGAGGTTTCCATCAAATCCAGTGAGAATAAGTAAAGAAGCCCACAGGCAAAGTTTTATAGGCTATTTTTTCTTTATGAGAAAACAGAAAAAAGAAAGAATTCCCTACTTTTAATGAATGCCATTGTGACTAACCCTTACATAGCTTAGCTAGGCATTCCTGTATCTGTTACCCAGAAATCAGTGAGAATACTGCATGGATTGGCTTAAATTCATTTGTACTCACAAAGGTGGGTGAAGAATGAATTTATATTTTGTCCAACCTGTATTTTATCTATAATCAGCATGTCATTCCCATGAGCATTAATACTTTTGAATGAAATTCACCACCAGCACAAGCAGGGGCCACCCAATCAATGGCAATGTGTTTTTTATATCAAGGAGTCTATAGGTCCTCAGGGTTCCAGAGATCTGTGAACAGCAGTTTCTGAGCAGATCCCACTGGCCTATTGATGCAAGTTTCTCTTTTTCTTTTTTAGCACTGACTTTGTTTTCTAGGCAATTAACCACAATACCATTTTATCCTGTCAAAAATAGCAATCTACAGTTTTGCTTATGTAATCACCAAATACAGAGGCAGCAGACAGTGAACCAGCAATCAATTCTCTCTCCCAGCAAGTTCTGCAGGCAGTTTTGGTGGTGGTTGAATTTTTTAATTGAATTTGAGGGGTTTGATTTCAGTGAAACAAACATGTAGAAATAAAGCCTCTTTAAACAAATTAATGGTCTAGTAGCAAGTTGTTCATTAACAGCAAAACTACCAAAGATCGATTTCCTATGGGTTTGCATATTACATAAATCCCCTCAGACATACACCCCCTTCTCTCATGTCCCTGGTGCCCTGCAGCTCTCCCTAGCAGTTATCTCCCAGCCAAACTGCAGTCATTAATTAATAGGCTGATGATATACATGGTGATTGCCAAGCTGGTTGGTGCATCTTGGAATGGACATGGGTCTGTGTTACGTTGCTGTTCTCTAACTGGATGCACAAATTTGATTTTCTGTTACCTACATGCCATTTCTTACAAAACTTTCAACAATCTAGAATCTTTGAAACCTTTACCTTTTTGTCATTTTGGTTTGAAAATATCAAGGAAGTTCAAAACAGAACAGACAGAAAAACATGCAAAACATGTCTCATGATACTGAAGTGCATTGTGCCATACCACATATTGCTAGTCAGTGTGAATCAACTTGGATTATTCTCCCTGTAGGAAAGCTACCCCAGTGTGACACTGGCAACATTGATGTTGCCAGGACAGTGAATTATCCAGACCGAATCACAGCATGTTTGCAATGGGACCAATGAAAATCAGCATATAGCAGAGGAATTAGAGGACTTCCACTAAGAGTCCTCTAAGTTCTTAATTTCTTCCTCAAACTTTGTGTTTATTCAGCTTTCTTTTGGCAGATGGCTACTCTTCAGAGGACATAGTCTACCACTGGTCAGAAAACCAGGAGGAGATTCATGGGCTGGATAAGCTGCAGCTTGCTCAATTCACAATTACCAATTACCAGTTCACAACAGAAATGATGAACTTCAAATCGGGTAACAGGATCTGTCTTCAATTCAGGGACAGTATCTGACTTTTTCCTGCATAAGGAAACCTCCTATATCTATAATACAAAATCCCTCAACTAACTAATTTAAGAACCTGTCAGGTTTCTGATAAGAGTTTTCTTTAGCTTACACTTGCAAAAAATGCCAACCTTTGCTGAGCCTTCAGGTAGCCACTGTGCATATTATGTCCTTTAGCTCTGTATGTTTGACTAAATACTGCATGGAGTAGCCAGAAGCACCTGATAAAAAACACTTGAGGTATAGCTCACGTTTTCTTGACCTAATTTGCAACTTCGGATAAAGAAAAATTTCCATTAGCTCTGATGGTATGAGGCTTATGACGTACAGTCAGATCATTCTAATTCTATCCAGTAGAAGTCAGTGGTGTGTATGCGTATCACTGGGTTTATTGCAATGTTTGTAAAAGATTGGAGTCATTTCTTTCCTGCTGATTTTTCATCCTCTTTCATGTATTCAGATTCTCATTTATGCTGCACATCTCCTCTAAGCTCTTTTTTGAGTTTGAAATTAACTTGGCCTTTTAAAAAATCTAAATTTAGTATCTGGAGGACTTTCTACAGCAGATGATAAGACAGTACACATTTTGAAGCAATACTGTTATTCGAGAAGACTCATGATTTTATTTTCAGATCTGGCATTGATATGACCTGAGACAAATCATTTGACCTATTCTTAGCTAACAGTGCTGATGAGAACTGCAGTGCCTCATGCAGGGTTTATGAAGACTAATTGAACAACATTGAAAAAAGCTTTTTGTGATCCTTGTCCAAAAGATGTTTAAGAATGTAGATCTGGATCATTATAGGAAATGTTTTTTGGAATATCTGTTTAACTGTAATTCACACAGTCAGAATCTTTCTTCGCTCTTTTTTCCAGCAGGTCAGTTTCCCAGGCTCAGTCTCCACTTCCACCTTCGGCGAAATCGAGGAGTTTACATCATTCAGTCCTACGTTCCTTCTATCTTACTAGTGGCCATGTCGTGGGTATCCTTCTGGATCAGTCAGTCAGCTGTGCCTGCCAGAGTGTCATTAGGTAAAACAAATAGTCTGGGGAACTAACAGGGAAGGGTATGCTGAAGTTGTAATTACGCTCTCTAATAACCCTCATTTTCCATGAAGGTGCATTTATGAATACTATATTTACATGTGCAGATGAGAGGGTTCTTTAAAAGATTTCCCTCATGTTTTAATTTCTGTCATGCTATCAGAGCAGCTGCCTCAGTAAAGAACAGAAAATAACCATCTAAACATGGTTAAAAGCACTAGTGAATGTGAGACAGATGTATGAAAGAATTGATTTGAAGGAACTGGGACAGTGACAAAAAAATGTTCCTAGAGCTTGTGGATCTGTTTGCCTGAGAAAGGGTTGCAAGTCCAGATGCAAAAGTTTTTCAGGGTTAAGTCTTCTGGTTTTGTTTGTCCTGATCTAGAACAAAACCAAGGGTAACGTTCAAAGTTGCCTTACTCATACAAATGCACTGTTTTTTACAAGCTGCCCTGTTTTGAAAATCAGAAGTCACACTATTAAGGGGTTTCCACTGTGAACATATTCCTCAGCTTCAGATTAGTAAATACACTTACTATGGTGTTTACTATGAAACCTAAAGTAAATTTTCTTACACTACACTGCAGGTATAACTACTGTTCTTACTATGACTACTCTGATGGTCAGTGCGCGATCTTCGCTTCCACGAGCATCTGCCATCAAGGCACTTGATGTTTACTTCTGGATTTGCTATGTGTTTGTCTTTGCTGCACTGGTAGAATATGCATTTGCACATTTCAATGCTGACTACATGAAAAAGCAAAAGAACAAGATAAAGGCAAGAAGGCAGAGTGGAGAGGTCAGTAAGCACAATACTGTGAATTACTTTGCAAAAGCAATCACCCTGCATCACGACCTTTTTCTACTATGGAGGCAAATTCTTCTACCCCTTTTGAAAATAACATATTTACTGGTTAATTCTTTTGGCACATTAATATGACAAGCAGCTAAATGCAGTGCTAATTTCCCCTTGCAGCATGGTTAGCACTAAAGACAACATATTCTTACATAGTTTGTTGCTGTATTTAAGATAGGAAATGGAGAATAAGAGAGAATGAGTAAGATGAGAGACAAAGTATGTCTTGAGTCAGATTTGTACATCTTACACTTTGAGAATATGTTTGATATTTTTCCAGTCCTCATTGTAAGTTATGGTAACCTTGAATTGCTCCTGTAGGGTCAGGGCAAAGTCATTATGACAGTATTATGTGAGATGGGGAAGAAAGGTATTCTCAGAAGGTGTTCTTTAGTAGCTGCTTCTGCTAAGACTCTTTTAGCTCTGCCACAGTGTAATAAAATGCTATCAGCCAAACAAAACCTAGGCCTGTTGTCTTCAATGTTGTCCCCTGGAGATTATGTTTTTTACACCTAAGCTGCATAAGGTAAATACAGATATAATTAGCATGGATATAAGTTATGTAGATATGAAGCCCAGGGAAACTGAATAAAGGAGTCTGTAGATGAAATTTCTTCCAGGAACTCCAGATGGCTTTGCTGCTTTCTTCACATACATATATGCATGTTAGTGATGAAGCAGAGTGAACTGATTAAGAAACTTTTTTTTTTTTTTTGACAATTCACAATTTGTAGCCCAGGCCTACGTATTTTTGAATTCTCCAGCACCTTTGGTAATATTTATTATTACTTCATTTTATTAAGCTGTAGTGGATACAACTGATCCATACTCATTTTCTATCCCATCCCACCTCCATGTTCTCTCAGGTTTGACAAGAGCCTGAGAACTGCCCATTGCCTTTGGCCACACGATGGGATAACTGTCTCCTTGAAGTCAGTCAGTTATTTTCAGTCAGGTGGGCCTATGCATGCTGTCTCAAGGGTGCCTCAGTAATTCAGAGCATGTAAAATTATAACCAGAATTTAGACGTGATAGAACAGAGTCTTTCAGCGATCAGTCTGCCAAAGCAAGTGATAAATCCCATTCCACACTTATGGATCTCATAGGTATTTTCACCACATCAGTATCATGGCTAGCTTGGATGAAGTACACTGTCTTTGCCCTATAAATTGCTGTTACAGGTTCTCCTCTTTCCTTTGCAGATAAATGTGAAGAACGCCATTGTTCTGTTTTCCCTTTCCATAGCTGGTGTGAACCAGGAACTGGCCATTTCCAATAGGCAGCACCGAATTCCCAGAAGCCTGCCTGGATCGTATGGCACAATAGAAATAGAAACTGGAGAGACAAAACAGCAGCAAGTAATGAAACTGGACAAAAAGAGTGGTCTGAAGTCCCTCTTTAAGCCCATTGATGCTGATACCATTGATATATATGCCAGAGCCGTGTTCCCAGCAGCCTTTGCAGCAGTCAATGTTATATACTGGGTTGCATACACAATGTAAAAAAAAAAAAAGAAAATTCATGTGAAGAGCTACAAACTGAACAATACCTACAGACTAAAAGCCCTTGCTGAAAATATATTGATCCATCTCAAAATATTTTCCAATGAGCTCAAGAAATTTCTAAAGTCAAAAGTCCTGTGATCAGTTCCTACTAAAAGCAGCAATTTATTACTGATATGATATGATACAGTAATAACTGTACTCTGCCAAACAATCCCAGTTCCTTATTTCCTGTATTACCGTGAGACAATTTTTCATATGTACATATTTGTAGCACAAGTTTAAATCTTAAATTACTATGGTTTTCCTCCACTTTAAGTGTTGATCAGTAATGAAGATTTGGCTTTTCACACTCCGATAATTTCCTTTTTTTGTAACGGAAGTGCTAATTCCTCAGTGATTTTCTGCATCTGGCCTTCTGTGGGATGGTCTAGGCTTAACAGTAGTGGTAAAGTTGGAATATTTAATCATAAAAATCTCAATAACAAAGTAGAATTGAGTAGACGGGAGTGGAGGCTTTTTCTTAAATTATTATTTGTCTTGGATAAAGTATTGAAAACATTTCAATGCTCTTAGTCACAGCATGAAATAAAATATACTACATAAAATTCTACTGAATTGTTAATAATGACTGTATTACATTTCAGATCTAAGCTACTGGAATTTTAAACATTTAAACACAGTAATATTTATTAGTTTAGTATGCCCAAAAATAGACAAAAGTGATTCAGAAACACAGGGAAAGCTCAGGCTTTCTATGTTGGATTGTGAAAAATTTTAAAGGTGCTTGATAAGGAAGGAACTCAGACTCCATTTTCAGGAAGGACTTTAGAATTCATTCTGTTGATTTGCAGTGAGAGTCTACCATGTGTGCCTCTGAAAATATCTTTTTTGCATCTGTCCCTAAATAGCTGAGTGAAGTAAAAAAAAAAAAAAAAAAAAAGAAAAAATGGCTTTAAGTTACACAGTTGCTTTGGATTTTTTGCCATTTTTATTCAGAGGCTGACCTACTATGTAGGCCTCTTCACTTCCATTATTTGACAAAGAAATTTGTGGGTACTCATACACACTCCTTAATTCAGGGCTAGATTCTCTCACCCAACCCGTGCAAAATAACATTTTGTTCTGTAAATAATTCCAGTGAACTCAGCAAATTAACACAGTATTCACCACAAATACAAGTTTTAGAATCAATCTCTAAAAACTCCACAGTAAATATACTGCGATATGTATTAAAACAACTGAAATATTGTTAGTGTAGGAAACCAATGTAGGACATTTCAAAAGGGAAAATATTCTTGAGGGTTTTTTGCCTTGAAAGTGAGAGGTTATTTCAAATATAGAGACTGACACAAAAGAAAATATGAAATGAGGGGGGGGGGAATGAAGGAAGCAAAAGCAAGTGGCTGAAAGCTACGATGGAAGGGAGCATGGGGAGGTGCAAGATTAAAGAAGCCAAAAGATGTAGATAAGAGAAGAGCTGCGTTGGGCTTTGAAGATGAGGATCTTGAATGTAGTGGCTCATGATTACTAGCTGCAAGAAGGATGAAAGAAGCATTTAGTCATGGTGTAGTGTGCACACATTCCTCCTGCCTTACTTATCTGTGACATATGGTTTGATTTCATACGACCAGCACTGAAAGATAGAGTATTTTTACACAGATTTACAACATAAAATAAGATTTGTTCAATATCACTGAAGTAAGAGAATGCTCTGAAGAAAAAAAAAAAACAAACAATCCTGAACTGAGCTATAATAAAAAATATGCTCCCATCACAAGTCAGGCTTAGGTTCACCTCAATCTTTAGTTTCTCTTATAACACAAAAACTATTTGCCAACAGTGTGTGGGAAAGCACAAACTGACATCAAATTTCCCACCAGTCTAGCCCTGGACTGAGACACTTGGATTCTGCTCCAAGATCTTGCCACTGACTAGGTGGGGAATCTTAGTTAAGTCATTTCACTGCATCAACTGCAAAATTGATATAATGATACTGATTTCTCTCCTATATCTTTGAGTTTTACAGAAGAAAACCCTTCAGGAGAGACAGAAACTCTTATCCTCCAACTAGGTAAGTGCATCCAACTAGTACTTATGTGGTGCTATTTACCATAGTTTCTGAGACTCTCACATATTGAATTAAAGCAAAGTATCACTCAACTTTAACCTTGTCCAGAAAACTAATGAAATTCTGCATCTCCTTCAGTACATGCAGGTAATCAGGCTCCTCTTTTCCCTTCTGCTTCTCTTTCTATTTTATTTTTCTTAGCGTTTGTTCCTGATGTTGATGAAATGCGATGTTATAGAAATACACCATTTTTTTTTCCTAAGTGTGTTTTTGGTCATAATCACTTTCTTCCAAAGGAAGGTCAAGCACTTCTGCTCTCTTCTGAATCATTCTTACTGTTTTACATAATGATTAAGTGCAGAGTGGAATAAAACCAGCAGAAACATGACTTTACAATGCCTTTTCTTTACTAAGTTGTTGCTTTTTCCATGATTCTGTGTCAGGTCCTTGACATACCTTAACTCCTCTTTCTACTTTTCGTTTCATCTTAATACTGAGATTTTTCAATTTAGACCTGATCTAATTCTTGTCTGGTCTCAGAAGCATCAGAAGTTTAAATGTAACTCTTGGATGATGCACTTTCATAGGCAAGGCAAGATGTTAGGCAAGTCTGAAATATTCTGTGCAGCATTCTGAACAATAACACCACAACAGTACTGCACCCTTCAGAAAGGCCATAGTGCCTTATTTTTCTCTGTTACACTTGCATAAATCAGAAATAATCTTTGTTTTAAAAATCAGTAGATTAACTACTGCTGTGAAAGCAGAGTCTAACCTTTTTGTATCCCGCTGGTTTCTCTAGCTATTAGTTATCACATTGCCTGTCAGGGTCAGTATCTACTGCTAAGAGTGAAATTATTGACTAAATCCAGCTGAAGAAATACTCACCACAAGTTCCCGTAGAGTGTAAATCACAAGAAAATAATCCATGATTTTGGAATGAAAGTTATTAAAAAGCAGAGAACAAAGCATTGACCTAGTCCCTCTAATGTACAGTGGCTGGTTATTTAGAGTAATTAGCAAGAGGGCAGCTGCAGACATTATAAAGGCAGTGTCTAATCTAATTATTTCAGCAGTAATAGTTTGTAATTGTGCACCTGACATAACTCCTTACACTGAAGCCAACTGAGTAATCACATGGGGTTATTGGACAAAATTAGTTGCTTCTCCATCTGGGAGACAGTCACAGGCTGCATGCCCTGCTGACTTCTTCAAAAGATTTATTCAATGATTTTTTCTGTAGTTTGACTGCAGATCTTCAACGTGCACGGCTCAGTTGTGATTGATCAAAGTAAAAGGTGGCAGCAATCTTCTCCTCAAAAACACCCTAAGCCAGAAAGCATTCTATCACAACGTTGTAGACAGAAGCGTAAGTAAAGAGGAAAAAACTCTCAAAACATTGCAGGCAGTCAGAAATGCACACTGTGAGCATACATACGGCAATTGTGTCCATTCCAGGAACAAGGTGACTCAGAGGGGAGAACAGGTGTTTCAGCTACTGTTACTGCACTTGCATGAGTAGCCCAAGACAAAACACCTCCATCCTGAAGAGTGGGATTTTCTTAAATCTGTTTCCAGAGCCAGAAATAGAAGTCAGATGCCATTCAAACCAAATCATCAGACATTAATACTTTAGATGTATTAATGTCTAAAGTAAATGCTTTATTCAACTCTAATTTCATGATGACCTTAATAAGCAGAAATAAATTAAATTTTATGTCAGTTGAATGCTGTCTTTGGATGGGTCGTACTAGCATCAAGGAGAGAGAAGAAAAAAAAAGTATGTGACAGATCAGAAGGCACTTGTTCTGTGCTGTACCTGAAAGCATTTCTATTCCTTTCAGCAATTTAGAGTAATGCTCTATGGACTGGCGTGTCTGTGAGAAAAAGAGTGGGCTATGTGTTAATGTAGTCATTCTAAATGTGAAGTGTTAATAAAATGTAAGTATACAGAAATTGGAGCTTCTATAAACGGGCAAAATAGACATTCCAACTATTGAACTGGAAGATAAAATGCATTAGAAGGAAAATCAAAATAACCTCAGAGATTTCATCCCATAATGAAAACCTGCCTATTCAGTGCCCAAGGGCTTGTAAAACTCTACTTTGGCCTTGACAACAGGAGAGAAAGTACCATTCTGTATTCATGAGTGCTTTCTGTGGGGCACTTATGCAGACTGTGGTATTTATGTTAAAAAATAGCTGTTGCTGCCTCAAGAGGTTAAAAAGAATCAGAAAGTAGAAGATGAAGAAGAGCAAGATACTGCATGATTTGTTTGAAAGTAATGCTGGTAGTGACAGCACTATTACGAGGTCAATATACAGAAATGTCTGTCCTGTTTCTGGGTAAAAATGAAAGCATTTATCCAAGTTAAAGCTCTCACATCAGTTCTTCATGGGTTTTCTAATCCAATAGATAATGTAGCGAAACCAATTTAACTCAATGAGGCTTCTACAGTTGGTACAACAAAACACTTAAAACGACTGCTCTGATTTTAAATACTCAAGAGTCATTAACCTAAGAAATCACTTCCCATTAGGAGGAAAACAGCAACCCTGCACATTTGTCTATGAAGCAGAATAGATAACAAAAAGCTGACTGAAAGTTTCTGAGAATATTTTCATTAAAAAAAAATCTGAAGCAACTCCCTCATGCCCTCTTTATTACAGCAGCTTAAAACACTTGCAATGGTTGAAAGCTTGTTTGATGTTATTATAATACTGCATGCAATATATGTTATAAACATATATAGCTAATTCTTCTTAATGAAAACTGAATAAAAATTTGGCAATGAACATGCCTGTTTGGATAGATTTGGTAGCTGAAATAAGAAAGGCACTGTCTCTTTCTGCCTTCATAGCTTGTGTCTTAAATGAATTTGAGGATCTAAGCCCATTGTTACATAATGCATTAGGAATCTGTTCTCTCTTTATACCGGCTTTATGTCATGGCTATTCCTTTTACTAAGTCCTTCACAGTAAAAACAAATCTGAGAAGACAGTCAAGCCCAGGCTGTCAGAAAATATAACACCAACAGAACTAATCAGATCTTATTGGGAGTTCACTGTTCCACAAAAAGATTGGCCCAAAAAACCAAATCCAAATAGCCCTTATTTCTGAGGTATCTGACATCTTTAGATCACTCTACATTCAGGACCAACCAATACATAGGCTTAATTCCACTGAACAAAAATCCCTCTAGCCCAGTGTCCAATCTCTGCCTTTTGGTATAAAGCCTGTCATGGAGTTGCTGAGTTTGCACATGTTTTAGTGAGATCAGTTATACTCGGTACCTAAAGCACCGCTCCTTGTGTTCTCAAGCGGGGCAAAGACAGACAATATTACAAGCCAAAGAAAAGTGCTTTTATATTTGTAGGTCTCATCTGCACAAAAAAAAAGTTGTAGTGATTTAACCAAATTAGTTTCACAAGCTCCTTTTGTCAGTACTGTCATTTCAGCTCACACAGAAAGAGCACCCAAGCTAATGGTAGAAGTTCCTTGCATAGATGAAGCCCATGAAATTACCATGAGGGGATTTACCAAAAATATTTTAATTTATCTTTATAAACTGTTTAAATGCTTAATTGGAATATTTTAATATAGTAGGGAGAAAGGTGCTCAGAAAAGTAAAGAATATTTGAAATAGATAACAAATATTTTTCAGGCCTTGAAACTTAAGTTTTTCAACAGTAATTAGCCCTGCAACTAGTCCAGATTTCACCTGAAAAGAAGAGGATTTCTGATAGTGTCCTACAGATGCATTAAGGGACAGGGGATGTAAACAAATATTCATATTATGAAACTGACTGTGCATTCTTTATTTCCTGATAGCTTTTAAACAGTTTTTATATCCCTGTGGCAACCATAAAACATTAACCAATAGAGAACAATTATCTTCCCTCCTTGGGAACTTTCATAAACAAAATATTGCCTTCTATGCCTCCTTTGCATTAGGATGCAGTATTTTATTGAATGGAAAGTTAACTCTACAGTAATATTCCTTAATTTGTTAGCTCAATTTACTGTATTGCAAATAGATGAGGGGTTGGGCGTTTTGTTGTTGTTTTTTAAACTACTTGATGTAAGAAGAAATAAAGGTAAGGAAAACCTGTCTTTCAAGACCTGAGAGTCACAAGCTCAAAAGTTCATGTTCACAGGATCCATAACTTCAGTGGAAAGACTAGCACTTAAAGAGCCAGTGGGATCAGGATCCTACCACGTAGCTAATAATACATAATACAACTATTTATTACAAAAGGTCCCAACTAATATTACAGTTCTTATCTTACTGGGATTTTTAAGATAATTTTGAGAGATAGTACTTATCCCAAGAACTATAAAAACTCAACTGGCAAAGGAGTAGCAGAGATAAATTGCATATCCCTGCTGTGTAAGTAAGCAAATCAGCAAGGTGGTCAGATGGAATTGAATCCAGAATAGCTTTGGAAATTTAATAGCTGTGAAAGGAATCCAACCTCTGGAAATGTATCCCTTTCTTTAACTCTTGTAATACTTCTATTTCACTTGATAGTTAGTTACTAACAAATACAGGTTTGTATCAGTTGCTTACTGAGCAAGTAATCCGAACAAGAGCACCAGGAATTACCTTTGCTAGCACAAATATCACCAAATTCTCAATTTGCATGCATTGGGTTACCAGATGGAGTAGGGGGGGACATTTTTCTTTACATTACAATAAATAATTGGCCAGTTTTAAGGGGTAGGAATGTGGAACACGCATAGCTGGAAGTAGCAAAATAATATATAGGCCATTGAGCTATTCCAGTATTACAATTACTACAGTCTTAAGCTTAAATAAAGATTGAGTGGTGAAATACAGAGTAATCTGTAAAACATCTGGTATAATACTCCATCCAGAGTGTTCTTCCTTTATTGCTACATTTCTTTCAGAGTTAGACAAACACAAAAGATCTATTTCTGTACTGCCTAAACTTACTACGCTTTCATAGATATATTTAAGATTATTCTACCCTCATCTTTCCTGGTTGTGTGTGCAACTTTTACATATACAAGCTCATATGTGCATATATATAAAAGAAAAGAGGAGTCTATATATTGTTTATATATGATAGTGCATATAGTATTTTAAAATTGAACCTATACTTTAATATATCATTTAATATATCAGCTGTGATTATTTTCAGATTGTCTACAATGGCAGTTCTGTGCATGCTTATTGAAGGATCCATCAGGTACTTCTTGAATGTGGAATATTTTGATCTAAGAATGCCTGTCTTTCAATCAAACTGAATGCTGGCTGGACAAATAATGAGAATTTAGGACAGCACTACTAAGTCTGGTCTAGGGAAAGCAATAAAAAGAGGATTCTTGAGGAACTGAGGTGAAAACTTGGTCCTCAGGGTTAAGTCTTTTTTGTTTAAAATTTTCACTGTTTTCTTCCATCCTCTGAAATGACAATTGCATGTCTTCAATGGTAGAAGCATCAATTTTCTTTCCTCCATAGTTTCTTGCACTGCTATCTTTCAGAAGAGGGATTGTTTCTTTCTAAAAGATTAGGACCAGGTTATGCAGCAAGAAGAATGGAACCCCTATGATTTACAGCGTATTGTGCACTGGTGAACATATACAAAAGGAAAGCGAGCAAAAATTGTGTTTCTACACAAATCGGTTGTTTAAATATCCTGAAAAAAATAAATACAGAAGCATAGGGGTTTGGTTTTATTTGCTTTTAAACATACATAGCCTGGGCTACCTATAGAATTCTTTATCCTCCTGGCTAATGCAGTGTCAACAAAAGTGAGTTAGCTTCTGGGTGCTTCTATCTTATATAAGAAAGACAAGTAAGGGAGGTGTTGACTTAAAATAGTCTTGAAACATTATTCATTTTGTCTATTTTAACATGGACTAGAAAAACACTAATATTCGATCCAGCAAGAAAATCTGCAAAGAATTACCATGGTGATTTCTGATGTTATGTAGGATATATGCTTTACACCAGTTTATGTTGAAATATATTAATGCCTTATAATTTTTATCCAAACTTAGTGGCATTTGGCCCAAATTCATTCCCACTGGATTAAATTATTTCACTGCCATTGATTTCAATAGAAACAATAGCTTGTCTCTTGCTTAGCAAAAAAAAAAAAAAAGAGTAAGTAGGCTGAAGAGCAGCCTGCATGTCTGCACATGTTGCTGGTTTGATCTGCTAAAGATGACATTATATGGAGATGCATTTTCATTCTAGAGTGACACAGAAGTGGTTACTCACATTTCACATATATTTGGAGATAGTAGCTGTCTCTCTCCATTTATGTGTTGTTAAATTCATAGTCTGAAATCTTAAAACTTTCAAAAGTTGACAGGTCCTAATATAGCTGAAGATCTTAAGTCACTAATTCAAGTAATAACAGGATACCTGTCTTCTCCTTCTACTGACGTAAAACTACTGATTGGCCCCCCCATTTTTTCCTCAATAATTGTCTTTAAGAACCAGTTGTCATAATGATGTCTTAATTGAAGCATTTAGGAGAGAGAAAAGGAGAAGGATTTTTTTTCAGTCAGCCTTGTCAGAAATACACAAGTATTTTGTAGATAGAGCAGTTAAATAAAAAGTAATTTCAGCGAAGAAAAGGTAGGAAAATCTGCGAGTCCTGCCATCCAGCACTCTATACCTTTCTAGCTAAATTTATAAGAAGAACTTTGTACATAATCTGTTCTGTGAGGAGTCCATGTAGTGCAATGATTCTTCAATAACCTTCAGTAGTAGGAACATTCCCAGCAGTTTTAGTCATTTAAGCAATGAAGGTCCTAGTTGAGTCACTTTAATTAGTTACACAACTTTATGTGTTCATTGAACTATCAAAATTAAAACAGAGAGCTTTTCTCCCAGTTTCTTACACCAGTGGAAAGGGGACACGTAAACATTAATATAGCAACAATAGCTCCCAAACCACAGAGTCTTCATCTCTGCTGAACTCCTCACCTGTGAAATAAAATGAACCATAATAAATGTGTCCTTTCACCTTTGTTTCTAAAGAGATATATTTCTTTCAAAGGAAAGCCTTTTGTAAGCCACAGATAGCGGTCTGGAGATGAGACAGATCAACTGGCAATGACAGTGAGCTAAGAGCCTCCCAGCTACGATTTTTAGTTCATCTTATGCTTTCAGTCTAAGAGTGCCTTTGCCTCCCACTCACATCTTAACCAGCAGATCTGGAGTGCTTCTCCCAGTAATCTGCACTTTTCCTACTCCTAGAATGAATGCTAAACAATAGCTCCTTAAACATTAAGCTCAGTAGCCCTCACTGGGTTAAATAGCAGAGCTTTTTCCCTTTAGGATCTCGGATACATGATGATAATGGTTATTGGACAGACTTTCTAAACTAATGTATAATTAACTCTTAAAGGTGAAGACAAAGCACTTGAACATGAAAATGTCAACAACGAACAGTCTATGAGCCTGCCTGTTTGTTTTAGTCAAAAACTGATCATCTGATACATTGGCAAAACTAACTTTGAACTACCTTGAGGCATTCTAGCAGATTTTTACGTGTATCATTAAGTTCCCTTGAAAAATTCTCTTTAATTGTTGTAACGTTTCCTTAGTGAGTGTGAGTATCCCTTTCAGTCAAGATCGTTTGGTTCCTCAAACACAGGGATTCAAGAGTATCAGTCAAAAACAACTTTGTGATCTGAGCTACAGAAAAAATAAACCTTGCTAGTCAGTAAATCTTCTTTTCTGTGATGATTGTCAATTATTTTTATATGGTATCTTGTTTCAGACCATTCTTCTGATTTTATAACCCTTTCTCCATTAAATGAACATTTTAATATGGTAAATATCCCAATGCCGACGTTGCATAAGTGCTTCATAAATATTTAAAGAGTTGCCCCCCTTGTGACTTAGCTTGTTTTAACCAAAAGTACTGTTCACAAGAATAAACCAGCATATTTGTTTACTAACCCAACTGCATGAACTTCACATGCTGAAATATAAAACATGGCTTATTGCATTCTACTAAGCAAAACCAGTCTTTTTAATGACTATACATTGGCTAAGGTTTCTTTTATGCAACCAAAACACCCAGCACCATCTTTAAATCTCTCTCCCATTGTTGGAAGCTTGGATTCACAGACTCACTTTTTTTGGAACTGTACTTTTCTTTACAATACCAACTTGTACAAGTGGAAGCACATAGTATGAATGGGTAAGCATTAGGATACTCCTTTTTTTCTTTCTTTCTTTCCGCAGCAGCTGTTGCTGGCAGAATAACAATAGGTTAATATAAAGCACAAGCACTCAAACAGATCTGTACATCAGAATGTGAAAAAGAACTGCTGAGATTATTTGCAAAGGGAGGTTGGAGCTATTTGGAAAAGTTAAAATGCTTTTCCATCAAATGCATCTATCAGTAGATCAGAAAGAGGCAAATGCACAATAGGCACAAGAGTTAAGATATAATAAAATTCAATACACACAATCAGTTTCGAATGCAGTAGGTACATTCCAAAAACATGCATTACTCACAGATTTTAGGCAGGATGAATAAAGATGACAAGATAAAATTTGTTTCCATCTCTTGGTTATGCTGAAGTCCAGCTCGAAGAGAAAATGGTTCCTTCTGACCTTAAAAAAACCCAATAAACAAACAGAAAAAAAAATTGTACATTGTTAGTTTTTTCTCCTGCTTTTGTAGATATTTGTGCCAAAATAGTAGTTACAAGTACTATATCTGCAATATCAAGTTATTTTTACAGTATTCACCAAGCTAGATAACTTTTCAATCCAGAAATATTCTCATTTCCTCCTGGCTCTAGTGTATAAAATTATATTTGACAATTAGTTGTTTCTTTTGAGTGGTACATGTAGAGAAAATGCTCTGAGAGATTTTGGAATATTATTCCTTTCACTGAAAAGGTTAAAAGACACTACTTTCTTCATGTGAAGCCTGGAATAAATTATTTTGGTTTCATTCTGTGGATTCAGTGAGGTATTTAGGTGCTTAATTTTTTAAATCATGCAGGACAACTTATTCCCAAGAATTCCACAACAACTTATGGCCCAAAACAGCAAGAAATGTATATCCCTACAATGCAGTTTTCCTACGCAAATGCAGCCTGTTTCTTTCAAGATACCAACTTAAAAAGGGGATAAGGGAGCTTACTACATTCTTGTTAAAGTCACTAAACAGTTGTACTGCATAATCTAAAAGTTTCCAAACCCATTAAGTAGCAAATGTTTTTTAGAAACTTAAAAAGGAAAATGCACTGGAGTGAGATTAATAGACGTTAATGCAAATATCTGATGTCTGAAGCAGTACTTTAGATTAATGCTGTCATTAACTCCAAATAATTTTTTCCCTTTAAACTAATTTTTAAAGAGCAGTTCTCAATAGCCTGTAGCATTAAAATGAAGAACTACCACTTATAAGCATTGTATATACAACTGTGTTTCCCAGAGACAGTTGCCTAGGAATATCTTGCCATCTGCTGGAAATGTGCAGATATACATGCTTAAATCAATACAGCTTCAAAGTTACTGTCAGAGACAACAGTACACTGAAATAATGAAGGAGACATTAAGTTTGGAAACCAACACTCTGGATGTTCATAACTTTTAGTCAAAAAGACAATTCCATCACAAGGTAACATCAGACTGCTAGGCTGCAGCAGTTGAAATACCAACACTAGATTCCTTAGCAAATCGCTGTTCTCCACTGCCACTGTAAATCTGTGGCACAGTTGGACACTGAGGTTGCATGTGGAGCCAGATTACCACCATGGCCATATCTGTATAAACAGGAATAAAGCCACTGTAGATGAGGTGATAGTAACACAAGCTAACACAGAACCTGAGATCCTGACACATTTCACTAAGAAGTCTCTGCAAATTAAGTATGTCCTCCTTAAGATAGCTTACACTAGACTTCAGCAGCTCCTGCTTAATATTGACTGCTATTGATTCTGGTTGCTAATAAGCCACACTGTCTTTAAAAAAAAAAAAAAAAAACAAAATAGAAAAGCAAATCTACATGGGTATTTCCAGCAGGAAGGAACTCTTTCTTCTTTCTTAATTACCAATACTGGTAAGGAAATCACTATTATCCCACCTCTTCAAAAAATTCTTTTAGGTCATGTGACAGATTTGTGATTTGCCAATGCTCATAAAGAAAGGAACGCAAGAATGGGAAACTCACATTTGGTTGTTCTGGATATGATTGGACTTATTTTCAAAACAGAACTGAAATACTTGAAAAAAACCTTTTTTAAAGCTTTCTCTTTCTCAAAGAGATCAGTTCACTTCATAGTCTGCTCTTCAGAGTAAAAGATCTGACATCAAGAGGCAATAATAATTAAAAAAAGAACTAAAAGTTTAAATGCAATAAATATCTCATTTAAACTTAAAATAAAATAAATTACCTGTAGGAATCTGTCAGCTCTTCAAATGTAAGTGTAGTGGAGAGCAATAATACAACCTTTTATTAAGCTGAGGATGGTTTAGTAGAAGATAAAAGTGCGATGCTCTGCCATCTAGAAAGAAAAAAGAAAAAAACAACTCAGGAATACACTCAGGATTTACAGTTCTAACACAACATAAGTCGATTGTGTTTCAAAAACAATATGCCAGAAACAATCATCATACAATATGTTGTGTTTTCAAACCAGTTACAACCTTGTTAGCTAATGCACAGAGCAAAGCTGACATCCTCTCCAAAAAATGCCATCTGCCCAGAAGTGGGAAGAATCTATTAAGAAATTCAAGTGCTTAAACAGTCTTGTAATACAAGAAAATACAAACCAGCTCAAAATAAGACTTCTAAAATAACAGCATTAGTACTAAGTGATCAACTACAAAGTATCTCTGCAAGATGTAAAAGTGCTATTGTTGAGATTTTCTTCAGGCACTGAAAATGTACCTAATCTTTTGTCCTCAGTAAGTTGTGCTAGGAAAAAATAACAATAAACCACATAAAAACTCAAATCACAGTTTTGAAGAACTGCACTACCTTTTATCTTCCAAACCAACAACTCAAGGAGCTGAAGTTGTCTAATTGACATGACAGGGGGATCAAAGTCTAGCTTGCCCTGAAAGAGTTATGTTTGTAGACATATCTTACATAATGTTCTCCATTTTGAGCAGAGGAAATCTGGAACACATGAAGATTTAAGGGTCCATTTTGAAACTATATGGACAGTTTCCACTAAGATAAAATTAACAGTGGATACACAAATAATTCAGATTAAAGACTGATAAATGAAATCATTTGGTGTGTTTCCTTGGTATCTGAGAATACATCTAAACTGATGGGAATAAGTTTTGCCACTTTACTGCTACCTAAACTAGTAGGTAACTATTATTTCTCTTTATTTTGGAAGACTGTAGAAACACCAAAAGAAGGCTCAGGGCTGCAGTGATGCAAACTCACCAACGTATACACACCCACAAACCCCTATAAAGATATTGTGAAAGTGCTAAATGGTGTCTAAAAAGAACTTGATGTAGGTGTACCCAAGTTAATAGCAGGAGACTAAGGATTTTTTTTTTTTCTCATTTTCAAAATACAGATTATGATTGCTCAACTCCGGGTAAGTCAAAAAAATCTAATAGTTGTGGCACCTTGGCTTGGTTTATTTTTCAAATGTGGTGGGTTACAGTTGCCCAATGACAGACATAAATAGATCAACAAAGCCCCAAGGCAAGCCTTTTGCTTGGATAGCTTATTTGCTTGGAAAATCGTTTTAAGATACACAAGGACAATAGCTGTTTGACCAGTACCAGCAGCATTTCCACTAGGGGACTCTCTGAGTTCACTGTCCCACGCCTTCATCTGAAGAACAGGCGTTTACACAGGAGATGGCTTTGCTTCAATCACAGCTGATTCACAGTTTGAAATCAAAAGATCAAAGTTTCATTAGAGAAAAAAAAAATCCAACAAAAACAACTTTATAAAGCTAAGGGCATTAATAATTTCATAGACTTGATCTTGTGAAATTGTGATTAATTCAACAACACTGCTACAACATACTCTGTTTTTTTTTTTTTCCTCTCTTCCCTCTGATCTGGCCACTCTGAAGTCTAATATTGTTTATCTTTGTTATTTTATTTTCTCTTTATTATCTTGGCCGCGGGTTTCCTGCTTTAACAGTTTTGAATTAAACCTTTCATGGTTGGATGCTATCTTTACACTCATGGGAGATTATTCTCCTGTGGAGATGAGCTTTCCTAGGAAGCAATTCTGACAGATCCGGGTGTGGCACCAGGCCCTTGGGTCGGGGGTGTGTGTGTGTGTGTGTGTTGACAGTGTATTTGGTTTTTTTTTTTTTTTNGAGGCAGCGAGCGAGAAAAGAGCCCGCCCTCCGCCCCTCTCCTCAGCACCGCCCCGGCCCAGCCCTGTGGCGGCCCCGCTCCCCCTATCGCCCGCCCGGGGCACCGCTCGGAGGGGCCGCTACCACCGGAGCTACCCCGCTACTCCCGCCGAGGCCACACCGGGGAGCCAGAGGCCTGCGGTAGTCGGGACATATCACTACCTCTCCAGAGGGCTCCGAGGAGGGCAGAGACTTAAGCTCGCTGCCCCCACAGCGCGGTAACGGTCGCACCCTCCTCTCCTCTCAGACTTGGGGCCTCCCTCCGCCACGGCGCTACCGCGTCTCGGAGCGCGGAGGCGCTGCACAGGCACTGCAAGGCGCCGAAACTCTTGGAGGGGACCAAGGCGAATGGCGGCAGCAGCCCCGCTCGGGCAGCGAGGCGGGCGGCCTGTCAGTGCTCTCCGCACCTGTCACCTCACCTGTAACCCGTCACCCTCGCGGGAGCGGCGGGCTTACCGCTTGCTTCTCTCATTGGCCGCAGGTGTTCGCCTACCGCTTCCTCGCTCGCTTTTGATTGGCTGAAAGACTCCTACTCCCCAGGTAACGGTTCCCGGCTTATGATTGGTCGTTGGTGGGTGGGATCCTTTTGGAGATTGGCTCCAGGTGAGTCGGAGCATGCTATTGGCTGACAGGTAGTGTAGGAGGTGTTCTATTGGCTGCGGGCGCTAACCTTCTTAGTCCGCCATGTTCGGCGCGGTGGCGCCGTTGCTAGTAGAGCTAGCGAGAGAGCGGCGGTGAGGCGGGTCGGTGGCTGAGGCGGGTCACCAGCGGCTTTCGCTGCTGAGCGCTGCCTTCCCCGCCGAACGCTGCTGCCGTTCTTCTCTGGGGGCCCGCCAGCAGGGAGGGCGGCGGGGAGGCGAAGTCCGATTCTAAACTTCTTCGCGGGACTTTGAGCAACTTCAGGCCGTGGAGGTGTAGCTCAGCACGCGGGCCCCGGGCAGGGAGCGTCCCCTCAGGTCTGGGGCGTCCGCTGCTCTCTGAAGGGTCGCTGAGTAGGCGGGAAGCGGGACCCGTGGGGCCCCGGTCTCTGGGGTGGGACCTCCCTCGCTCGGAGCAGGTAGGAGGAAGGGGCAGTCCCAGAGGCGAAATCCCGCAGGGTGGGGAGGCCGGGAAGGGCCCGTTCCGCCCGCTGTCCCCACCGTCCCGGCACGGAGCGCGACAGCAGCCAGCGGAGTACCGCTGCGACCTCGTCCCGGGCCACAGTGTCGCCTCCCTGCCGCTCCCCACTCGCGTTGTGTCTCCGGACAGGAAGGGGCTGCGTGTTCCTCCTAACCCCGCGAGAGAGGGAAGGTCGGGAGGGGAATTCTGGAGTCTCTGCTTGGAACCTGTGGCTCTGCTTCCCCAGGCAGTGGGGTCAGGGAGCTGTCCGAATAGATATATACGCATAAGGAAGGTGGCAGTAAGTTTGAATAAACAGGATGTTTTTCAGTCTCCAGTCATAAAGGTAACTTCAGTTGTCCCTTAGAGTTCCTCTCCTGTTTTTCTTGGGTAAATTTGTCACCAACATTAATTGTTAGCAGTCTTCCACATATATAAAAACTATTCTGAATTAAAATACTCTCTAGAAGAAAAGAGCCAGAAGCTGTGTTGATGAGTAAGTAAAGATTTCTCTGAAGTAAGCATCCTCAAACTCTTAGGATATTTCTGTGAAGCTAAATTGTGCAGGGTATTTTTAACTGATCTCATTTAACTTCTGTGCAGATCAGTGGTCTTGTGAAGTTTCCTTTTGATTTCTTGCTGTTCTGTGTAAAGCTATTTGTGTTTTTAAAGTTTGGCACAACTCATTTGTTTAGTAGAGTGTGTACATTCATCTGTATTCCAGTTTTCTCTCTGTGCAGCTGGATTGAAAATCATCTGGAGGAGAAACACACATTTCACATGCGAAGCTGTTTACTTCAGAATTAAATGTTATCTGTCTTTGACTGAATTTATTTCTATCTATTTCTAACTTCATTTAGCCTGTTAAATACAGACCATGCCTAGCAGAATGGGCTCAAAAATTGATTTGAACAAAGATTTCATCAGAGTAAAAACACACTATAGCGGGTAAGTCAGTATGTTCTCTCCTCTGTATTGTGTCTTGTCTAATTTTGAAGCATATTGAGCAGGAGTTCATAGTCTGACTTAGTGATAGAGTAACCAGGGCGTTGGTGGTTTTGTAATTAATGTCAGATCAGGTAGGTAAACTGGGCCATTAAAATACCATTTAGACTCACTTGCACCATGCAGATTGTGGAAAACAGCTGATAGTTTATTCTGCTCTCAGATTGGCTGGAAACATGCAAAATGAGCATATACTTATTCTGGGTTGGTAGGTTATTGATTTCTGTTTTGTTAGAAGTGTTTGTGGTTGCAGACAGGTATAGATCCATCTCGTGCATCCAGTTTTCTATCTATTTTATAATAAAGATATGATAAATATCACATAATGAAGTTACTGAAATTAATAGGAGACTATGAAGAACAGGTTGCCACTTACAGATGTCAGTTTGTGACTCTGTGTCCCCGGGACAAAACATGTAATGGTGAATATGAGTCCTTTTCCAGTGAGGATTTTTAGATACTATTTTAACTTACAGCACTTTCTGTCTTGGAAAATTGGAGGAGGTGTTTCTTTGTGGATAGATACGTAAGTCTTGAAGTAAGTGGGTGCCATTGGTTTTGTTGGGTTTTGTTTCTTTTATAGAAGTCTTAGGAGTTGTTGCTGGAATTACTTGGGTAAATATGAAAAATGAGGGAATTCTACTTAGATTGCAAGTTAGCAGTATATTTAGATGAACCTGTGCAAGCTGCTTGAAGACTCAATTACCAGTGATTAAAACTAAATAAATCAAACCCACACTATTAGTATTTATTCAAAACAGGAAAACAGAAAGTAAACTCCTATATAGCTTGTCCTTTAATTTTTGATAGCTGGTTCCCCTGCTCCCCTACCAGTAAATTGACTATTGCAGCTTGAAGGGCAATGAGATGTTAATGCAGCTGCTTCAGTTATCTTCACAATGCTTATTTTTGCAGGTCTGATTTAAGACTATAATAAGAAAGTCATGATCCTTTATGACTTCAGTCAGTTGTCAATAGTCAGGAAGATTTTATTAACTTCACCATGAAATTTGTTTTTCCAGACATGCTTAACTGAAATGATTTGCTTTGGTGTTTCCTGTCTTCTTCCAAGCCCTAACTTTAAGTCACTTGAAGAGTTAAATATTTGGCCCAAGTAAATCCTTAGATTTGAAATACTTAGATTGAATTTACTGGCACTTAAGTGACTTGAGCCATCTTTTCTGATGGTTTACTGCTAAATAAGTAAATGTTGCTACTACTGTGGTTGTTCTTACACTGTAGTGTAGAAAAATGCTATTTTGAATTAAATATAATATAATTCTGAAAGTCACTCTACCAAATTCTATTGAAAACAAAATGCTTTCTTGTCAAACTTATCTACCAGGTCAGTGCCAAGTAGTTTGAGACCCTGAGTTTAGAATTCTAGAGCAATTGCATTAATTCAGTAAATACCAGTTTTCTCATAAATTTGTATAGAAATGTATTTGTTTTTACTTTAGCTGACTTCAGTTTCTAGCTGTGCTACTGACTTGAATTTCTTTCATTAACCCTAGTAATTTGATTTTTATGTCTTCACTTTGCCACCTGTAAATTTAAAGTCTGGTATAATATGTTAATTTACAGTTCACTTGTCTACAGGTGAGATTTTCCTATGAAAATTTGCTTAGTAAAAACATAGATAAGCTTTTAGTGGTGAGAATTCATGTCAAAACCTTTGTCTTAAATACAGACATTTGCTACTTAAAGTAAAAATTACAAGAAATCCATGTATGGAAGTAAATGGGACTGTGTACTGTGGTTCATTGTTTCTGCTGCTCAGTAATTTCTGAAATGTGTTCATAACAGTTAATGCAGATCAGTTGGGTTTTGTTACTGTTAATCTGCATTGTGGTTTTGTTTTGGTTATTTAATAGATGCCTGTAAACTGCTTTACAAACCTAGGTGAAAGATGTGTACCTTATATTTGCCATAGCTAATAATTATTTTCTGCTCCATAGTTTTGTCCTACACCTCTGAAATGTCATACATAGGCTTAGGTTGAAAAGAGCATTTAAATTTCAAATACCTGTGTGATGTACTTCTGAGATGCATGGATACGCATGCTTCTCTGAAACAGCAACAGGAGAGCTGCCTTAGCTCTGTAAGGGAAGGTGATATGAACACAAGTAGAACTTAGTGTGAACAATTTGGGATAGCTTGCTGGCAAATAGTGTTTATATAAAGTGAAAGGAGTGTGTCTGTAAAACTTGACCACACGGAAACAGAGGAGGTGATAATACTTATGTTGCTCTTAGAATTCATGTGTAATTATTATGATGTTTTACAATAAACTACTGTAGTTTCTCCTGTAACACTATATTCAGGAAGTTCCATTTGCTGTGAAGTCTTTTTCCTTTCAATTGTTCAGTTTTGGTATATCACTGGAGTTGTCTCACTGTAATGTTAGCTCATTTAATGTTATTATCACTTGAGATGGACCAAATAATCTGTTAATTTACAAAACAAGAGTTCCAAACCCAATGAATTTTGGTTTTGTTCTACTGCTCAAATTCTGTGAGTAAGAGCTGACTATTTTTGGCATTATAGACTGTGTAACTGATTAACTCGGTATCACCATTAAAGTACTATGCTCATCTTTTGAACAAATTTGACAAACAGCAGGAAATTATGCTGGACAACTTCAGAATTAAGGATGAGTTCATTCAGGTAGCTGCTAAAAATAAAATAATAATACAATATATCATTTTGAAATCCCAGTTAAAATCTAAACATGAGGAAGTTCTAAAACATATGAATGTTGAGTCTATCTCTGTGGAGTCCTAGTATCTCAGGTATTCGTGTTTCTGGGTGTGACAAAGTTCCTAACATAGCACAGTGTAAATAACTGCATAAGTAGATTGCAAAAGAAAGTAAACTTGTGTAATTCTTATTTCATTATTTCAGTTCCTTAGTTTATCTGGTTTATACCTGGTTACTTGAAATCAGTTCATTTAAATAGATGCGGTATTGTTTGCTATGTGTTACTCTGGTTCTAAACGGTGACACATTTAATCTATCCATGTGAATAATTCTCTTGCTGTAGCTGCTCATACATAACTTACTGGTCATTAGCTCTTCATATTACTTTGTAGTGTCCAGTTTCAGATAACTGACAAAGTGTCCTGTGGGTTTCTTTACGGTTAAACACTGAATGATTTCCATTTATCTGTACCCCAGTTGCATAATATAGCTATGTAGACATTAAGATTGAACACAGTAAAGCTCAAAGGAACATGGTTATCATTGAGATAATAATTTGAATAAATCTCATTAATGTTTGTGTCTGTGATAGGTGCTATTTAGCATACTCCAGCTGTGTTATTTTGTCCAATGTGAAGTTTATTAATTTACATGTAGGCTGGCAGTGCCATCTGTTACAATAATTTTAACAATTTAAGGCTGATTAGTGTTTGTCAGCTTTAGTTGGAGTTGGTAGTGTGTGTAGTAGAGCATTGTCTTACTGCATAGTTTGTTTTTTTAATAGTATTTAGATACTTGTGAAAGCATGATTGTCCAGTGTTACCACAGCTCTATAGCTCCTTGATTCCATGAGTAGCTTCTGGTGGCAGTGCATTAATGAGCTGCATTTATTAGTGACCTTGTCTTTGTGCAAGACATTGCACCAGACCTCAAACATTGCTTTGATCTCTTACTTTCATAAAGGCATAAAATAGAACTTTTTTGACAGGGGGATGTTCTTAAATTCAACCTCACCTGACAGCACTCAGTATTGTACAATAATATGGTTTTACAAGTTGGCAGTTAGAGTACATATTTTTTTCCATTGTTATTGTGGAGAATTATTTAGTTGCTGTTCTTTGAGAAATCTACAAATTGTAGATTAAAGGTACACTTGAAAAGGTAGCAGGGCTTTTAATCTGAATTTGAAACTTAGTACATTCTTTAATTGTTTTAGAGCTTTGCTTACTGTAATTTTTCTCAGCAAAGGCAAAATGCGAAGTTATTTGTGTGTTTCATTTAAAATTCATAGTATTTAAGATTCTTGGTTCAGTGTAGTACCTTTAAGCTTCTGGTTCAAAGACATAAGTAGACAAAATGTGTAATATGAGATTTTTTCTAAAATGACTTGTCACATTATGAAAATAGGAAAACTGTCTCACTCATGTTGAGAAACTTCTGTTATGTTTACTATATTAAACTAAGAGCAGAAAGAATGACACATGCCAGTAGACATTAACTACAAAACTGTTTCCTAATTATCCCCTAGAAGGTTTTGAAAGCACTGAGATGACTTAGTTATATCTCTTTTTTCCTGAACTTGTTTAATCACTTGATTTCCTTGAGTCTGCAAGTTGAAAAATATTTAGAAAACAGGAGAAGGTCTAGTTTTTTATCCTTAGATTTGTTTTGCAAAATCTTTTCTTTTTTCTTCATCTTTGTCCTGCTTTGACAGGGCTTTCATTGTATCAAGAGTTATTCTCACAAATGTCTGAGCGTACTGTATGATTTACACTAGCAGAGTTCAATATTGGGTTCATGTTCTCAAAACATTATAAAGGTAGAGAACAAAAATGTAGAATATGAGTAAGATTTTATCTGAATTTTCTTGTGATGATATCTTTTGAGAATTCACCTAATCAAAGCTTTTTCTCTAACTATGTAGCAGATGTGAGGGGGGAAAAAACCCCTACATTTTAAAAGGATTTTACAGGAATTGGGATTCTGTCTCCTGATGGAAGAAGTACCAGGATAAAACTTTAATTCTTACAATATCTTTTTTTTTTACATCCCTTCAAACACTGATAGTTATAAGAAGGGAACTTGACTCACCCAAGTAAACGTTCATTAAAGATACATCACTAATACAGTTAATTCCTCCATACTAAGGTATTTTTAAAAAGTTAAACACTGAGACGTAGTCTTATTGGCTTTTGGCAACTAATTTACATTAGTGGGAACATTTTATATGAAGAATTCTGTAAATATGATTTTGCAGCCTAGAGTCCAGAGATGAAATTGTTGGAATATGCAGGCTAACGTGGATATTTTCTGACCAAAGCTTGTGATTTCATCTCATGCAGGGACATTTTGATAACAAACTTGGATGCGTCAATGAGCTATGATGAACTTTGTGATGAAGTGCATGAGATGTGTAATTTACAACAGGAACAGCCAATTACCCTCAAGTGGATTGATGATGAAGGTATTGTACTCAGATACTACTTAGGCATTCTTGGGTTTATTGTTCATTGTGGTACAAAGAAGGGGCGTTGAAGAAACCGGTATAAACAAATTTCATATTGTGGAGTTACTCTTCGTTTCTAAACACCAAAATACGTAACCTTGTTATATAAAGCAGGGCTCAGAAATGAGTCTCAAAACATCAAGGTTGTACTGCATTTGATTTCACTTCTACAGAAGTGGTTTGTAGAATTTTAATATTTTACTATTCTGTACTTCTATGCTGAATGCAAAGTTTGTTTTAATTTCAGACTTTCATAGGCCTAATTTCGTACCCCTCAAAATTCTGAATTTCAAATTTTTGGCAAGATCACTTTTTGATGTGTTTAACCCTGTCAGCTTCTAAAATGCCATAGGCATTTATGTCTTCTGAATTGTGATTTGTCTCTTGAATGGGGGTGTTTCTGAGAAGCAACGCAATTGTAATATCAGAAGACTGTTTTTAACTCTTCGAGGGTTTTTGAATTTTGTGCAAGTTAGGTGCTAAGAATTTCAGAAATGATAATTGATTTTCTTTTTCTATGGTGGTTGTCCCTGGCAACTGCATGGTTGTCACTGATTGTGGTGTTGATTATATTAATGGCTAACAGACCCTGTTCAAGAACTAGAGGGCAAATGTCTATATTTAAAGGAGCATTCTACAAAATATCCTGTTAATATCCTGTTGCTGTAAAATATAATGACCAAACATGAAATAAAGGTGACTTGAATTTGGATTTGTGTTTTTTCCACTTGACTGATACTTCAGAGAACCATTTTTCAAAGATAATAGGCATTAAATAAAAAATCAACCCCAAAAAAGGTTTTTTTCTATTGGGGGAGGGGGGGGGGGGAGAATGCCCAGCATCCCTAAAGTCATGTCCAGAAAAAGAAAATGGTGGGGGTGTGTGTACATATGTGGGAAAAATACTGTAAACTTTTATTTTAATGGAATGTGGAGTTGATAAAATCCTGTAGAACTGATTTGATGTGAAAGACTCTGCTTATGCTGTTCCTGCAGGAAAAGCTGATGTTGCCAGATGTCATTTTTCTAAGTTATCTTCAGATGTAACACAGTTTATCATTATTCTTGCACAAATAGTTGTATGTGAGAAACTTACTTTTCCTTACCCTTCCTGTAGGCTCTGAAATACTGTCATGATGTGAAATGGGTTTGTGTACTTCTGCTGCAAAATATGGTAGTTCTCTGCAGCCTTAAGTTAGAGCCTTCTGGTTGTTGTGAATGGAGGTACTTGGCACTGAGGGCCTTTGCTACTTTTTTGCTTCCTTTTGGAATGTATGTGTTCGCTTATGATTTAACAGGAATGTAGTGCATCTGTAACTCATGATGGGCAGAACTCTTGACAGTAGGTTGAGAACAGCTACCATGCAATTATACAACTGTACAAGTGCTCCGTTATTTTCCTGTTGCACCTTGCCACAGCCACGGTCTGCAGCAGAACTCCTAGAACTGAATGCAGAAAGGTGGAAAAAATACTAAATTGGTTTGGCTAATGCTTGTAATTGTGTTTTTTTTAATAATGGCAGTCTAATAAAAAGTGACCTGATCAGAAGTGTATGGAGAATTACATTGCATGTGCTTAGCTATTTGAACTGCATGACTGCTAATAAAAGGAAGATTATTGTAGGAAAGAACCAAACCAAAAAATAGTTAAGGGGAATCATGTCTTAAAATCCTCCAACTTGGAACTTTAATGAGGCTTTCTTGTCTGTTGCATTGGCTTTTTGAGGTTTACTTAAAAGTAATTTGTTAGTTGCAGTTCTAATAACATTTTCTTCTAGTCTTGGTTAAATATATACCTGAATAACCCTTTTTCTAATTCCCAAGTCTAAGTTGCTAAGTTTCAACCAATCTGCTGGTTTGGCTGCCCTCAATCCTCACATGTTTTATGAGTTATCCTATTTCTGCATATGAGTGAGTGCTTCCACTTACTGCCACATGTAATTTAAATTCCTTTGCACAATCAGATGTTCTCTTTTAACTAACTTAAAGCAAACAATTGCTGATGGCTTAATGAGTAAAGAAAACCTACCAAAGAGCTGAAGAAAATGAATTTTCTGTTGGGCTTTTTTAGTGTTTCTCTGTTTTTGACAAGATAAAAATGTTTGCACTATGAATAACTCACAATAAAATCCCATAAACATGTAAGGAATATGAATTGTTGCTTTGCAGTACAAATAATTTTGTCTTTCATGTTGCATTATTGCAGTATTTATAGATCATCAAGAGCAGTTGCCTTCAAAGAGGGGTAGATGTACCCTGCGGTGTATCTTCTAAAAAAAGAATATTTTTTTAAAAATAAGAAATGAAGTTTTTCTTGATTTAATATATGGATTGACACTGGTGTCATCACTTGGCACATGTGGTGGGCAAGGCGTGCTGTGGGAAGGGTGGGTATTTGACAAAGTTGCAGGGATTGAGAGTGATGCCCTCACTCATTTGCTCTCTTCCAGTGCATTGTGACGTACTGCAGTTTACGTGTGTCTGGTTAAGTGGATTTATGGATTAATTATCTAGTTTTAACTAAAATAACCCTCACAAGGTAATGCTAATAATGTGAGCACAAGCAGACAACAAGAAAATGGTGGAGCTGACGTTTATTCTACTCCTAAGTATGAACCGTCAGCCATGCTACAGGATAAAATGAATAACTAACTAATTGGACCTGACAAGAAGTCAGTCAAAAAGATTCAGAATTATCAAGAACAGCATTTGAAATAGGTATTTACATACACTATTTTTAATGATGAACCCCACCCTAAGCGTATGTTGTAAAGTAATAGCTAATGATAGTATGAAGCCATCATGATTGGAAGACATTTAAAAACTTTTGCCTCTCCCTCCATCCTGCAAGCAAAAAGTCCAGGGGTGCACAAAAGGTTGGGAGGGGACACAGCCAGGACAGCAGACCCCAGTGACCAAAGGGATATTCCATACCAATGATGTCATGCTCAGCAATAAAGAGCTGGGGGAAGAAGGAAAGGGGACATGCTCAGAGTGATGGCATTTGTCTTCCCAAATAACTGGTATGCATAATGGAGCCCTGCTTTCCTGAAGATGGCTGAACACCTGCCTGCCCATGGGAAGCAGTGAATGAATTCCTTGCTTTGCTTGTGTGCACAGCTTTTGATATACCTATTGAACTGTCTTTACCTTAACCCATGAGTTTTCACTTTTACTCTCCTGATTCTCTCCCCTGTCCTGCTGGGGGAGAGTGAATAAGCAACTATGTGGTGCTTTGCTGCCAGCTGGGTTTAAGCCACAACCCCCAACATGTATATTTATAAAGTATATATTATAAAAACATACATAAAATTAGAAATTGTAAAAGGATGAGATAAACACAAAAAATTTAAATACCTTTATTAGTGTTACAAAAACTTTGAAGGGAAAGGTCATTTTTTGAAATACAGGTCTCAGTAATGGGGCCTTCTGGCTTAGCAAGAAGCTTTTCCAGTGCTTTGTTTCTTTGGCACCAACAAATTCAGTTGGTTTTTTATGGAACATCACCAATGTGTCATATCACTACTTACAAATCATATAGAAGTCCCTTCTGTCAGCTGAGAATCTTTGAGCTGTCTTTCCTTTAGAGCTTCAGAGAAATGGAGTTCTTTATTTTCACTGCTTAAAAGTTCATATCCATACCACAGGTCATTTTTAGTCTTCCTGTTCGTACTGGTTAATAATGTTTTTGGGGTACTCATAGACTGAATACTTGCGTTCCTGCATATTTTCTTAATATAAAGCTAACGGTAAGGGCACAGAGAAATGGTAATAAGGCGTGGATGAGGCATTGTACTTGAGCCCAGGCCTTACAGTCTGGTAATAGTTGTGTCTTCATTTATTTTATTCTTTTCTCTGTGAATTTCATCCAGAATGATATCTTGTAGTTTGGGATGTGTGGGTTTTTCTGTTTTACTTATTTTAGTAGCTAGGCTCTTTAGAATATACTTTAAAGTACGGCTGGCATCTTGCCTGTTTGAGAACTTTTCAAAGCTCTGTTTGTTGAATCTGCTACTAAAGGATGTGGGTACAGAAGACACAGTCATAGAAATTAAGGCTTGATACATCTTTTTCTGAAAAAGATGGGCTAGTTTGTGGCTAGGCAGGTTTTATGATTTTTTTTTTCTTCTGTTTTCTTCTAAGTTAAAGGTGAACTTATTCTCCTCAAAACATATAAGCAAACCAAACCAGAAAATTTTGGAGACTTTTAGAGAGAAATTAATTTTACATTAATTATATCTCTACATCACTGTTGGCATATTTGTATTCATCCCTAATCTTAATCTGTGTATCTTATTTTTTACGCTTTGTAATCATAGATTGCTTTTCTATCAGTCTAGCAAAAGAGAATTAGCTAGAATCTATGTGTACATTCATAACTTAAGTTATCATGTCATGGTTCTGCAGTCAGTGAAGTTAAGGTAGTAAGACAATAGATCTTTTAAGTAACAGTAAATTAATTTTGAATTGAACGTAAATTTTCAGGTTACTAGGAATTGATCATGGTTTTTTTTCCTATCATGTATTAAAGATCTTTAAGCATATCCACTTTGTATTTTATTGTCTGCTTGCAAACCAATATAGTCTATTTCTATCTACTCAGTTTTGATAAAATTGGAAGGAAAAAAATTTGTGTTGATATGTATTGGCTTTGATCAAAATGCCATCTTAATATCAGATGATTGAAAGAAAAGCAATCCTGGAGGCTGGTTCAGTTCTTACTGACTAACTGCAATTCTCTACTTAATTCTTCAGTCATAAATTTGTGTATGTATTGCTTTTTTGTTAGGTGACCCATGTACTATCTCATCTCAGATGGAACTGGAAGAAGCCTTCCGTTTGTATTGTCAAAATAGAGATGAAGGGCTGATTATTCATGGCAAGTATTACACAGCTCAAGAGCCTATATGCATTTGTTGATAATCCTAGCAGCTTCTTAAATGTGAGATTGGAACAACTCCTTTGCCCATCAAATAACATTCTTCTTTATCTGACTGGTGCCCTATAGTTTGATGTAAGAAGGAAGGGTTCTTTTGGGGGTGGAGCCCAAAGCTGAAGCTGTACAGTAGGTTTTGAGGGGGCTTAAAGTTCTAAACTGCACGGATTTGTTAATGCTGTAGTCAAGTACAAGATCTTACCAGTACGGACCCAATTTGATTACGTTATTTCTCATGCAGAATTATTTAAAGGCTTCCAGAAGCTGTCTTTGTGTAAATATATTCAAGAGTCAGTGGAAAAGTACTACTGAGAATCTTTTAACTTAAAAATCTAATGTTTTTGTTTTAGTTTTCCCAAGTATTCCAGAGAAACCCGGCATGCCTTGTCCAGGAGAAGATAGTGAGTACTAAAATGTTACCAATTTTTAGCTTAATTTTTTCCGCCACATGAAAAAGAAATAAGTTGAAAGATTTTCGTAAGCTAGTGTTACATACATGTATATCCTTTTGTGGTTTCTTAATAGAATGTAAAATGCTTGATATTATATCAACAGAGAAATTATATAAATCAACATTGTAGTACTGTTTTAATGTTTCTGAGGATTAATACTGGTTTCTAGTAGCTGATATGTTGGGAGGAAAACAGGTCAGCATTTTAGATGCATATTTGAATGTGGTCCTTTGCTTTTGTGGTTCTTTTGGTTTCTTAACTTACAGGGAAAAGAAGTGATGTACTGAAGAAGAGGGAGATACAGCCTCTTATATAAAAAGGTTATTAATCTCATAAAAAACTCCTGTGAAAGGTAGATAAACCTCTAGAGGGAGAGCACGTGATTGGTATGGTTTAACTATATTTCAATAGCTTAAACTGTACACTTATCACTTGGAGGGATCTCATCAGTCTATTAATTTGTATCTTTGTAAATGTTAAGGAAAGGAATGTGAATAATTGGGTAACAGAGATACCAGATGATGCTTGGCTAGTCACAGTAGTATGAGTAAAACCTTACTGAAAGAATGAAGGACCTTTGCTCTTCTCTTTGGAAGATACAAGAGCAGATAAAATTAATTGCTGATAAAAGCAAATCATGCACGCTAGCAGAAGACTTAGTTGATTAGGATCTATGTTGACAGGCTGGCTAAAAATGTGTATGCAGTGGTCAATAGTATTATTTCTCTAATTAAAAATGTTCTAATATGCTAATTGTTCTATTGAAAACTTTTACTGAAATTTAGAAGATGGAGATGGATTAAATACCAAAATATTACAGCTTAAATTATTTTTTTTACATTTAAACTACGGTAGATGAAGATTAAATGTAAAAAGCAGACAAGTTTTCATGTTGTGACTAGCTATAAAGACAACTATTAAAGTTGTCTTTTGGAAAGAAAAAAAGTAAATGTGAACACTGTCTGCTGTCATTGTTCAGCCAATTAGAGAAAATAAAGACTGTTTTCTGCACTGAGAAGTACTAAATAAATAATTTTCCTTGGGGCACTTAATTTTTTCAGAAGGAAAAAGAAGCTGTCTATGTGGTCTTCTCAGTTTATTTTTAGGGTGAGCCAAGCAAGCATTTCTGTAGCTGTTTTCAATATACTGTTTTCCGTATTTCTGAGTTTTTCATGCATTGTTTAATGTTCTTGTTTGTACTTTCTTATATCTATCCAAATACTAGCTCAATGGGTTTTTTACTACTTTTGCTCAAGTTTCAACAAGGAAATGGGCAACCAGTCCATCTTACTATATCACATAATGTACTTCTACTGTATGTGCAAGCAATAAAATTTATTTCAATACTTGTTTGTCCATGAGTTAAAAGTCAAGTGAGGACTGTGTAGTTAATATTTTACTGTATGTTGAAAATGTATAGGTTTTACTATGCTGTCACTTTGCAGTTTAGCTTAACAGGTTGAAAATATCTATGGGAAAATATTCAAGTTTCATGATAATTCTGAAAAAAGTGGTCTTGGTTTTGTAGGTTTAAATATGTTCTTGATGTGAATTGTATACAAGGAACACTGCTTTAGTCTGGGACCTAAATTATGGAAAGTGTTATGTCCTAAACTGAATACCTTATGTGGAAAGGTGTCAGGTTTGCTTCGGCAGGCAAAAATTAATTGAACCTCTGTATCCACAGAAAATATTGTTAGCCACAGTGAAAGTTTTTTGTTTCTCTGTATCTTGTTACTTTTCCCAAATCTTTTTTTGGTAATAAAGTTTTGGGATGTTTGGGTAGTTCAATGTCTTGTATGCCTTTGACTTTTGTGAGAATTACAGTAAAAGAGAAAGTGATGGGATTTGGGGATTAGCTAGCCTCAGAATGCTAGAATGCTTGTGAAGTTCTACCAGGGCGGATTTTGATGCCAAAGGTAAATAAATACAAGTGTTAATACTCCATCATAAGACTTCAGACTTTTCTGTGAAATGGCTGTCTTTCAGTGAAGACAGAATGGTTTATTTTATTTAAATGTCTAACTTTGGGGTGCCTTTCCCCTTAATTCTGCAGCTAAGACTGTAATACCCAAGTCTGGCATCACTACAGTGAGGGAAGCTGTTTCACAACATGTTGAAACCTATTTTGTTATCTTTTTCTAACTTGCTTCTAACTTGTTGGATGAAAATTGTAGAGTGTGAGCTCATATGGGCACCCATGCCACTCTGCTTTCTCATATAAGAACTGACTCTAGCTCTGCTTCCATTCCTGTAGCTGTTGAAAGAGCGAAGGAAGAAATACTTGTGTTGTACCAACCTAACCTGGTACTAGTCCCAAATAGAATTATTTGCCCTTATTTGTGAAAACAAAGTAATGTGGAATGCTGTAAGAAAAGTAAACTAACTGGAGGAGAGAAAAGGCTGTTGCTTAAAGGGGGATCTGCGCAAATAATGCGGCGTAATAAAGTTCACTGCAATTTAATTATCTCATTAAAAGTGTAGATATTCTTAGTACAAAAGTTTTTGTGTTAATTTGTTAGAAGATTTAGTTATCTCAAGCCATGAAATGAACTGCAGAAGCACATAGATTAGTGTGGCTCAGGTGACCTGGTTATTCTGTCTGTAGGGTGTTTCTCCCTACGTGATTTTACAGGTCATACTGAATCATACTTCAGTTGTTTAAAAAGCCTGTTTAGTAGGAGGTGCTCAGTAAGTGATTTGTGGTCAGGTTTCTCATAATTTAATGAATTAATTCAGTGCATATTGTCTCTTTGCATCTGTGGGGCCTGCATGGAAACCTGGTATTGTGGCCTAGTTGGAGCTATTTTCAAATAGTTTTACAACAGACCTATTAAATTGTATCGGTGCTAATTTAGCATAAACTAATGCATTCAGCATTGTTGCTTGTTAGCTAATAGCATACAACAAACATCTTTATTAGGCTTAGACTGCTTGGGAATGTTATTGATATTGGTGATACAGTTTTATTTAAAGGACTTTATTTTGATTGAACTAAAATATTGTCCTTTGTTCAGAAAATATTCAGTATGTTTCAAATTCTTTTTATATTTTATGTGCCTTTATCACTGTAGTCAAGTTCATAGGAAATTTTAAAAAAAGAGAATATTATGTATACACTTTTCTAGAGCATCGTGTTTACACTATACAGGAGCTTAGGAGTTTGCCTCAAGTTATTTTCGGAGACAAATAAACAGTTAAGTAGTCACTGTGTCCAAAATGGGCTTCTACTTAAATTAGTAGTTTCTAAGTGTGGACCTCTAGTCTGTTACAGAACTGCAGACAGTTTGAAATGTAACTTTTAAACAAAACTATTGAATTGCTAAATAATTTCATTTGCGATATGTTGCTCAGGCTTGTTTATATTAGGTCATAGAGTGACTATTTCTAATAGTATGTGATCTTCTGAATCACAAATACTTTGTGGTGAATTTCTGTAGAATTCTAAGTTTTTCTTTCCAGTTCCTTCTGAACAATAATGCTTTGCAAGAAGAGTGCAGAAATACATACTGAACGTTTTGCTTTATGTGCAAATCTAATAATACACTTGCTAGATATCCTGGACCTTTGTGAAATTGATGGAGTTTTGAGATTGTACCAGCCAGCAAAGCTTGAAATAAATTAATCTAATCCATTAATGGAATAAACCATGTGACTAATAATTCTATCTGCATTCCTTAAGAAAAGTTCTTTTTGTGGGTGAAGAACCTATCTTCTTACATTGATGTGATGCTGTCTGCAAGATAGAATTTGCACAGTCTCCAGCCTCTGAACTTGTATTGTGTCTGTATTCCTTTTGCTCCTGAATTTTTTTTTTGTGCCAGACCTAGCTGCTGCTATAAATGTATGGCTGCTGTTGTAAATAATTTCCCAGCACCTTTTACCTTCAGCAAGACAGTTAACCTGTCTCCACAGACAGGAATGGCAGCACTGCTGTGTGGCTGAGGTGGCAGGATTTCTAAAACATCTTGCATCTCTTCCCAGATACTGAATGTGACCTCTCATAGGCGTTTGTACAATCTGCTGGACTGGAGCCTTGGATACTTTATCACAACGTTTCCTGATAAAGATGGCAGACTTTGAGGCCAGTCTTTTGTATTTAAAAAGATTTTTACTTTTTTATTAGGTTAGCTATACTTTTGAAATTGATATTAAACAAGGTTGTTTCTGAAATGTTTAGGTGTGTATTTCTCTTCTGTGCTTATAGGTGATAGCCTTCCTGATACTCTGATCCAAAGCGTTGTATCTGATTGGCAGTTTCATAACATAGTTGTTATAGTCTCTGCTTATTTACACGGACAGATCTTGATCTGTTTTATCACTCTTGGTGCTGCAGTGCATTGTGTAACAAAGCATGTTCAGCTGAACAATTTCTATTGATTTGTAGGACTTCCCGAATGGAATTGCCAGTTTTATCAGAGAAATACTTGTTTCTGTGACATCAGCTCCTTGACATCCATGCCATGTTTTAGTTTGTGCCTCAGCTGCTAGCTACAGCCTCTCAAGGGAGCCAGTACCACCCGTGCCTGGATACATGAGGCAGAGATGTGAAAGGGAGAGACGGGGGTAACCAGTCTTCCATTAAATATTTGCTCTTAATGTTCGAGCTGATCCTGCCTATTGTCCTTGGTATCTAATGGTATTCAAACAGCGGCATCAGTGGAGTAAAGGGAAAATGTTTCATTTCATACCTCCTACATTGTAAACCGTAAAGAATTACATGCTGAAGAAGCTAAAGAATAAAACCCAGTGAGTAATGCATGCTTTTTCTGTAGATTTTATGTATCATCATTGTGATTGCTGTTATGAATTGAGGCCATTGATGCAGTACGTGTGTACGTGTGGTGCAGTAGATAATAGAACTCAGCATTTTGGTTACGATACAGTTGCTTTGCCTACCACCCTCCTTTGCAGCCATAGATTGTTACAAATGCAGAGATTCCTGCTGCCTCTTGTGCGTAGGGATGTGGCTGAGAGACCTCTCAGAAATGCTGATAAAATTGCATTGAAAGGACTCTTGGGGAATGTATTTTAGGAGGAAAGGAACAGAAGAGTGAGTGATGCTGCTGCTAATAAGGGGGATTAATGAAAGAAATGTATCCAAAAAACCCTGACGGTATGTGTTCAGGGCCTGTTTATTGCAAGATTGCTGATGTAAAGATTAACGATATAGAAGCATCCTTTTCTAAGGCCTTTTTGTTGAATTGTGTTTAGTGGATTGTCTTTGGATGTTTTTTAATTGTGAAATACTTGTTTTGAATTAGGTTTACTTAGTTTCTAATATTGTCAGTATAAACTGTGCTAATACCTTACTGCATTTTTACATCTGAACAAATAGATGTGTGTATTTAATGTTAAAATTCATCTTTGATTTGGGTAGCTAGTGCTAACAAATTTTAGGGTTGTTTTGCCATTGGCTTCATCAAATGTAAGAATGCAGACCAGGAAACCTTTAAATAATTTCGTGAAATAGAACGAATGCATTTTTAATGTATAATTACTTATGGCATTAGCCTGACAGTAGACTAATGTTTTTATTATCTAATATTTCTGACTGATTTTGCTGCCTTTTTTTTTACTGATGATTACACTGTGTTGTGGATGTCTCTTATGCTCTTTGTTTATCTGCTCAGTATTTTAGTATTAGATGTTTGGACTTCATTTTTCCTCAAGCCATCTTTCTTGAAAATTTCATCATAGGCTTGAGTAAAGGTATCTTACTAACCTTATTATTGTTGTGAGCTATTTTATTTTAGGTATAGATGTTTGATTTTGCTTTGTTCTGTCTGATACTACAAAATAGCTCTAAAAGGCTTCTTGCTACAGTGGTGTGGCCTGTAAATATTTTTCTAGCTCATAAGGCAGGTTTTTCCCTTCATTTGTTACTGTATTGGCAGCAGTGATTAGGTTATTCAGAGCACGTGAACCAATTTCATCCCCCAATGAAGAAAGGAACTATTCTGACCATAGAGACTATTCTGAAGACATAGATTGGATTGCACTGGATAATTAGGCAATTTTGAAACTGCTAGTAACCCTCTCCTGGTTTTTAGTAATTGAACTGACTGAGGGGGAAATGGTACTATTTTTAATGTAAGATATATTGTTGCTTAGGAATTGAAAATAGCTGTGTCATAGTTTCTCAAGAATAGCTGAAATCTCTTCCTCTGTCTTATAAATGAGTACCACAATTCTTTTTATACATGGTATATTTGAAAAATATGCATACAGATTGAGACAGCATGAGGTACTGAAAACAGAATTGTAGTTAAAGGTCTGTTCTGCTTAGAATCATTTAATGTTTTTAATTCTACAAAAATGTCAACATTTTTCTTAGCTATGAAACATCCAATGCAGACTAAAGAGCTAGGGGTTTTTAGCTAATGCTTGTATACCAATTCATAAACTATAAACTAAAAATACTGTGGAATAAGGAATACTTGAGCTAGTTTTTAAGGTGTCGTAACAAAAAGCTTGTGTTCTTATTTATTCCTCCCTCTTCTTAGCTATTGCTCAGAATGTAGTATAATTGTGCAGGAAAGATGTCACCTGGTTTTAGAAAACTTATCTTGAATGTAATGTCTAGCTACACCTGCCTGTATTACCTCTCATACGTACAATCTGTGTACTTCTCATAAGTTGGTAAATCCACTTTTGATATTCAGGCATTTGGGGTAACTAAATTGGCAAGAAGGTGATGAAGCTTTTTGTGTTATTTGTTAGAATTAGTGGACATCTGTCAGCCTGTTAAACTGTTGTTAGGCCTGTCTGTTTCAGTAGCTTGAACGAGCTATTTAATGTGTAACACCTTAAATGATGTGGTCAAGGTTCATTATATATTATTATACTTGGGATTCTGTGTAATAGTTTAAAATTAGTTGCTGTATGCAAGTTATGTTTTTTTAATGTTTAACTGAGCCACAGAGATAGCAATAGAGGCCTGCAGGGCAGATAAATGGGCTCTGCAACATTTATCTCTTGGATTTTGGAGTTGCTGTGTGAGAAAGCAGATTTTTGTGATCGGAGACTTCAGGTGCTGCTAATTTGAAATGGAGAGCACTTCAGGAGGGAAGCCTTGTAAGGCGAAGTAGAGATAGCAGTTGGCCGGCCACCGGAGACTTGCTGTCGGTACAAATCTAGGTGGTAAATGAATCTGAAGTAAAAAAGCAAAAAGCAGCTAACATCAGGCATGCTGAAAGGGTGGCTTTCAGAAGAGGCATGTGAGAGTCCTAATCATCACTGTCAGTGCAAGAGTTAAGTGTTGCACAGACTGTGCAGTTCTGTCCTGAAACCACAGGGGGAAGGTAGTGACTTGGGTAGTGGAAAAATGAAAAGCTGAGATTCTCAATACTGATTAGAAAGCACCTCACATGTAATTCTGAAGTTCTATTACTAATTCTTATGCATCTGTCAGTGTTTGTCTTTGAATTATTAGCTGGGAAAATATTTAAAAGGAAATCAGAAACTATTTGAAGGCAAAACTTACAGATTTTAGAATGGGCCTCATTACTTCCACAATAACATGCTCATTATTATAATAATAACCTAAATTATCACAAGAATCATATAATAGCGTTATCTACTGCATTCTTCAGTAGAACAGGTGCCGATGCCCTGTGACTGGCACAGGACTGCCTGTTCTTTAGATTGTCAACTCATAAAAGCTATCCTTACCCATAAGGATTGCAAAGAAATGAAAACCTCTGGCAGGCAGTGATAAAATGGATCCATTAATTTTGAGGTGCAATCATTGTTTTTAACGATAGCACTACAAGCTATCTCAATGCTACTTTAAACTTGTTAGAAGGAATAGCTATCATAAAATGATTTCACACAGCAAATCTCACAGATAATCTGTGTATATCATACAAATTTCTCCAATTGGTCAGCAGAAATTGGAAGGGTTTCAGGTGGGAAGCAGTATGTAAACTTTGCAGATCTGGAATAATTATCTTCCTTTCTTTTGTGAGGTGAGTTGAAAGCCCCCTTCCAAAGGCTGAAAGACAAATGCCATCATTAATTTGAAAGATTTAAACATACTTTCTTTAATGTGTTAAACACTATAGATTTCCATTAACAGACCAGATGAAAGGACAGATATGTAAGATAGTAACACATGCAGGTTTTTTCCCATCAGGATGAGAAACTCTGGGATGGAAAGTCGCTTTCTTGGGAAACAATAATTCTCTGCATCATAAAAGAATTAACTAAGCTGGAAGACTAACTCAACTTGCTGTTAGAATTGGTGTATCATCATTTAATCCGAAATATAACATGTATGATGAGTAACTCCTGAAACTATTCAGATTTTTTTAGTTACTGTCACTAAATGGTAATAAATTTAGTGATAAATATTCTTATGTTACACTTGTGAAATGCATAAATGCTATATCCATATATAATATGAGGAAGCTTAGAAGGAGAATTTCTCCAATTGGTTTTATTAATTGAATGATAAAAACTGAGCACAACACATAATAAGAATTGACATTGTGTACACTTCATTTCAGCTTGCTTTCCTCCTAATATGAAGCAGCATAAGGGTCTGTGAGGTACAGATGTGTCAAAACTGTCAGACTGGAAAGCGATAGATCTAGAGAGTTAGTCCTGTTGCAAGGTAATAGTGTCTGTCCTTTGTTGTCCTGAGGTATTGCTTACTTTTCTGGGTGTGATATTAGGAGACGACTGATTAAATTGGGAAGAATTCAGAGACATATGCTTGAGTCTAATTTCTGAGGAGAGATAAAGTACACTGTTATGAGGTAATAGCTAAACTGAGTTTCTGTCATTCTGCTCATACTGGAATAATGCAAACACTGGGAAGGGAAATGGAACTGGTTTAGAGCGGATCATAAGTTGAAGTAAAGTAACTGTGCTGTGAAGGAAAACAGCCTGACTCAGAAAATGTGTCCTAACACTGAGACTGTAAGAACCAAGTAATGGTTTCAAGGGCATTGTGAAGGCCACCTTAATGAAAGCTTTACGTTTTTGAAAGAAATGTTAAATCTATTTTGAATAGCTGGTGGGTTTTTTGAACAGTTTTGCATTTTTAGTAATGATGTGATCAAATAGGTGTTGATGCCTATCCCTTGAGAGCAAATCAGGTAATTTGATAGGCACTAGAAAAAACTTTAAGAAATAACGTCAGTTTAATACAATTGGTAATAATCTAAAAAATAGGAACCCCATGCTTTTCATGAGAAGTAGGCATGAACAGCCCACGGCAAATGTATTGCTTAAGTTGGGGAGTGGGGGGTGTTGGCTAATTTTAATTTCAATTTCATTCTAAGCACAGATTCTGGGAACTTTCTGTAGTTCTGTGATCATCAGCTTCGTGTTCAGTAGCAGTTCGAAATACAAATGAAATTTATAGGTAACTGAAATAAGGGGAAAAATCAGGTGTACAAGATGGGCCACAGCCAAATCTATGGAAGGGTTTCAGTGCAAGGAGAACAAGACTAGGGCTTCAACTTAGAAAGAAACAATTAATGTAAAATCATGTAAGGCACAGATTAAGTGAAATCAGTTAACAGTTTCCTACAGTTCAAGCGGGGCTCTTAAAATGAAGTCTTCTAAAATGTTTTCTAGGAGATTTGCCAGTAGTTAGTTTTTTTGGTTTTCCTCCGACCTTTTTGATAGACATGTTATAACTTGTAATTTAACATAAAAATGAGACTAGGTGAAAATTTGATCTGATCAAGTTTCACTTGATCACACTTCAACAAACTGGGTTCAGTTCCTTCTGCTGTCTAGCAGAGTCACAAAAAGAACTGGAATTCTCCTCCCCTTTCAACTACCATAGATACAAACCACGTGTACTCAAAGGATTAACTTTTTCTAGAAAGTGTGTGGTATCAAGTCTAGATTAAAATTTCCCAGCAAGTCTTAAATCATGCAGGCTACTCATAACATAAAGTAGAACCAAATTCCTGCAGGAAACTTCATAGGGTTGCTTCTCACTTCAGAAAGTACTACAGAAAGTACTGCTTCATGTATGTACTAAGACATAGAAGTTTATTTAAAAAAAAAAAAAAACAAACCACAAATAAAACCACAACACAATGGCCTGCAAAGTGGATGCAGATGTAGACTAGAAAAGATGAATGTGTTCTGCTTCAGTAATCTGGGCTCCATTGCATTAAGTGCTTGCTAAATACAAATGATAGAGATTTAGTTGAAGCTAGAAAACTTGTAAACATGAAAAATGAGCAATGTCTGGATAGAAATATATTTAAATAAAGGTGCCAGTTCATTAGTTCAGGTAAGTAGAATACTGCTCAGAGGTCCCTGTTACGTAGATGGAGTTCAGTACTAAAGAAATGCTTCATCTTGTGCTGAAGTTATTCTACAGATTGCTTAAATATTCCGAACTTCATCTTGATCTACTTCAGTACCAAGGTAAATTAAAGAATTAAATCATTTAAATACTGGTTCAGTACTCTTTCAGGTGGATTAAAAATATTTTAATGCAGATCTTAATACATCTTAATAGAACATTAAATTCAGTTTTCATTGTAGTAAATCCTTTAATGAAAGTAATTTTTATTTTGGGAGAATGTATGATGCAACCATCAAAAGAAGTCTTTTGGACTTTTATTAACAATACAATGCAAGCTTGGTTTTGAGGTGCATGTAACCACTGCAGCTCTGTAAACAGGGGAGCCACCTACACATTGTGAAAGGGTGTAAAGTTTAAAATTGCATAGAAGGCCAAGCTAGAGAAGGGAAAAATTGGACTTTTTTCTTGGCTGAACAAAAATGTTAATCATCTGCAAAAGCACAGATCCACCACCAATTGTCTTCCATCCCTTTTCATAACATGCTCTTTCAAATTAGAGGAACAAATACAGCGTCATTTTATCCTGTGTTCAGGACAGCCTTGCAGAGTGCATATATAAGAGATGCTGAGAAGGACATGCAATAGATTGTGATCACTGACATAGAGATCCTCTTGATCAGGACATCTTCATTTCTTGAGGAGCATCCAGTAACTGAATTTAGTGAGGATTTCTTGAGCAACACTTTGGCTACTTGGCTATGTTATTTTTAAGTACATCTGATAAATTTTACATAAAATCATTAAATTCTCATCCTGGATTGCAAAATTAGAATCTGTACAGAAAATACATGACCCTTGTGTAGAAAAATGTGTTTGAGTTCTGAGTTAGTTATTCAATACGAATAAGCCTTGTGAAGTAATGAAGTGTCAACACTTTCAGCAAACAACTGTCTTGACGCATGAATACCAAATTTGTTTTCACTTAATTGACAAACATTTTTGCTTTGACTAGATAATATATGAGTAAACTCTGGGTTGTTAGTCACTGAGTCATATTCTTAACAGTGAAAAAAGAATTCAGATTCTGTGATTGACCTCACAGTTGGTGTTCTAGAATTCAGTATGGAAGTAAGTTGATCACACAGGCTTGCTACAATTTCTCTACCAGGTGATTGGGAGAATCCTACTCTTATCCTAGTTTAATCCCAGATGTATCCAACTTGGCAGCACTGCAGGTGTATTCAACTGTTCACCTTTTACATCTGCAGCAGTCTTTAATGCAAAGAAACAAATTGCTGAATATGTAGATATGTTAAATTTTGCAGTCTGTTTTGCCGAAGATGATGCTCCATTTTGCATGAGGCTGAGTTTTTAATTGTATTTTCCTGTGCATCACCCAACTTCTCTGCAAGCCAGACAGACGGCCACTTTAGCCATGGGACTTACTGCACTTGGCAGCCTAACCAAAGCAATTACTCTTCTTACACTTGATGTTAAGGCAATCTGGAATGATTAAAAATGTGGGGTTTGCTATGTCTTATTATGAGATCTTTAAGTCTTTCATTTATTTTTCTGTTTGCCAGAAACGTGCCAAGTTATCTCATGTTTGTTTGCCATGATTGTTGAGGGTTACATTTCCATTACAATTTTCAAGAAATAATTCTGTGAATTGTGTTTGATCCTAAATGTTTAGATAGCTCTTTTAAAGTGTCAGTTGATAATTTTCTTCTGCTCAAGAGATATTAAGTCAAATCCTTGGATGTTTCCTGTTTGATAGCCAAAGTAACTACCTTGCTGGGTGTCTCTGAGGCCTCATCCATGATATTTTTTGAATTGATCAGTCCCGCTGATGACAAGTTAAAGGAACTTTTAAGGACAACTTACGTATTGTCTAAATGTTTTATTTCTTTTATTTCTGTGACTATAAGGTATTAATTTTTGCTTGAAAGTGAAAGCTGGTATTTTTAAAAATAGTTTTTTAGATCCCTTTATTTAATCTTAATGTTCTCATTTTTTTGAATGCAACCAGTATTTTTAATGACAAGACAGTCCAGATTTTCTAATTACTCTTCATATGAGAGTTTTAACTTAGAGACCGAGAAAGAGTATAAGGCATTGACGGGTGTGATTGATCTAAAGGGGCAGAAAGCACCGGTGCAGCAGAGACTTTTTTCAAAATGAGGTGTTACTGTGATTTTACTGGATGGCATTGTCTTTGTAAATGTCACTTAGCACCTTGCAATGGCATGGAGGCATTTTAACAAAAGGATGTGAATATGGGTGAGGAAGAGATCCTGCATGAGAAATCAGTGTGTATGGAGGGTAAGTTTTCCACCTAGCAGTCCTGAAGTGGGAGTCAGTTGACTCCCTTCTAAGTCAGTGGGGAATAGCATATTCAGTGTGCTAGCTGTCTTGCCAGGCAAATGTTACTGTTCTGAGAGATACAGTTTTATTTCCTTGTTGGTTCTCTGCTGGTGCTGTATGTAGTGGACTTCCTTTGTCATTATTGTCTTAATCGTGCTTGATGTTTTTTTTTTTCATAGAGGTTGATCTGACTTTGTAGTTAATTTTAGTGTTGGTTCCCCAGCTGCTAATCAGTTCTAAATTAAATAAAACAGAAAGTGCTATCTTCTGACCATTTTAATAATGGCAAGAGGTGAGAGCATGTAATACCTACATATTAAGGATGCTCTTCCTTTTGTGACTTCTGAAAAGGAATGGCAATTTTACATAGCAGCTTATTCATAATAGAAGGAAGGGCAATTAACATACCATACGATGTATGTCTGTCACATGCTGCAGAAAGCAGTTTTATTGTTTCAATTTAACTCTTTGGGACATATTAAGTGACAGATACATGAAACAACATACTATCAAAGTTCTTTAGAATTTTATTTCCCCAGATTTGTTCTATCTTAATATGTAATTACTTTTATACGTTATTTCTTTATCTAATTCAGAGTCTATCTGAAATACCAATATCAGTTTCCTACTTGTAATTCAAGAGTTGGTTTTGAAAGAATGCTCACTTGTCTGTTCAGCAAAACATTAAAAGAACAAAACAAAAACTGGGCATTCTCATACTGTCCAGCTGGCAGAGAATTTAATTGGCCTGTAAACAAGTTGCATTAATCTCTGAGAAGTGATTTGCAGCAATAGCAAATTATCTCTGTGCTTAGTATAGTAAAAGATTTCATTACAGTTTGATCACATGAAAGCAGACTTTGGAATTGCATTTATAAATCCAAATGCTGAGGAAATAATTTTTTGTGGCCATTTTACTGCCATTTGTTGATGTAAACCCACACTTTTCAGACAACTGATGAATTCTCTTGCATATTCTGGAATATAGAAACATTTCTAAAATTTGAGATGGAAAAATAATATTTTGGGCTTGAGGGTAGGTTGGACCCATCTCTTAAATTGTTTTTCTTCTCCCGTGCCAGGAAAGTATGTTGTCATTTGATTGTGCCGCCTTCTGTTTCCTCCCTTACCAAGTGACACTTTCAAAGGCAAGGTTCACATCCTTTCTGCGAAGTTCTGAGGGGGTCATTTTGAATTGGAGGAGTATCTTCTGTAGACAAGTTAATTTGGAATGAACACTGAACAACAGACAAGTTGCTTATCCATTTATATCCATAACTAATTTTTTTGTGTGTGTTAATTTTTTCCTTGAAATTTTTTTCTACAGTATTTTTTAGAAGATGAAAAAACTAACCATATGGAATATCTTTGAAAAAACAATATTAAATATCTTTACAAGGTTCGTTGTGCGTTAGTGATGTAGTTGCACAGCTTGACAACAGAGGGAAGAATTGCACGACAGCCATGGTCACTTGTTTCACACTGCTTTTTATTTAGAGGCAGCTGGTTAACTTTGTTTCGGATATTCAGTTTGAGTATTTTTATTTCCCTTGTAATCTTAACTTGAAAAAGTCTTTTTTCCTCCAATTTTCCAATGTTGGAAGTAGATAATGTTCAGTACATTCATTGTAATTAGAATATGTATGTGTTCCCCATTGAAGACTTATCCCTGTTAGCAGCTTAAAATATCTTTTGCGCTTTCCTCTAAACTTGTTCACATTCAAAAATATCTTTTTGTTTGTTTTTTTATTAGGTGAAGACTTGTGTTTGGTATCCATCAGTGAGGAAAGATTACTTTGTTTAATTAGGGTTATGACATGTCCTCAGCCTCCAAGCAGCTAACTTGCAGTCCTTAATGAGTTAACTGATATGTACTGTAAAATTAATTGAAAAAGTCCTTTTCATTAAATGCAGCAATTAAATAGTCATGCTTTTGTGAATCAATCATAGCTGTAAAAACTTGTTTCAGTTCTTGATTATCAAGAATCACAGAATCCCTTACTCATTTTATTCTCAAGTGTTCTCGAAACAACATACCAAACCACTTTGTTTCAGGTTCAGAACTATCTTTTTCTCATATGAAGTGTAGGGGTGGTGAAATGCCTACTAAGATTAGAGCTTTGTTCACGCATCACACAGAATGCTGACAATAAATTGTTTGCTTCTTATTTCAAGATACATACTTGCTGCCATTTTAAGAATCTGTTTATTCTGCATGGTTTCTTTGATCTAGTATAGCTGTGGTTAGGATTTTTGAACCTGATAATGCTTCAAAATAATAATGATATTAAAACCCCAAACTCCTGTTTGTAATCTGCCATTATCCTTACATGAGTTTAGGGAGGAGGTCCTTTTTCATGAGTGCATTCCTCATGCATAGAATACACATTTTAGTCCAGTTCCGTAGGTTGTTCCGCTGGCGATGTTCTTCCTGAGGCAGCCCAGGACACTGTTAGCTGTCTTTGCCATGAAGGTGTGTTGCTGGCACATGTCCAGCTTGCTGCCCAGCAGGACCCCCAGGACTTTGTCTTCAAAGCTGCTTTGCAGGTGGGCAGCCCCTGGGATATACTGGTGTGTGGGGTTATTCCTCCCTGGGGGCAAGACTTAGTGCTTCCCTTTGAACTTTGAGATTCCTGTCTGCACAATTCTCCAGGGGCTGAGGTATCTCCGGCAGCACAACCACGTGCTGTATCAGCCACTCCTCCCAGGTTTGTATCGCCAGCAAACTTGGTGAGGGTGTGCTCTTCCCCTTCCAGATCATTAGTGAGGATGTTGAACAGGACCGGAGCCAGTATGTCCCGTGGGGGACACTGGTAGTCACTGGACTCCAGCTAGACTTTGTGCCACTGACTGAATATGGATCCCCAAAATGAATACGACTGGTGACAATACTAAGAATATACTATGCTGTCATATAATTTTAATCTTATTGTGTAATAATAATAGAATTTGTGATATAAGGGTGTGTCTTAAAATGATTGCTGGTTTATCTTTTTATTTTACCTTGGCCCCTTCTAGAGACAGGGAGCAGGAATTGATTTGCCTTAGACTCTACACTGAATCAGTGGCAGTCTTAGGTGTAAATTGTAGGGGTTCCTGCCTTTTAAAGCTGCGCTATATTAAGTTCAGTTTTTGTTAGACTGTTACCTCACAAGTATATGATATAAAATCCTGACTTTGATTTAATATTTATCTTTAATTAGGGAAGTGACTTGCTCCTTTATTTACAGACTTCATCAGCACAAGCTGCTCGTTAACTTACCATTCACTTAATATTCCTCATGTCAGTGATAAGCTAACATTCAGAACACAGATGTATTAGGTTGCCTCCATATGGTGCTTTGTCTAATGAATCAATTAGCTATTTTGGAAAAAATCCTTGTGAAGTTTTTTTTTTCACTTGGTGAAAAGTCATCCTACAAATGGTGGAACAGTTTTTCATTGATGTTTGTGTTTGAGCATATTTTTAGGCAAAAGCTTTACAATGGTTTTGCTAGGTTCTCATTTACATTTTCTTTGCTCTTAGGAAAAGTAGGGGTGAGTTTGTTTGCTTTAAAGCTTATATTTGGCAAATTTTGAAGAGCTTTATGATATGTCAAATAAACGTGTTGGATGATAGACCTCTATTCTAGTAACTGTATCTTTGCCACTTGTAAGGCATGCAGTCTTTCGGCTCCTTTTGAGGAGTTGGGTTTTTTCCCAAATTGTTAACAATTCATTTAATAGTGCAATGTCTGTTTCAAAGCCTTACAAAGGAAACATTTGCAGGTGCAGATAGAGTAACATATGAGTGTTTGTGGATTTGGTACTGTAGATCTGTGGAGCCACACAAACTTCAATGCTTTTATATGCCTTGAGTTTGAAGGATGAAAATAGAGTATCTAAAATCATACCAAGTATTACAATCCTCACACGTTGTATGTCAGTAGCCTAGGATTTTGGCTTGCTCAATATTAAGTTAAAATAATTTTTCAACAAAGAAACTATTTATTGCTTGCATTATCTTTTGACAATGAAAATGTTTGGGTTTTTTATAAAACAAAAAACCAAGCCCATGCATCATCGTTGATAAGGTCTGGATATTTAAAACTTAATTATTTGAAACTTGAAAGGCAGAAACATTAAAGGCGAAACTTTAAGATGGTTTTGCATTAACTTCTGAGGATTATAAATTTACAGTTTAATACCTGTCAGAATGTAGCAATGTTTATCAATTAAGTCTATCAAAATTTTTATACTAAATGTTCTCTGCTCTATTATCTGGGGCATTTTAGTTGACATTACATATTTTTCTACGTACAATATTGGTTATTATAGATTGCTTCACTTATATTAGACTGATTAAAGGACAGCTTTAACAGGTAATGTAATATTGGACTCTCAGTTCAAAACAAAAAACCCATCCAACACAACGCCCCTCCCCTGTTCAACTTCCTGACTGAGATTCTTATGGAGAAATTGCAGCTTCTCTAAAAGAGAAAAATAAAGTGATATGATAGACCCTGTTAAGGTGACAGGGAGGAAGTGAGAGTCATTTTATATTAACCATATACAATTGCTTATTATCCAAGGGAGTTGTTTTGGTTGGCAGAACCAGTGTACCTAGGTACCAAATACACTGTATATGTAGCCATACACAAGATATCATGAAAGTGTATATTTTACTGTTGTCAGATGGAGTTATTTATACTTCCTGTGCTGTTTAGTTCTTCATTCCCTATGAAACTGCTGTACTTATTTTTCTGTTCAAAGCTGTCTTTGTGTTAAGTTGCATTGAACCAGCATAAAAAAATTGTTTTTAAAAAGGCATACATAAAACTTTGTATTGGAAAAATCTTACTCATCATGTTACTGGAGATAGCTTTAAAATGATGACATTGAAATAAGAGCTATTCTAGGCTTTCACATTTCTTTTTCAAGTAAGATGATGTTATAACACCCATAAAAATACTGTAAAATACTTTTCCTGGAAGTGTTTAAGGAGATGTGTCAGGCTTGTCTCACTGTCTAAAATATGCTTGTTAACTTTAAATATTGCAGTAAACTTCAAGAACTCCTAAGTTTGAATCTCTTAATAGGTGTAATTAGAACTAATTATTCAACAATGAAAATCTTACCAAATATGACCTTTTTTTAGCCTCTTGATAGCAGGGGAGTATGTTGTCAGTTTTAACATCAGTGCTGAATTTTTTGCTTAACTCACCCCCATCTTCTTTTTTTTCCCTCTAGTCCCCATTTCACCCAGTACCCACTGACATTGCCTGCAGTGGAAAGCTCATGATCCTGGTTATGTGGCAGGGACTGGCTGTGCCACCGTTCCAGCTGTGTGCACCTCTAAATAGGACCGGTGCTGCACACTACATTTTTCAACACTTAGCATTACATATTAAATTCTCTAATTAGCCAGTCACACAAAAATTGTGTGTGTATATATATATACACACACATATACATATGTGAACAGTGACAACAAAAGTAATTTGGAGGAGATGCTAGGTACTGTCATGCATGGCCTCTTGGAAAGTCTGGCTTAAACAGATTAAGTGATTTCTTGTTGTTATGTTTAGAATATATTAGAAATAATTGCGGACCTGCACTTGAACTGTTTCCCTAACAGAAGAAATATTTTGGGTAATGTTTACAGGCAAGATAAAAATGAGGTCAAATAATGTAACTATCAAGACTTGTAACATCTTTAATATTGCGTAGCTAAAGCAGTATTAGCACCAGACATCCTTTACGTGTTTCCGTATGAAGGTGACACGGTGAGATCAGCATTGTAATTTTACCAGAGGAAGCTGTTTCTTTAAGAGTTATCTGTCCCTCTCACCTGAGCTTGAACAGCAAGCAGCCAAGAATCTGTAACAAGATTATCATCATGTGAGGAAAAAGAGATAGAGAAAAGGGAGACAGTGGTGAAAGCACATCCTGCAGAAGCTGTCACTTACGGCTGCCTTTAAAAAAAAAAAAAAATCAGCAGGGATTTTAGCTGTGCGTTGATATTTAGAAAAGCAAGATTGTTTTAAGTCACAACTTGTTTAACATAGTATGTCTAGTATTGCTGTGCTACCATGCTGCTTCTTTACACCTTTTTAATTTCTTTCTTAGAATCAATCTACCGACGTGGAGCCAGAAGATGGAGGAAGCTGTACAGAGTGAATGGGCATTTGTTTCAAGCCAAACGTTTTAACAGAGTGAGTACTGTTGCATAAAATGTTGGATTTTGGTAATGTTCTGTGGTGATTGTTTTCTCAGTCTGTGCTTTTTCTGTATTTGAGTATTGAAAAGAAAGGAAAAGCAAGATGCTTATTCATGTGACTTCTTAGTCTATGCAGTCTTATTCAGGTCATAACAATAAGAGAAACTTAAAAGTCTTTGAATCTGCGGTGGAGTTAATAATACGATTGGTGGGAATGATTTATTTTTAGTCTTGGAAAAAAAATAGTTTTGTGACTGTTATAACTGATGCATACTTAGAGCAGCTTTTCTCCTCTCCAATCTTTATGTGATTTTGATTGCTTGTTAGCATAATCTTTTACCTTCAGTACTTATTTTTAAAGATTAGAGTTCTTGATGTTAGCTTTAACTGTTTTGAATCTGAAGCATTAGATAATCTAATTAAGAAAAAGATATCTGGTTTACTGAGCTAAAATACAACTGCATAAAGAATCTGACTTAATCCACATAAGCAAGTGAATGTAGCTTTAAGGCTGAGACTCCTCCTTCACTTATCCCATTATGCCAAAGTATTGCAGCATATATATAATGCACACTTGAGGGAGTTCCGTACAAAACTGAGTGCAGTGAGGTGAGTTAACTTTTTGATTCAGCAGTAACATTCTTTTAAGTAATTTTTTTTTTCTTCTAATGCTCCCCACCCCAAAACTGCATTAAAAGAAGGAAAAGCCCCTTAAAACTCAGTATCTTATCACTGGACATGTGAAAAATATAAGTCATCTATTTGAATTATAACATGCGTTTGTATAATGTGGTGTATGAACTCAGTTTTTTAAATTATACGATGAAACATATCTCATACTTTATGTGCTCATTTGCTGCACAGTTAAAACATATTTCTTTGAAATATTGTGACTGTGTACCTGCCACATTATTCCATACTGTTATTAACATAGACAATGATGTTTTAATTGAAATTAGGCGGATAGTGAACATACACATAAAGATTTTGAAACCTCGTTAGCATGTGCATTTGTCAACAATCCTAAACAAGACTACTTTGTTATAACTGTCTGTGTACAAATGAAATCATATAAAGCCAGAATACAAACCGCATCCAACTGAAGTTAGTAATAAAGTTGACACGAACTGTAAAGCAACACATTAAAATGTATAAATTAATAATAAATAATGGTTGTGTATATATTACTGAATTAGATACCAAATTTCAATATTGAGTGAATTTTTAAGCCTGGAATATCACCTTATGAATTCATTCAAAGTACCCTTTAAAACTTTTTCAGATAATTCAAGTAAATGAACACATACAAACACAGAAATAACTAAGAGAACTTTTAATTATGTTCAACAAGATTAAGTTTAGATTCTTGTGTTTTGAGGAGGTATGAGAGGGATATCTATATTCCTGAAGGAATTTGGGACCTGCCCCTACATGCTCTTTTTTCTCTTTGCTTCCCCGAATCTGACTGAAGTAAATGAGATTATTTTCTTGTGTGTCATTTCCAGGGCCTAAGAGATTGTATTTAGTCTTAACATTACTGTTGCCAAACTTATACAAGAATACCGAAGGATGTCTGATGGACGAGGAATTATGAAAGAAGTGGCTATAGATGGAAAGGCTTCCTCTCTCGTTAGGCAGTATGTTTTTTGTTTCCTGGACAGTGTAGTTTGGTTTCTCCTGATCAAGGAGAACTGACTGTTTAGATGAATGGGTTGTAGTTAAGTTTTGGTTTTCACAACTATCAAAATATGAGAAGGGCAATACAGAATATAATAATTTCTTTTTAGAATTATCCATTCTTTTGTTAATGTTATTTTATTTTTTATTTTCTCATTCGTTTTTCTAATACTACTAGTAAGGATTTATAGTGGCTTAACGCGTTTGGGCAGGACACCGTATGTGATTCATTAGTCTGAGGATCTGAATAACCGCACTCTAACTTGCCGTTTGCTGGGAGGAACAGACTTCCACTGTTTTGTGGCTTTGGGACAGTTGCAGAGTTCTGTCTAAGCCTGAAATGGGGGATGAGTGCAGGACTTCATGTGCAGCTTGCAGAATGATAGGCAAATTCTTAGCCTGTCACAGCTGTTACTGGAGAAAATTTGCAGATAGGGAATAATGAGTAAGTCGTCTTCTGGCTACTTGTGTGCTGTGTAGAGGGGTGACTGGGACTGGGTGACTTCTGGCTGTGTAAGACTGTGAGATTGCTATTTGGCACTTTAGGTAAGGAGGATAAAATGACCACAGAACGCATATGCTGGAAAAAAAGTATTTAAAGACCTGCCCTGTTAAAGTCAGCAGTAGAATGTCTGGCTTCTTAATTTGTCCTCATCTTGATTTAATTTATTCAGATGCCATTTTGTTGCATGTGTAAAAAAAAAAAAAAAGGCCATATTTTTTTATATTAAGTAGTGCAACATACAGAGATTTTACATCAGCCTTGATAGGAGAGTTTTAATTATGCAAAGTTTCTACTGATGTTCCATCACTGTTAAAGTGTATAGGTGCAGATACAGAACATTCTTCATACTTTGTCTTTTGTAACTTTTTGTGCTAGTGTTCTCCAAAGCAGTGTGTTTGGGTGCTTTTTTTAATATATAATTGTGTCACACAAATTCCTGTCAATTTTGTTTGGGTAACCTCTGTCATAACCTGAAGTTCAAAATACACTTCTCTAAGAATTATTTGCTAATTTTAGGTTGTAATGTATTCCATATGCTTGAAAAAGGACTGCATTAGCTGAATTCCAAGGATGAAGTGTAACCTTCAGTTATTAGGGAAACCTTGGATTCTAAAAGAGTTATTATTAAGCAAGCAGCTATTAGGAGGTGACTAGGATAGGTTCTTGCAGGATGGATTTGTGCTGCTAGATAACTACTCATCTACAGAAAGGAGTTGATAATTGAATTAATAATATGCATTCTGGCTTTCAGAGAGCGTATTGTGGCCAGTGCAGTGAAAGGATATGGGGTCTCGGAAGGCAAGGCTACAAGTGTATCAACTGCAAATTGTTGGTCCATAAACGTTGTCATATACTTGTTCCACTGACCTGCAAAAGGCATATGGTAAGTTTGCATTCCGTATAAAGCTAAGATGCTTCGTTCTGTCCTGTGTTGCTGTTCTAGATGTGCATCCAAAGTAATTAAATGCTCTCCGTAGTTCTAGATTTATAATGCTTGGTGGTATTTGGTTTTCAGTTTCTGAAATATCTACGGAGGACAGGACTTTGGATTGTGAGCAGTAGAGACAAAGTGAGAAAAGAAAACTTGTTATATGACTTAAGTGTGAGCAAGCCTGAGTTTGACTTCGCCAGTAGACCTATTGCATTTTAGATAGAGTTGTCATTGACGATCTTGGCATTTGTTCCTTTTAGCCTCTGGGGATGTTTTAAGAGCTAAAGCAACAGTGTAGGTTTTGCACTACCACTTGCAAAAAGGATTGTTGCTTTCATGTTCTTGCCATTTCAGTCTCTAGTACTGTTCTCATCCTCTTCGTTCCCCACGTATATTCCAGTGGCAGCTCTAGTGTCTTTCCTAGATTTTAAACATTAATCTGTATCCCTGAATTTTAGTCCTTCCCCATACTCATCACAGACTATAATCAGTATCTCACTGGTTGTTGTGTTGTCTCTAACTCAAACAACTATGTTTATTGGTATTGCATATGACTTGCTTTGATATTTCTTTGCCAATTTATTTATGCTCTACCTACATCTCTTGTTATGAATTGTGAATGTACTATAAAATTATTTGGTATTGTGATCTTTTTCAATTTATGCAATAACTTTGGATAATAAGTAACAATTCATGTTTTTTAAACAGGAAAGGAATATGCCAGTGCTCTAAATTGAGTGTGTAGCATCATGCTGAAGTGTTTACTTTGTGGCAGTTCCATGTGAAACAGGCTCAGAAGTCTTAAATAGAGTTAAAGTTTGAACTTTGCAATAAAATACACTAATCTTGCTTTTAGAAGACAGCTAAACACCTGTTGTAGTTGTAGAGAATGGTTGATGTAACATTTAGTCTTTTGATAGGCTGGTTTAATAATGTATTACAAAATGTTAATATTTGGAAATACTTTCTACATAATCCAGTTTCCAATCTGGAAGGTAGAAATGTAAGAGTCTCATTATGTTGTAGTTATATGGCAAGACATACTCACTTAGAAGGGACTGCATAAACAGATATTTTTTTTTCCTGTATAATGTATGTGTTTTGCAAGGATTCGGTCATGCCTTCCCAGGAACCTCAGTTAGATGATAAAAATGATGAAGTTGACCTCCCTTCAGAAGAAGCTGATGGAAGTGAGTACTTTCTTGTTAGTTGGAATTCATGTATTTCCTCATTCAGAGGACCGATTTTCCTCTACCTGTTTGGGGTTTTTAAGTTTTATTTTGGAATAGCTCTAGTTTAGTCCCATGGACTAAATGCTCATTAGGGACTCAGTTACAATAAAGGTTCTTCTGAAGCATGGTATCTGGTTTGGTTTCATCCTAAATTCATATGCTCTGAAACCAATCCAGAATATGAAGTTAAGCACAGAGCAATTGGTAACAATAGATACACTTTTTAAAACAAACAAAACCCCTTTCATTTGAGATCCAAACTGTGATACTAATAGAAGTGCACTCTCAGACTTCACCTGTTTCCTAATTTTGTGCCATTTGGAGTCCTCTTTCTAGGCTAATGTTTTTCATGGTTTAACATGTTTTAAGGGCCCATTTATCATGCCCATTCTCCAAAATTATTCTGGCCCTGCACATACTATCATGAGCTCAAAGGTTCATTGAGGAATTTCTTAACTGTCTCAGAGTTGGTTGTTTCTGCAGTGCCCTTAGGATCTGCTGTCAGGATTACAAGAATAAAGTGGAAAAATTTGATCAACTGTTCCTTAGTATTTAAAGCAAACTGCTGACCCTAAGCTACTAAATCATTTTTCCATGTATCAGGTTTTAAAATTCTTTCTAATGAAGGTCTTAACTGCACTATTTGTTTGATTTCTTTTCCAGTTCCCTACATTCCTTCAAACCGGAAACATGACAACATTAAAGATGATTCTGAGGTAAGTTTTTTAAAATATTTTTGTAATTCACATTTACACACTCTAAATCATACAACTTTTTATAAAATAACTAATTATTTGCCCTATTTTTTTCTGCTACCTTTTAAAAAAGAAGCTGGGTTTTCTTTCTGAAAACTGATTATTTTTTTTTAAGCATTTTTGTTAGATTTTTCTGATTTCTTCTGTATACAGCTCTTGTTATCCCAATCATGATGTGAGAGACTTTTTTCTTTGCTTTTTTTTTCTTCCTCTCCATTTGTGTTGGACCTAGAGTCATTTAGCAGAGGGTTTGACTTTGGTCCTTGCAACAAATGGTGGCATTGACATTTTGTCTTGTCGTCTGTCTCTAATGGATGTACACCCTTTATCACCCTCAGGCTACCTCTGCAGGCTATCATTATGAAAGTTGGTTCAGTCTGATAATACATTGACTATTCAGCTCTGAGATGTTTCATATAAATACTATCTAATAATTTATAGACAGCTCCTGTGTAAATACAAATACAATAACATACACTTACAAGCTGTTTTTCAGCTCTTTTATAGACGGTCTGACACAATCTCTGCATACCAAGACTGTTGTTCCCTTAAAGCACTTTGGAAAATCCCAATATGCTTTAATTCTAAAGGGCTTTAAGACATTTCTTTTAAAAATGCTTCTGGCATATTTAAAATAAATAGGATGCACTCTGCAGAACACTAGCAGTTAGGTTGATATCCCACTTTTAACAAGCCTGCACCTTTTTTCCCCTCTACCTCCACTACAATACTTGTCACTACCATTATTTCACACTTGAGTAGTTCCTGCTCTTGAGTGCTTGCCTTATTTTCAGTCGTGTGTTGTTGGATTTTGTCTCAAATTCAGAGATGGAAGGCTATAAATTGAAAACATGTCAGAGAATTTTAATTGCTATCTGAATTGCTAACTTCTGCTATCGTTAGTACTCAGGTGTAGATACTGTTTGTGTTTAAATTTTGATAGGAGCTCAACTCTCCTGAATTATGCTGCTCTGATTTTCCCACCTGGCTTTTGAGCTTTACTAACATAGTTTAACATATCCTACAGGGAGGAAGTGTCATTCTGAGAGCTTTGTTGACTAGAATCTTTAAGCTCAGAGCAATCTCTTCTAATAGCAGTCAATCCTAGATCAAGATTCTTTATATAAATACTTTCCATAGTTCAGCAGAATGCTGATCTGTGTACAAGTACAGTAGTAGGAGGTCAGATAAAAATAGGCCATGGAAGTATGTCAAAGCACTGTATATATTGGTAAACCATGAAATGTCAAAGTACATGCTGAATTTGTCTAGTTTAACTGCTTGATCTTCAGTCTCACACGTTCACATCTAATTCCAGCAAACAGTCAGGATAAAATTTATCTCTAACTAATGAATTTTAAAAATAACATTTTTCATAGTGGAATATTTCCTGTGAATTCTCACATTTGAGAAATTGGCATCTGCTTCTGTATGTTCCCAGGCACCTATTAGAAATCTCAATTTTAAATCAAAATGTAGTGAATTTGATACAGACAGCTGTTGCCTAAACTGAAACCAAGACAGGTATATTCATTAGCAAATTATTGTTTCCTTATCTGTCTTCTTTTTAGGCAGCCTTTATTAATTTGTGCTACAAAGTCTGTCAGTGTGAAAGATGCACTTCTCTTAGTGCAGGGGATAATTCTACATGGCCTACGGTTCAAGAATTTGAATAAAACCTCATCTCTCAAGGCATTGCCTTCTGTTTTCCAGTAGGAATTATTTATATGATTCATTGAACGAACTGCTGCCTTGAAAAGCACAGTAACTGTTAGTAAGAGCAAAAACAATACCAACCAAATGTTTCTAAGCAAATGTGTTATAATCAACCATTCAGATCTGCGTGCCAGTGACAATGGCAAGCAAACTCAGCAAATTCTGTCCAGTGGTTAAAGACCTCTTTGCTTTAATAGGTGCTTGTTATGAAAATGTCTTCTGTTTCTAGCATCTGTTTCTTTTTATACAGGATATCAAACCAGTCATTGATGGAATGGATGGAATTAAGATTTCTCAGGGGCTTGGACTACAGGACTTTGATTTAATCAGAGTTATCGGACGTGGAAGTTATGCCAAAGTTCTTTTAGTTCGGTTAAAAAAGAATGATCAAATTTATGCTATGAAAGTAGTGAAAAAAGAGTTGGTCCATGATGATGAGGTAAAAGTCTGTGTTAATTGCATTCCATTATATATTGTAAAAACTTACTATGCTTTAACAAAAAACATTCAACTAAGAAAGCAGTTAAGGTTTTAGACAACATCTCTGTAGTACAAGTTTTACTGACTTTTGAACTCATTTGTCGTTAGCTGTCTGCATGAAGCACCAAGATTAAATCTGGGAGAAGTGTCCCTTATTTTGATAACAATTAACAGCTATTAATAGGCTTAGTAGAATGCATGTGAAAAAATGTTCCAACCTGGATGTGCTAGTCTGTAAGCGATGAGATAAATAGAGTGGAATTTGGGCACTTAATTTTGAGAGAACAAAGATGTTTTTCAAGGCAAATGAATGTATCTGCAAATTATTGTGTCTGTATTTCAGAATAGGAGCTGAAACTGTGTTCTTACAGTCACAATTACAGAGCTTATGTGTAAGTGACACAGTACTCTGGAATATTTTTTTCTATGGGTTCAAAAAAGTTATGCTACTACCATTTGAGGTCACTGTGGTTTAACTGGCTTGTAAAAAACCAAAATCTGTCTGCCACAGAAATCAGTGCTGCATTTCTGGATTATTTTCAAAATCCTGTTGAAATCTTTTTGATACAGGATCTCAAATGCACAAGTTTGGAGAAAAACAAAACAAAACCCAAATAACCCTTCACCTTTTCCTATATTACTGACACTTCTCAAAAGGTATTGTTTATATATATTCTAATTTTGTTTGTAAATGTGATGAACCAGTCACAGCAAGGCAGATTGGACCCACCTACAATACCATTTGAGTGGAACCTGCCATGTTAAGTAATGGAAGAGGGGATGGGTAACCGGAATGGAGTGCGCAGACCACAGCCCTGATAAAACAGCTGAGACCTGACAGATGGATAACAAGTAGTGTCAGGCTACCAGCTTTAGTGGAACGCTGCAGTGTGACGTGCTCCTGCAGGACTGCCAGTGTGTGTGATGGGCTACGTAAAGTATGATGCCATTAAATACTTGAAGAGTAAAGAAGTACTGTGTCATCCTTGTGGGTCGAATCCCAAACTCTAATAAAATAAAATGGTGGACAATCAGTCTCACCTTGTAGGGGATTTCTTACATAGCTGTTCTTACAATAGAAAGTGTTGGGTTTTTGTTGTTTTTTTTCAAATAGGATGCAGTTTTTAAGCTGATATGTTGTTATATTCATTTTATGCTGTGAGGAAGACTGGATTTCTTGAAAGTTGTTGGGGAAAAAAAAACAAACAAACCCCAAACACATCACTCTAGGTACTACTTGTGTTGGTAGTTTCAGTTGGTTTCCCTGGCTGCCATCTTTGTCATTATTCCAGAGGCTAGGGTTGGGAGAGTACAGTTGTAAAGTTCTTGTGAAATACTTTGGCTTGCTTATTTATTTGATGTTTATTTTTATGACTGAAGATTAGACTGTTGTGTAGTTTGTTTATTGTTGCCTTTTTAACATGTCTTTTTCCAAGAAGGTAGAAACTAAAAGGAAGTATTATTTAATGAGTTACACAGTTGTTTCTGAGAATCAGAGGTAGATGAGAAAAGTCTTTCTTGAATAGTGGCTCTTATACATAATTACACAGAAGGTGAGCTAATTGATTTCTTTTCTATAAGATAGGCTGTATAATGGAATTCTGAGAATTGATAGGAAATTCACTGAATTCTGTGAATGCATGAGATATTGCAAGTAATGGAAATTTCACCTAGAGAAAGTAAATTAATTGCATAGCAAGAATTAGTATGTTTAAATCGGCTAGTGCTCTCCAGGTAATGGTTGATATTGGAGAGAAGGAAGACTTCTTTTCTAAATGAGATGAAGCAAATGAAATAGCTGGTCTTCTGCTATTAAATTTTTCTAAGCTTAATCTTGTTTAACTAGTAGTGCACTAGTATAATACTAATGTACTAGTACAATACTTAAAGGGTTAGTTTAAAGACTGAGAAGCTTGTTCAGTAAAAGCAAAAGTGTTTATTGTTTTATTTGAAATTGGATTTTTGGCTCGTTTGGACCCAGACTTAACCTTCCAAGGTGTTACATCTTCAGGAGTGTCTGAACACAAAACCTAACAGATTTATTTAATTTGATGGTGACATTTCTTTATTTCCTTTGAGACTTTAGCTTCACTATCCTTGACAGACAAGGAGGCCTAGTTACTTAGTGTCTGTCTTGATTGTCTGCAGAGTGGTTGGAAAGCTCAAAGTATTTGTTGGAAATGGAGACTTTTTAGAACAATTATATTTCTAGTTTGTTGGCAGGGTACTGAGTGTTTGCAGGGTGGAACATCCTCTGTGTATTGCTTGGAAGAGTGAATATCTACTGCTAAAACCAGCTGTCCATAAGGTTTAAGTGTTATATGGTTACATGAAAAATGATGGAATGCGTTGTTATTACAGATCTGAATTCTGCAGCACTGTGCTAGTATCATTGAAATTTTGGTACATTTTTATTATATGGTACGGCACTAAGGTATTCAGGAGTTCTCCCTGTTGAGTATTAAAGGTAGTCTGTGATACTCTTAAGAAGGTTTTTGGTTGGACAAACTAATAGGGTTTTAGTAGTTTTGTTGAATTAATTTTGAGTTTCAGATGAACAAATGAAGTTCAGTTTATTTGAACCTTTTAAAAACTGGAGATTCACATGGCTTGTGTTACTGGCATGAGTTACTTCAGCAGCCTTAGAATCATTTATCTGAGAGAACTGAATTTATTTCTATGAACCAGTATGAGCAACGTATCAAATATTGCAGATGTATGATGGTTTTAAATGGCTTAAATTTTGTGCAGACCTTTCTTAAATGGTTAAGAAACTTCTGAATATATAATTGATTTAAAATGTTATATAACTTCCAGATTTTAGGGGGTTTTGTCTTTCTGAAGAACATATATAACAATGACAGTATATGTAAGGGAGCATAGACGTTCATAACTTTTTTTTCTGGGAATACCCATAGTGGTTATCCAGCAGGAGTTCTGATTGTTCAATTACTCTATTTCAGGATATTGATTGGGTACAGACAGAGAAACATGTGTTTGAACAGGCATCCAGTAACCCATTCCTAGTTGGTTTACATTCATGCTTTCAAACAACAAGTCGGTAAGAAAGATCTGAAATTATTTTGTTTTGAAAATCTTGATCATTGTACTAACTGCTTCTCATAAAGCAAACATAACCACTGCCATCACACAGTAATTTTGAGAAGGAAGCATTAGTATTGTCAGGGATTCATTACTGCAACAAAGCCAGTTCTAGCAGGGTGGCTTAGCCAGAGTGGTGTGGAGATTCCAGGTCCAGATCTGAAGGGAGAAGATGAATGAGAAAGAAGGAACTGTGTGCTGACTTCCTGAGCACAGGCCGTGGGGCTTCAGGAATAGCAGGATGGTAGCAGAGTGAAACAGAGCTTTCTAAGAGATAGGTTATAAAACCTCAATCTGCTGAGTAGGGCCAAATCAATTCTCAGAGGGCCAAACTGTAGGTCTCTGTTCTTCAAAATAGCATAAGAGTTGGGCTGCTCAGTAATAATAGCTATTATTAAAAACTTAAAAACCGACATGTGTCTGAAGTTTTTTTTTTATCTGAGGCTTATAAGCCCTTAGCACATATTGAAGAAGTATGTGATTTTATTTGAAAAAAGTGCTTAATAAACTCTTATCTACTTTGAAATACTAATTTTTTTTGTCCTTATGTGCACAGTCCCAAGTGGATTTTTTTTTTTACTTATTTTGCAATTGGAATATAAAAGAAATCAAGAACTTTCATGCCCATGCCTATGTATGTCACTGGGGAATTTGTATGAGGAGTGGGAGGGTGGTTTGGGGTTTTTTGTTTTGTTTTCACAGGCACCTGTTTACTGCTACGCTTTTATAATGCCTGGTGCCTTATGTATCATAATCAGAAGAGAAAAGTAATTCTATCTGGTTTACTTGAATGGCATGCAGTGTAGAGCGCAGTTTTAAGAAATTTTCATGGATTATCTAGGCATCCTTAAGAATAATCACCTGTTCATTACAATGTGCATTAAAATATGAAGCCATGCGCTGTACCACTTCTACAGTGTCCCAACTTTCAACCCCTTAATGGTTATAGTCATAAGAAATAGCAGTTTCTTAGCAGGGAAAACATAGCTGAGATAAAGGAAGCAAAGAATCTTTATGAAGAGTGATCTGAAGGTACATAGACTAGGGAGTATTTTGGAGCAGGGAGAAAGAATGATCTCCAAAGTGACTAAGGATTTGACCAAAAGAAATTTGTCTTGTAGACAGGAGAAAAAAAAATCTAGACAACTAACAAACTGTAAAAGGCCTTTTAAACCAATGTTCACAAATACCTTCTCACCAAATAGTAAGTAGTATTGAACATCTAATATAAAAATTCAAGTGGTTGGGCAGGCAAAGTATTGAGAATGAGGTTTCTTATAAATACTGGAAAGAAGAAAAAGGCTGAAGTCAGCAATAGAAAGATCCTTTGCTTGCTACTTTGGTAATTACACTGACATAGTTGAGGAGCAGAAATAGAAAAAAAAATATGCTGAACATACTCAAAGCTTTCTATTTTCCTATTGTATCTTTAGGAGTCCTGTTTTTCAAGCCTAGCTTCTCCTTCAGTGAAACTATAGCTCTTTGTTTATAACTTCAGCCATTTGCCATGGATATAACCATACCACCATGAATTCTCAATTTAGTTATAGCTGTAATGTTATAAAATCACAATTATGACCTCATTACAGGAACAAAGAAAAGCATGAAACTGATTGCAAGTTAATAAATTCATCAACATCACGTTGTGTTAACTGGCCCAAAGAAAACAAGTTGTAATAGGAGAACAGTTTGTGTATAAGTGTACTAATAGGGGGAGGAAAAGTTACGAAAGAACATGTTCTTTCTCTTAAATAGAATCTAAAATATTTTTTTAAGATAAGTGAGTATGTAAAGATGTTAATTGATGCTAAATGTAGCTGTTTACGTTGTTTCAGATACTAGTGATGCTTGTTTTATTATTGTAATAAAATATGTGACTTGGGCTTGTCCAGAATTGCCAGATAAGTGTGTTACAAGGATGGCAACAATCTGAAACCTCCATCTTGCAAAACCATTGGTGTTTGAGTACATCCTTCTGGAAACAGCAAGGACTACCAGTATCCACATGCTTAGGTGCTTGACTATGATGCAAGGAACTTTAAATTGCAGGTTCTGAGTGGTGTTAAAACATTGGAAGCTTTTAAATAGGATAGGAAAGTTGAAAGCAAATAATAGCAGGAAGGCTGTAATAAGATACTCATGGCGTTATCTATTTTATTTATTGTTTCTTCAGTTTGTGTTTAGTGTTTATATACTTGTGGGGAGGCCACTGAAAGACTTGCAAACTGGGTTGTGTCCAATGATTTTTCTGGTTTACCTTTTAATTTTTTAACACGTTGAGTGTTTCAAATGAAGAATCCTTTTCAAAGGAAAAAAAGACATCTTTAATTGTTGCCAATTAGAGTGGTCTGAGAGACTGGAGCATGTGTTTTCCAAATGGAATGTTTTCCAGTGTGAGGATATATGGAAAGGAGCTTTCAACTCATGGAAAATGAGGCGTATAAGGAAATACTGCCTCCTGGGACAGCTGCAACCTTCATAAGAAACTCTCACTCAGCGTGTTTCTATCCTGTAGGTCTCTCTGACCTTGGCAGCATTGCCTGGATCATATTTTCCCAAGGATGAAACCTTTCCTGCAAACTGTAATAAAAGTCTCTTTATATGGCTGATTCCACCTATGTTTCTTTCCCCTACTGACTTTTCTCTTGTTTCTTTTGAGAAGACAGTTTCAAAAACTTGTTCTACAGAGGAACTAATAAGCCTTGATGCTGCAGCCTTTCTGTGCTCAGATCTTCCACTTAGTGAATATGCTATGTAGAGAGGACAGAAGTGGGTCCATTACACTTTCTTTTAATTAACATTTCTCTACAGATGAAGGTGTTGGTAAAGTCAAGAGAGGGTGGGATTTCATTATCTGTTCTGCCAGCTCACCAAATTTAGTTTTCATCTCTGATAAATAATGGATACACGTGAACTGAGTCAGTCAGTCCTCAAATTCTTCAGTCTCAGTCTATCCATACAAATAAAACAGAACTTTTTTTTTCTTCTAGGAATGACAGTATGTTTCTTAACAGTGTATCAAGAAGAGTTCTGTGATGATCGTAGGGTTTAATAGAAATAATTTTGTTTGTGTATATTAATAATATGCTAGATAATGTAACTTTAATTGGAAAAAATATTATTGTGTCATATGCTGTTCAGATAAAACAACATTTTTCTGAAAGTAAATGTGGGTTGCATTCCTCTAAATGAGTCTTATGGCATCTTGTTTTCAGTGGATCTGAGCTTTTTGGGAACAGAAGCAGCACAAACAGCAAGCTTAATATCACAAAACATACTGATCTCTGTAATATTGCCAGATAAACATTTATTATTGTTAATGATGATGAAGTAATTTTTAAAAGATGGTGACCTTTGAGTGGCAAAACTATATCAAAAATACAAATCAGATTTTGCCCATGCAGAAACCTTGTTGAATTAGGTGTATATAAACTGTGATTCATCTACAAAGCTCTTCAGATTTGATGCTGCAGCTTGGCTATTAAAAAAGAACAATATTTAGTCAGAGTAACAATTCAGTAATTATTACATCAGTAAATCTATGCCAAATTTAATAAGAAAGGTTTGAATTTAAATTGATGCATCTTTTAAAGTATTTTTTTAATCTTTAAACCTTTTATTTTAAATAATCAACTCATTTCAGACAGGCTAATATTTTTTTTTCAGTCAATTGGGTGTTGTTATTCAAAGCGGTGTGCTCACTGAGCAAATTTTATACGTGGAATTTTGTTCCATAAAAGTCAAAAGAATCAACATCTATGAGTAAGAGGTAGTCATGTAACTACATTGTCATTATTACGCCTTTTCAAATTAATAATAATTTTACCTTTTTTGGATAAACTTTCATTTTTGCCATGTGTCATCTTCTAGACACTTACATGATTTTGCTATTATTTCTAAGTAATTTTTAAAGACGTCTGTATATCACTGTATGCTTAGGAGGTTTTTTACATCTATTGCCAAGTGACTACCTCGTTACATTAGGCCAATGCTATTGTCTTTTGTACTCTTTAAATAGTTCTGCAGATTTCACACCAAATAGTAGCCTGTTCTTTGCACCTGCCTCTCCTTTACGTTTAGTCTGGCATTTAAATAAAGGATGTGATCCTGTATTATATGGATCGAATAAGTACTCTCTCTTTTTTTTCTCTTAAATAGTTTCTGTAACTATAAGCATTCCAGAGGTCTAATTCAAGAGTGGAAGTGAAAGTGGCTCAAACTGGAAGGATAAGAATAATTTTTCTTTTTGAGAGTTTCCTTGGAATCCATTAATTGTATTATATACTTTCAGATTGTTTCTTGTCATAGAGTATGTAAATGGGGGAGATCTTATGTTTCATATGCAACGGCAAAGGAAACTTCCTGAAGAACATGCAAGGTATTTTGCTAACACAGTTATAGTGGTTTTCTTGTAGTTGTTTAATGTTGTATGAAATGCTTTCCAAACTTTATTCCATAAAAAAATATAAACAGTAAAGAAAGCATGAAAGATTGATTCTTAAGTTTAGAATGCCCTGGAAAGAAAAGTTAATTTTATTTTTTTGAAGGCTATGTATTTTTATTTTTTTAAAAAAAGCAAGCATTTGATAAGTAGTAAGTTACTCCTATTTACCATTGTTTATTGCTTCATATTTAGGTAATGCTTCTTTGTTCTGTTGATAGAAGATATAACTATTCTACTTATTTTGGTCTTATGTTGAATTAATAGAGTGTTGGTAGAAGAAGAAAAATCTATTTTGCATGGTTTTGTACTACACAAAGTCTCATTGTAACTTTAGTTGAAAATACAGAACTTCTATGTAATGCTTGGAATTCTCACAAAAAAGTGTAGAATAAAGAGTAAATATTTTCTTAATTGGTAGAATAAAAAAATAATTTCCCATATTTTGTTTAAAGAATGGTTTTACCATATATGAGATCAATGTCCTTATGAATAAACACAGCTTGATTTTTGGTATGCTGTTGATAGATGAAAGCTTGACTGTAAAGTGATGCTTTAAGAACTTTTTTTTAATTGCACCAGCTTTTGTACAACCTTAATGCCAATATGCATTTTCTCCTTTTTGTTTTCAGGTTTTATGCTGCTGAAATTTGTATTGCGCTAAACTTCCTACATGAAAGAGGCATAATCTACAGAGACTTAAAACTAGACAATGTTCTTTTAGATGCAGAGGGTCATATAAAATTAACGGATTATGGCATGTGCAAGGTAGGATTTTTCTTACCTTCTTGTGTCACCTTGTCATTGAGTAGTATATGTCTCTGGTTATGCTTTTAAGTCAAATACTGCATCCAGTGATATTAAGAGAAAACTTAGAAAATTTATCCTTATCTTAATGCTAGTCTTACTGAGCCCAGAATTTGGTTGTGGCATAGGAGCTTCAGTCTGAAAAATGACTGTTGAAGAACAGAACCACAATTGTAAATTTTTTTCCTTTGTTTATTTCACAAAGTTATGTGGGTCATTTTGGGGGACAAAAGAAGTTTAACCTGTTGGCCAAATTAATTTCCTTATCTGTTTATGTTCCTACATGACCCCAGTTAGAAAACTTATCTTTAACACAAGTATGCTTTTCAAAGGGTCTTTTCCATCTCTTGGTAACTGTACTGCTGTGAATATGAATTGCATTCATCATTCTCTGTGGCTGGACAGATTTTTAACCAACGGGGACTCTGTAGTATCTCAGTTCTTACGCTGCAATCTTTGGCACTGGGAGGCAATTTAGAGAGCATTGCTTTCAAAGCACCTGGTAAAGTGTAGCATGGACTTAACGTGATGCAGAGGAAAGCAAGAAAACATCAGTAGAAAATACTAGTGTAGAAGATACTAAATTTAAAACTTATGTCTGTAAAGTTGGAGTTAACAGGCATGACTGAAGCAGCTGTAATGGGACAAAAAAAAAAATCTGCTGTCCCCCTAGAGCTGTTGATTTGACATCAAGTCTCCTTGTTATTGCCACACTGTGGATAGCCTGTTAAATGAGATTGAGTCCCATCTATTTCTTGGTGACAGTAGGGTTTCTGAAGCCAAAATTGCAGCTGGCATTGTATTGTTTTTAAAAGTCCAAGGATAGAGTGTGTAATACTAACTTTGATTTAACTTATTTCAGAACATGGTTAAGGCATGTTATAGTGATGCAATGAGGAAAGCTTGTCTTGTTCCCTCCATAGAATAGGTATTGCACCAGTTTCGAAGAATGCTGGACTAGAATGTTTCTCTGCTGTCATAGTGCGCAGGTTGTGAGGCTTCACTTGGAATGCAGCAGTTATGTAAAAAGTTTGATTCATTCATTCTAGAAATAGATTTATTTTTTTCCTCCAATCTATTTGAAAAGGACTTCCGAATTGGTTTTGATTTGAATTTAAGTGTATCTGTAAATAGTAATTAAAATGTTGCTACAAATGTGTTGTGACTCAGTTTTAATAAATTAATTTGCTGAAGATAAGCTGTAAAGTCAGAAGCCAACTTTGAGCATTATGGGTATTTATTTTGCTCTAGCGTTGCCTTTTTTGATAGGAAGGTCTTTAGACTCCCTGAGTAACTTGGCTTTATAAGTCTAATTAAGGGAAATTCCCAGAAAAGGAGGTCAGCTTTTAATTTACGAAATGATTTATGCATGTAGGAAGGTTTGGGCCCTGGTGACACTACAAGCACTTTCTGTGGGACACCAAATTATATTGCACCAGAGATCCTCAGAGGAGAAGAATATGGTAAGCTGTGACTAAACAATTTGTAGTTATAATAAATCACAAAGCAAAATTCTAGTTGTAGGTTGATTCAAATAGTTTTCTTAATTTCCACATTGTTGTGCCATTATATGTTGAGAAAATTTCATGTATGTTGTACAGTTTATTTTTTCTGAAGTAAGGTTATTTTTGTTTTTCTCTTGCAATCACTCACTTCAGTTTCATTGAAATCATATGTTCCCTGAAAAATAACTATTAAATGACACTTTAGCAAAACTGCTCCTTGAAGTCTCTCAAATCTCATCCAGTGATCGTGTAAGTCATGATGTCTGTGGCTTCAGTGAAAGTAGAGAATGTTGGTACTTTGTAGAACCAGGCCATTAATTTTCATTTATATGAAAGAGAAGACCTAAATTCAAGGAGTCCTAGCTGAAAATCTGCTCTGCAAATATCTACAGGGTTCAGCGTGGACTGGTGGGCTCTTGGCGTGTTGATGTTTGAAATGATGGCAGGAAGGTCTCCGTTTGATATTATTACTGACAATCCAGACATGAACACTGAAGATTACCTCTTCCAAGGTATAGTCATTTTGATGTTTTCTTTTTTTTTCGGGGTGGGGGGGGAGAAATAACGAAAACTAGCAGTACCACTAGGACAGTTAGATTTTCCTTTTCCATTATCCAATAGCTGCCTGTAGATCTACTGTAGACAGAGTCCCAGTATTTCCAGTTCTTCATTGTTTGTTGTTGTTTTGTTGAACTCAGATAAAATGGTCTGGAATTAGGAAGCCTTCTTCAGACTATAAAATATATTTTTAAATATATTAGTTCAGAGATACCAGACAGAAACTGTGTGGAATTGTACTGTTAACAGGCCTGTCCACAGGCCAGGAATTAATTTTAAAATTCAGTGCTATATGAGAGGATAGGAGGATTTTTCTTGAGAGAAACATCAACCTGTGGTTTTGCTCCAGATAAGTTGTTGGTTGTTTGGGTTTTTTGTTTGTTGTTGTTTTTTTTTAACTTCTGATGAAATTAATGTAACTATTTTAACAGTTTTACATTTTAGGAATAGTGATGTATGAATTTCTCTAAACAAAAGTAGTAATACTTGCCATATTTATTACAATAGAAACTCTGTAATGGTTTGGGGAATGGCAAAGTTGCCAACTCCCTAATATGCAGAACCATTTTTTAAACTAGTTACTGCAATTATGTAACAGAATCTGCCACAGTCATCTTGACAAGCCAAATGTTAAATCAATTACTATTTAAAATCACACTTTTCCATATACTGAGGACACTGAAAAAATTTTATTCCCTGTTTATACTAGAAACAATAGAAAAAGATAATGAAGCTAACATTTCCTTTAGGAAATCTTGAAATGTCAGTATAACAGTGCCTTGATTTACTGTAACTCCTTTTGTTTGCATTATTTTAAATAATTACTGTATGTTCCCAACTTCCAAATGGTAACATATTTAAATAATATAGTGTTTGTATTGAAATCATGGTCAATGTCATAAAACAAAAAACAATATTGCTGTTTTTAAACCTATAACAGTTATTCTTGAGAAGCCAATCCGGATTCCAAGGTTTCTTTCTGTCAAGGCTTCCCATGTGTTAAAAGGATTTTTAAACAAGGTAAATAACATTCTCTTATTTTTAGCATCTAAGATCTGGAAGTCAGAGCTTCCTGTTGAAAGCAATACAGTTAAGAAGTTAATCTGCTTACTGTTAAGAAAAATCTATAAAACCTTGGTATCCTGTATGTTAAAAAACCCCACTTAGTTGCTAATGTACTGAGGGAATTCCACAGCACAGACTTGATTTAAAAGCCTGCCCCTAGTGGAAAAAAATAACTATAGGCTTGTTTATAAACTATTTTCTGTAATACTTCCTACTCAATTAAGCTGATTGAAATCCCTAAAACCATTATCATTTTTAGTGGAGAAAAGAAGGATATGAATTATACATTACTAAATAAATCTAGATTTTTTTTTAATTTTAAAATACAATTGCTGTAAAATATAATTTAAAAATGAGATTTCAAACAAACTTCATTAAAAAAAAAGCAAATCCCTTGATAGTGGTAATAATGCATATCTTAGCAGCAGTTTGTGTAGTAATAGGGAATGCTGGAGTCATGTATGTGGGCTTTTGACAGACGTGGGCTGTAACTGGCTTAGAGGATGTAATACGAGTTTCTGTGTTTTCTGCAGGATCCCAAAGAAAGGCTTGGTTGTCAGCCGCAGACAGGATTTTCTGATATCAAGTCTCATACATTTTTCCGCAGCATAGACTGGGATCTGGTAAAAATAATTACTTCTGTTTATATGTGTTTGAAAGGAATAGATCCTTTTAGTTTATTAATTGTGTTTGTGTAACAACCACATTAAAACGGATGACATGCAATTCCATAAATGTAAAAGCTATTGTGCTTTCTCCAGGTGATGTAATGTAATGGAAACAAGCTTTATTTCATGACCAAAAATCTGGCTTGCTTCCAAATGCTATGAGTGGTTACAACTTGTGGGTATAATTTTTAAAGTATATGATGAAATTTAGAGAACATTTTTAAACAACATATTAAAGCATTGGTGGAACTATTTATTCCTTGGTTTCTACTTGTAGATTCTGCAAAATCATGCACTAGGTTCTGCTGCTATAAAATGGACATGGCGTACACGCAAGGTGCCTGCAATTGTGATGTGAAGAACTCCATAGATTTCCAGTATCAGAATTCATGTATTCCTATTAGTAAACAGTTCCAGCTCTGTTGAAGAAGGAAGTGTGGACTAGCAAAGACAACCTATTGGAATGCTGTTGTAGTACTTCATTTCTCTTGTTGATTAGAAACCTTTCTGCCTTGACAGGAGGGTTAGTAGTTGATTAACGCAGCTGACAGACTGAGTAAAGTGTTGTGAAACCAGTTTAGACACAAGCATGGAAGGTGAGGTGCTTCAGATACATAAAGCGTTTGTAGTCTACTTGTAGTACATTTAAAGAAAAGGAGAAAAAGGATTGAATCTACAAATCATATAATTTTTTGAATCAGTAGGATTATTCAGGTACGTAATGGAGTTTAGTAACATGAGTAGGCATGAGTAGGATCAGGTCTTTTTTTTAAGGATGCAGCTTGAAAACAGTGTGGTTATGTAAAGTGATTCTCTGGTTATTACTTTCAGGTTTTCTTTATTACTGCTGGTGTGAGGGGAAGTTTTTAGTTCATGGTGGAATAGATGACTTGCATTTCAGTGGTTTTGCAGGCATAAAATTTTATTGAAATTGTAAGTTTGGTTTTTTTTAAAAGCTTCTGTTACTTGGTAATTGTGCTATTTCTGTCTTCATCGTAGAAGACCATCACAAAAATGATGTTATGTTTATTGACACTTGAGCAATAAAACAATTAAGTCAGGAACACTGCCTTATTGGGATTATGTTTTTAATACTTAGTTGAACGGTGAAAAATATGCACATAATATTTTCATTGTCCCAGGAAGTCTACAGGAAGTGTAGAAACAGGCAGGCAGCAGTGGCTGTAATAACATGAAAGAGGTTCAGAGGAGGAGAACTGCATGATTACATTTTTACTTTGAAGCCTGCTGTTCGGACCTTCATTGTTAACATTCTTCAGAGAAGACATTCACTATGTAAGAAGCCAGTGTTTTAAAATACCTGGTGTTTGCAAAATTATTCATATAGTGAAGGCTGTCTTTAATTTTGTCAGACATCCCTTGTTTTGTATTCTCCCTTAAGCCTAAGTGTTATTTTTCATTATAGTGCTGCTATAATGCAAGTTGCTTGAGTTTGTGGTAGATCATAAGTATCACAGACTGCAGGGTTTCTGTTTTGCAGAGTTTTTGAGACAGACTGACTGCTGGATTTGTGTTGTTTATTTGTATAAGAAACTCTTAATTGCAACTGGTGGTACTTGGTCAACATTTATGCTGATTTGAATTTTGATTTTTTTTTTACCTATTTTTTGGCTGAAAGCTTTAATAAATTTTTTTTAAGTAATGGAGAGATTTAGGTGGCTGTGTTTTGTGAGATGATTCAGACAGTGCTGTTCAGGAGGATCTAAAATGTCAGGTAAATTTTAGGCTAAATTTCTAAGAGTGGGAAATATATTCAGGAGAAAATGAAAAATATTTGCAAGCTTTTTTAATTATTAGGATTTTCTTTGAAATGCAGGCAATGAAGAGAAAAGATTTTGACTTAAAAGCTTTTCCAAATCTTTTCAAGTTGAAACACAAGGAAACAAGTCAGCCTAATGCTGACTAAAATTTTTTTCTGTGTTCAAGCTTGACTTAAATGGAAAAATAATGGTAATGTGAACATATATACTATAAACATTTTTTCCTAGTGTTAGTCATCTGAGTTGTGTGTGGCACAGCTAAGAACATTTTGATTACTCACTGTGTATAGGATGGCTTAACAGCATTCAGGGAAGTATCAAGACAACCTTTTTTGATTGTTTCAGTATATGAAGTCTATTCTTATCCCAGTGCCTGTTTTTATGGTATTTATCCATTATGTGCTCAAAAAAGAACTACAAAACCATGGCTACTGTTACCTGTGTACAGGAAGCAGGAAGGCTTTTTCTAGAGCTGTACCAATATATTTTTTCACTTGTTTTCTCAAGTTAGACTGCAAGTTCACTCTTTGGTTTATTTAAGAATGCTTTTATGCTTTACTGAGTATAACATAAGAGGCAGTCTGACGTTTAACATCTAGTTGAATGCCTTGCTGCTGAAATGTTAATGCATAGCTACGACTGACTCAATGACAATCTTACCACCCTACTTCAATTTTTAAATGTTCATTTTGCTGTTTCTTTCATGCTGCCATTTTTGTTTGGGAGGAGTTAATTTTGTCTTCCTTACAACTTTCATTTCATGTTGCTTTCTAAGACCTGATAACTGATGGGATGTTGGTGTTACTGAGATTCACCGCCCTGTTATAGTTTCATGATTTCCTTATCTCCATCTGTATTTATCATGCTCTTGTCTTAAACCTGGAATGTAAGGTATTTCTGTGATGGATCACCTTTTTGTTGTTTACATTGTGCCAAGGATAATGAGATGTCATGGCTTAAAACCAGGTTTCCTACCCATGTTGGTAATAATTTTGGTCAGTGGTAGCTACTTTTCACATATGTTATGCTTACCTGTGTGGTTTTTTAAGTTAGATTATGGAGATGGTGGCTTTGGCTTTTTTTAACTGAATATAAATTTTAGAATTGGAATATTGATATCTGTGCTACTACAAATTTGACTATGTGACACTGTCTCCACTGCTGTGGTGGTAAGACTTTCAGGTTAAAGGCTAATTAAAGTAAGTTATTTACCCTCTATAAATGTGTTGCAGTTCATCTGGCGTAAGTTTCCCTTCCTGCTAAATATAATCAGTAGCTTTCCCATCCTTGTATACTTATATTCACTCTTTGCAAGTTTTACTTATTAGTCTTACATCTTCTGCAACTCTGTAGAACATTAAACTAGAAGTCTGAGTCTTAAGACCTAAATTACAATTGCAATTTTTATTTGTGACCTATGTTACATGAGAAATAAGTGCCCTCTAATAGCACACAAATGCTGTTCCTCAGGAAGAAAAGTAAATATATTGTGCTAACTCTTGTATTGCAGCAGTAAGCATCTGTGGGGGAATTTTTTTCAGTCCTGAGTGTAATCTACCAAGTAAGAGAAAACTTAAATGGCTGAATTATTTATGGACTTCTAATTTTAGATGCAGAACACTAATTATATTGGTGTCTGTTGCCTGGCTTGTAATGTATATTACTTAGGTATTTTGACATTTCTCTCCCATGGCATTTAATGTAGTTGAATTTGTAGAGTTCTTAGAGTTTGTTAGTGATTACAGAAAATGTTACTACAGTAACTTCTTTCTGTTTTGAGTACACAATTTTGTTATTTGTGTAAATTTGGCTTTTGTTGTTAGTATTGTTTTGAAACACACAGAAGCCTTCCCTTTTTTCCTATGAAACTGACCTGTAAAATATATCAAATTAGGAATTTGGGAGCCAACAGAAGTATATGCTTCTGTTGTAAATGGGGAAAATCTACTGTTTGTTTTGAATAATTTTTGCTTGAAAGTGACAATAATTTATATATAGTCCATAAGAATGGCCAGAAAGATTAAGAAAAATCTTGATCAGATGGTGGAGGAAGGATTTTCTGGGAGATGTACAATTTTTCCATTTTACTTGGCATGTTCTGGGGAGAACGCGTGTGAGTAACACAGGGACTTTGTAACTCAGATGTTACTGCTGCTGGTATGCAGCAACACAGAGGCCTCCACAAAATGCCACACAGCTTTATAACACGCAGGCATGATAGGTGTAATGCATTCCTCATTGAAGCTGGAGAACCTTCTTCAGAAAGTCTTCAAATGGTTATTAATGAAATTGAACTCTATTCAGTGGTAGTCAGATATATCTAAGGAGTATGAAGGACCTGCAAGACCTTTAAGAGAATTTGCAGATCTTGGTGTAGAAGATCCCTCTTTTCAGTGTGTTCCATCCGGACCTGCAAAGAAGCTGGAGCCAGGGAGAAAGTTGACTGAGGACACCATGAGAATTCACAGTAACAACAGTCTCTGGTCAAGAATAAATCTACAAAAAGGGAGCGAGGCTTTTTGCATCAGAGCTGCTCTTGGATAATAATTTACGTTAAGACTGCTGCCTCTAGACTTCAGAAGGCTGGACCAAAAACTTCACTTCTGGGAGAGGGGTGGGGGTAGGATTTGGATCAGTTTATCACATTCAAAGATCATAGAGATCTTTCCAGATGAATCTTAAAAATGCAATTCCAATTATGATCAAAATGGATTTCCTCTTTCCTAATGATTTTCAGCCTTTTTTACTCTTAATACCATAAGCCTTCAAAAAACACCACCACCACCACACTAACTAGGGAACCAGAGGAGTCAGAGTTGACTCTTGAATCTTGGGCAGTGATTTGTGATGGACTCTAGTTAGGGATCAGAAAGGAAAGCAATCATTCTTTTCTTTCTACTGGACTTCTGACAAAACATAGGTGACTTTTTATTACAACAAAAATGTTTGGAAACTTAGTTACGATCCTAACTTTATCTTTTTACTCAAGTTAAACAGCATCATTTTAATCTCCTATCTCTTGGTTTAATGGACAATAAACACTGAACTGCAGTTAAGGAGATGGTTTAAGTACCATCAGTCACTGTAAAAATGTATTTTACTGAATTTGTTGTAACTGTGAATAGGATATGATGAATGTGATCCACATGTGAATACTGTAAGGATGGAAATTAAGCCAGGAATGAAGCGAGACAGAGAACTAGAAAGATCCCTAATTGAGGTGCCTTGTTAAAAGGTTTTGAAGCTATTTTTAATTTAATTATGGTTAAAATGTATGCAAGCTGTGTATCTTTGTATACATTTTACTAAATGTGTTTTCACAACTGTAAAATCATACAAATGGGGTGATTTTGCCTGTGATAGTAGTTCTTTAAGTAATGATAGGAAAATAAGCTAGTTTTCTATCCTCTGCAGAAAAGCATGAAATTGCTCCATCTTGTCACCATCTCTCTCAATGTCTGCAGTAAAAGCCCCACTTTGCTGCCTCATTCTGTTCTAGAAATGCTTTCATGCAAGTTCCAAATTTGTTCAGCCACACTAAAGCAGATATAATTTCTTGAAAGGAAACAGGACTATGATTTGGATCTATAGGGGAAAACCCAGCCTAAATAAGGGAGTACAAGAGTTGAGCCTTTCCTGAAATTTATCCAGGAAAATCCCTGGTACCTCTCTATAGATTAAAGGACTAGATTCCTTAAAGAGGTTTTCTTTCTTCCTAGGCACCCTGAATAATAAAGCACATATCCTACATAAAAGCATGCTGGGACAGATTAATCACTCTTGTTTTGTAGGCACATAGATGTGTACTTTTAATGGAGAAAGCATAACAGAAGTTTACTGAAACAATGTCTGAACTGAAATAGTCTGTATGTTTCCCTTTTCATCTCAGGAGAGAGACTATCAAATGATCTAGCTATGGAACTTGTTAACTCTGTGATACCAGATGGCCCTCCTGATCTCTGAATTTGTTACTGAATCTCTTGTACTCTGAACAGACTATTCCATGTAATTTGTAGAGTTCTGTTACCCTCTTACTGGGACCAAAGAAGGCTAAATATGTCAACACAAGAATATTAAATTACTCACTACAGAAGAATTAGTACTTTCCATAAAGCAAAGGAAATATATTAACTTGGTGAGACAGATGTCAAAATGAGAAGTTTTAACTTCAGTCTGTGTTGGAAATTCACTAATTTATTTTTTTTAAAAAAGGAGGGGAGGGCTGAGGATGTACATCTGTAGGAGACTTCTGTATTGTTGGGGTGCTTTCGTTTGCCATATTTGGCTCAAAAATAGACAAAGTCTGGAAGTTGCTGGTAGATTGCTGGAAATAGTGTAGAAAACTAATGGAAACCTAACCAATGTGGTGAACTGTTTAAATCTCAGCAGAAAAAGTTATGTTCAGCATGGCTGATGACCCAGTTTAGCTTTAATCAGTGGAAAAGAATGCAGACGCCATGCAAACTGCAGAGTTATCCTTTCTTTAAAACGGAGCTCACCTAACTGGCAGCTTCACAGTAATTAACACTAACAAAGTTGGGCTTTGCTTTTGCAGGAACAGGTACTAAATGATATTTCAAAAAATTAAGAATTCCTACTGGTACTAAATACTGTCTAGCATTTAATATTTCAAAATTGTGAAACAGAAGACGACTATCTGCTTCTTTCCCAGCAAAAGGCATGTAGTGGTTGGCTAATAGCCTGATTAATGTACTTTCATTTTTAAATGAAAGCTGTGAAAACAAAACTTCATGAGGAATTTCAATCTCCATACAAAACCACATATTAAAACAGGCTTGTCCCTTTGTCATTTAATACTGTTATCACTGAGGATGTGTTGCATGAAAACAAATTGTGACTTTCGATTTTCCATTAGTGTCATTAGGTCTCTTCCAAAGGGAGTTTTGAATGTTGATTTTCTATCTGATATTTCTCTAGAGGAACGGTGACCTCCAGTGGCCAGCAAGGCTAACCCAATCTGTATATACCACGTAGGCCATAACAGATCAGAATAATGATCAAGTCTGATAGCCTGTCTCTATCAAAGCCAATACCAGAAGCTTCAGAGGAAGGTAAAAATGGTTCCAAACGCTCCTAGCCTACAATGTTTCTCATACAGATAACTAACTTCCTTCTGATTCGTATAGTGGTCAATTTTATGCCCTGTAGCATGAGTATTGATATAAATCATATAGATTTATAGCACAAAAGTAATGTCAGAAAAATTTTTAACACTTTGTATTTTAACCACAGTTTTTAAGTACAAACTTCTGTGGTGATAAATTCCTTAATATAATGGGGACTGTAAGTGGATTATACTTTCTATGAGGAAAAAAAATCTTCACAATTCAGAGAAAGCAGGAAGAATTCATTTAATCAGAACTTTGTTCTGAAATAACTAATAATTTATTCCTTAATTTCATGCCTGTTGATACTATTGCCAAAAAGAAAGTTTTTAGTGGTGGATAAGTTAACAAGATTTGAAATCTTATCCTCACTCTCCCTGAAAGCATCTTTTTTGCCCATAACTAAACCAACAATTTTGCACTAGATTGAATTTTAAGTTTATGCAGTGTTTTCAAGGAATTTAATAAGGATCTTCAAGTTAGTTATAAAGCTTAGTAATTACATAGCCTGACTTGCTGTTATCAGTGAAGGCTAAGCTCTTGTTTTTGCAGGCCATATATTTGTGAAATGGTCTATGGCCTGTCTGGAAGCTTTCAGTGTTGTTAATATTACAGTGTAAACTCTGCACAAGTATTCTGGTTGAGATTCTGTGCTCATATCTTAGGCCACACTGTTGTGGGTTTTTTTTTTTTGAGGGAAGAAAAATAATCTGTTGCTGTAGCATCTTTGTCCCTTTATGATCTGACCAAAGCATTCCCTCCAGCAGGAATAGGAACATCACCTGTCATAAGTTATGCAGTGCATTCACAGATGCCTTTGAGTGATTCTGTTACCAGAATTTACAGCGATCCTTCCTTCCATTTGCTGTGTCACCTTCAATTCTGCCTGAGCACAGCCCCTCTCTATTGCAAGACGATTCATGCAAAAGGTGTTGTACCTCTGTTCTGATACAGCTCTGTGAGACAGAGCTGATCCTGTTTAAGGTCCTGTCATTTCTGATTACGTGACCCACTGAACAAAAAAGACATGCAATAGTGACAAGCACACTCTCTTAGCATTGGAAGTCTGGATTTATTTACCTTATGTTTTCTTTTGTTCGTTCTAATTAATGTTTAATTCACTAATGTTAAATGGGAAAACCAGATTTGTAACTGCATCATACATAGGAAATCTGTAATGGTTTGTAAGACCATTTCAAACAACTATGGAAGGCAAAGAATGTAGTTTGAAAGCTCCACTCTGAAAATAGCAACGCTGACAAACGTGTTATAAGCAGTTTTCAGAAAGGATGTTGAGATATGTGTGCCAATGCTGAAAAATAGGGTTCGTGCAACTTTTTTTGCATTCTTATCTGAGAAACTTTTCTATCCTTTTCTTCTGCAGGCGAAGTAATGACTTGAATCCATTTATGGGTTCAAGATTGGTGTACGCAGTCAGAGACTTGTTAAATTAAAGGAGCTTTGTATGAATACAGCATACCAATTAAGCAAACGTTTTGCAGAATTGGCTTTTTAGATGGTCATGAATAGAAGAATTGTGAAAATATATGATATCTATTATGTATAACATAGTTATGGTTGTTACAATTACTAAATTGGCAATCTGGGGCCAAATTAAATTTTTCACTTTCTTTAATGTTCAATAACAGCTCTTGAAGTGTTGCTGCAATAATTGCATTCTTTTTACGAAATATACAAAACTGACTAGCATCTATAAATAATTACAAAAAAGTAAACTACAGTTGATAACAAAGCACATTTTATGATGCAATACATGCTAGTATCTTCATTGAGGTGGTATATTTAATTGCCAGTTTAATCATTTGCCATGCCTTGCTTTGTAGTAGTACAGCACTTATGCATTTGAAGTTGCATTTCTAATGAACCTATGTTTTCTCAGTCTGTGTGGCTAACAAGTGCCACAGATCTGAAAATAATTTTGGAGCATGAGACTCAGTGGCAAAATTTTTTAATAGAAAAATCAGGAGATTCAATCAAAATACTGAAAAAAATAAATAATAAGCATTGACATTTGGGAGACAAAGTTGAATTTTCTGGGTAATCATGACATTTCTTGCAGTACTCCCAAGGTGAATGTGTTGCAATTGTGCCTGATCCTCCAAATTCCGAAGACTTGGTAGTTATATCTGGGAGTTCACTGATAAGAAAGTAAATAATTAAGGCACTTGGTTTGTAGGATTTAGCCATTTAAAATTATTTTTATTAAACCTTTTAAATGATAAGTGGAAAGTGTCTGATTTATCTTCCTGCCTTTTACTGTATTGATGCATATGTTTTACTGTATATGTGATGTAGTTATATATGGTTTGGGAACTAAACTTCCAGTGATATCTTCTGAGTTTTGCATATTGAGCTATAAAAGAAAGATTAGAGATTGTGAAAGGGAAATTGATGAAGCTTCTATGACTTTTTTTATAGGTTAAAACTAGTCTTGATTCCATTAAATCAGACAGAGCCTCCATTTGAACGGTTTAATGTAACGCCCTTCAAATGCTTATGTTACAGCAATAGTATTTTTAATATAATTGTGAAAGGAGAGGGACTTCTACATCGTACTGTTCATTTGCCAGTTACAACCCTAGTAAGTTTGGAGCTGTTTCATCAGGTTTTGCTTATTTTGAAGGCAAGTAGACCTCAAAGACACTACATTCTGGTGTATGTGAAAATGAGCATCCTGGTAGAGGAGACCAGTTTTGTTCCTTAGTGGGGGAAGACAGGGGAATTGAGTTTTTATCTGTTTTGTCTCTCAAAAGCAGCTGCCTAATCAGGGCTCTTGGTTGGTAGTCAATAACCTGTATTTCTTGAGTAGCCTGGGAAAAAAAGCAAAGTGGAGAGATGGGCATGTGATTGTGGGAGAGGAAGCGGAGCAGATACAGGATGTTGGATGTGAGAGAACTCTGGAAGTATTGTGGTCAGTATTGGGTGGGTTTTGGGAAAGCTTAGGCCAGAACTCAGAGTTGCTTATTTTGAAACTACTAATTTCAGTCCGCTCCAGTTAAGTGTCCAAAGTCAGTCCAGTAGCTTGTTTAAAGAAATAGGTTTTCTCAGACCAAATGCCCGTGCAATGTCAAGTAAATCTACAGTAACCAGGAAAACTTAAATCAGTTGCTTGTAATTTGGGACTTAATGATCCCTATGAGTCCCTTCCAACTTGAGATATTCTAAGACTTTTTAAGGTCAATTTGTGAGCTAATTTTAGACTTCTGTGTATGATATTCACTTATTTAATGCTTGGTGAATACAATGATCTTGTACTTACTAAGCTAATAAGATTTCTTCATGGCCAGTCTGCTTATAAAGAGTTTTACCATACCTCTCGTTAATATATAGATAGGAGAGTCTTGTATTTAAAATGAAAGATTCTATTAATTGGTTTTATTCTGCTGTTTTTCTGTCATCACTTCCTGCAGCACAGACATTTTGGTTTTCGTACTATTTCTAATTAGCGAGGCATTAGAAATACATAAAGGTACAGTTTAGACTTTCTAAAATGTTACACTTTTTTCATAAATAATTCTTCTTTAGCATTAGTGCATTTCTTGTTACCTTTGTCATGTTCCATCCCTGAACTACCTATTTTTAGTATAAGCATTACCTCAGCACACTGACAACTATGGACATTAGTATTGGTCAGTCATTTTTCCATAAACACACAGATGTTTGTGGAACAAACTTGGCTAAAATGACCTGTGTTAAGCACTGTAATGTCTTTGAAATGCTGTGAATTTCTAGTTAGACTAAAAAGCATTTGAAAAATTAGCTGTTCTGGTTGCATGTTAGCAATGTGGTTCAGTTCACACTGCTTTTATTATTTAAGTTCCTCTCTGTGATGTTAAGCAGTATTCCTTACCTATTATTGATTTTTCCAGAATATAATGCTTTGAAGAAGCTTGTTTGCTCATATGAAGGAATTGAGCAGTAGCTATCACTTGGCTGGTGCCTGGTCTGCTTAGTCTGTAGAAGAACTAGTCGAATGTTTCCTCAAACTGTGCAGATGGGGGAGAGGCAGCTAATGCTCACTTGCAACCACTGAATTTAGGCATCAATTGAAGTAAAATGTTGCACTTGAGATTTTTTTTTTTCTTCCCTCTTTTTCTTTATTAAGCGGAAAAGAGCTTTATTTGGCTTGTTAGACAGTATTTATATTAGGGTGCAGTGTGAAATTTCAAGTCATAATGAAGAGGATTCTGTTGACAAAAGTAAGTAGTGATTAATTAATACCTTAAGGAAAAAAGTGAGAAGTAAAAATCCCCATTAGAATAATTCATAGTTAATTCTACAAGAGCTCCATTGGTTTATTGTAATTTATTATATTAAAAAAATACTTCAACTAGGAGGCTCAGTAATACAATAAACATGTAGAAAATGTAGTATTGCTCGTCCTTTGTGGTAAAAAGTGATTTAGCTAGCAAGAACTTAGCTGGCTGTGCAAAACTGCAAAACATGATTGTTAACTGGGTTTGATATACCAGTTTCCAGTATATCAGCTGGATAAGTTGCTCAGGCTTTGACCACCTGCCAAAAGTTAAACCTTGTATCCGTGGGGGGTTTTTTTCCCCCCTGGGCCTGGAACTCTAACTACTTGAAAACAAGCTTAAAAAAGTAGAGTTGTTCTTGCACCTTTTTTGGAACTGTCATGGGCAGTGATTTAAGCAAATAACAATGCTTAATCTGTCCTGTATCACTTAAACCTGTGATAAAAGTGATCTAATAACTCTGGAGGGTAGTAGGGATTTGCCTTAATCAGAACACTGGATACTCTTGAACATGCTGCGGGTATAGCAAATGAGAAAAGGGTTTTACTGACTACAGCAGCATGATTTGAGTCAAAAAGAAAAAAGTTCCCATGTCTTACTGACTGTCCTTTGTGAGGAAGATAAATATGGGTTTCCAGTTCCTGTAGCAGGAAATACTGTATGTAAATGTATTTATGGTTAAAATTTAATTGCAGAATAAAATTCTGGGCTGCTCTAGCTATTTTGTTGATTAGCACTACTTGCTTTTAATGATTGCTTACCCATGTGGCTAGTGACTGATCGGGATGTAAATATTGCTTGCTTTGTTCTGTGCTGGAATTAACACTAACAAATAAGTCTGGTTATATTGATTTGACTTAAACTAAGAGGCTGCCTTTACAAGAGGCAACTTTAGAGGACCTTATAAAAAGGAAAAATGAGTTATATTCTGGGAAAGCGTCTTGGCTTGAATGGAAAGCTTCTGGAGTATGTTCTCAATTTAAAAACTGTTGAGCCAGTAGTATATAGCAACAATGTGGTTTTTTTCTTAATAGATAGGCAAGAGAGTTGGGAAACGGCATTTTCTGTAGTCTTAAAATTGTATTAATTTCTGATAATTTTTGACCTTTTATAAATACAGCAATGGGATAAACAGGATGAGCATATACCATTTAGTGTCAAAATCTACTAGGCTAAAACTTAATGTCAGATTGTATTTAACATGTTTATATCTTCAACAATAAACTCAACTATAGCAACTTTTTTGTGTGTGTACTCTAGAGCCAATGTATGTTGATGTTCTGAGGGGATTTTGTAAACATTTAATACTTTAATTTTTCTCCATTATATTTTTTTTCTTAGCTGGAAAAGAAGCAAGCAACCCCGCCATTTCAGCCTCAGATCACAGACGATTATGGTTTGGATAACTTTGATACACAGTTCACCAGCGAACCTGTGCAGCTAACCCCAGATGATGAGTATGTTTTTCTTTTTCCCCAAATACAATTGCATATTAAGAAATTGATTTACAAATTACTTGAAAATTACTAAGAGGCTCTGTACTTAGCATTAGAACATAGTAAAGTTAAAGTAAACTTGAAGTTCTTTGTATCCTACATATATTAGAAGACTGCCTCATATTCTAATACAAGTTCAGAATACACTATTGCTTTGCTGCTGAGCGTGTGCCTGGCACTGAAAGAAGAGATTGGAATTTGATTCTTTGACCCAAGCTGCTTGCATTTCTGTACTTGGGAGAAACAATTGATGCACAACTCCTTGGCGCTCAGAATAAGCTTGAGATAGCAGGAAAATCTTACAGAAAGCCATTATTTAAGTGTACTGTGGAGAGAATTTGCAGGAAGAAAAAGTGTGCTTTATTAAAGGAATTTGAAGGCTGAGGAGTGATTGCTGTACACAAAGGAAGATATTTCCTTCAGATACAAAGTGGCATATAAGATGACAGGCTATAGTTTAGGTAGTTAGATGGGAGACATTGCTTGCCCAGGCTGTTTAAGAGAATAATTGTAACAGTTTTGAGGGTTTACTGAAGTGTAAAAATTTAAAATTGGAACTTGCGCGTCCTTTGGAGAAACAAGTCGAGGCTTTATGCAATGGGGGAAAATGCCAGAGGAAAAAATGATCTTGTTGACTTCATTTCTCTGTGAAGCATTTAGCATGTGTCTGATGATAAATGTATTATCAGAGCTGAGGTGGGAGGATGGGCCAAACGACATCAGTGTGAGAATCACAGGGTCTGATTGCTGAGGAATGCAACAGTTTGGGGGGGTCCATTCTTTTTTTTTCAAGGCACATTTTTCTTTCAAGGCTTGAGTGTGTGCCACTAAAGCAAGAGGGCACTTAGAATACACTTTTTAAAGAACTTCAAAATACTGTGTCTCATTAAAGAGCATAGTAGTGTGTGTTTTCTTTTGAAATTTTTGTGCTATTCTATAAAAATACAATGAAACTCTCTGATTTAGCATTTTGATACAGAAGTAAAAAGAATCAAAGGCAATTTTGGGTTTATTAAAAAATCTAAGACTTAGAAATCCTAGCTGCACAGATTTCAGGACTCTAGGTAAGCTTTACTGTGAGAGAGCAGCAAGGATTTGTTTGCATGCTATACACTTATGTTTTCCCAGTGTATTTCATTTATTTATGTTTGGGTTTCCTTATCTGACCAGATGCCCTCTTCTGGTGGTGGTAATGCATTTTTTCAAATGTTTCCAGCCTGTTCACTGGTTTCATGTTTGAAGAAAATAATTTTTTTGAATTTCCAGCACTTTGTATACTTACAATTTCTAACTGAATTCTGTAGAGCTGCTGATTGATGGTGTTCTAGAATGAATATTTGGGTCTAATCAGATGTGTAATAAGGCAAATTCTAAATCAGTGCTTTTGGAAATGGGATTTTAATAATGGATTTGTAAGTTTTACTCTTGTAGATACTGTCTGAAGTACTGCATATAGCCGGGTGCCATCTTGGCAAGCAGAGGCTGTTGCACTTTATCCAAAGGCTTTCATAATTAAAGGCCAAGATTGTTGCATTCCAGCCTATGTGCTTCTATTTGTTTTCCCTCGTCTTTGCTACACGACAAAGCTGAACTGCTCTGACAGACAGACAATATTGTTTCCAAGGCTCTTTCATAAAGTGCCTGCTAATCCTACATTAACCCCCAGGATTAGCTAGTTGTTCAGGGAATTTTTGTTTGTACAAATGAATGTTACATTGATTACATTTGTGATTGTAAAAATGACCACTGTAACTACCACTCTATTGAGTCTATTCCAGTGGCAATAAATTCACTGTTGCAGGGTCTTGTCTTGCTGCATTCTTGGGTAGCAGGTGTTCATCCTCAAGTAACGATGTATTTGGAGATTTTGTTGGGGGTATCTGTGTGCCTAGGTGCTCAAGGTTGAATTTTGTACAAGTGTTATGTATATATCATAGATCCATAGTTCACAACTTACTCTCTCAAGAGTCCAGCATATATGAAGAGAATAGCTGAATGGTGAATGGAAACCAAAGTGTGAAGTGCTTCAGTTACTGTTTGTGGCACCAAAGAATTACAAGGCAGATTTGTGCTTTACAGGTTCTAATTGACAATACGATCACAAATACCAAGTGCATGCACACCTACAGGGGGAAGTTTTACGAGCATCACATCTTAAAAGAAATTCTGTGTCTTTTACATACAACAACTTATAAGTCTCTCCTTGGTTTTCCTGTGTATGATGTGTAATTTTTTACAGTACTAGTGTTGTGCTTGACACTTTTGAAGTCTTTATCTTACATATAACATTAGCAGCCCTTGCTGAGAACAAAAAATATGTTTCTTATTTGCAAATTGGTATTATAAACCAATAGTCATATATGCTTCTTTCTGGGCCCTATAAGTATGCATGTTACCTAACTGGAAGGGCATAAGAAACTTTTTATCAGATGTTTCAAAATTTCCAGTCATACTGCTTTAGATACTGGGGTAAAACATTAGTGTGAAGTATTTGTATGCTCAGAGACATTTTTTTCCCATTTACTGTTGCTTCTGTGCAACTTCATAGGCATACGTTTCGGTAAGGTATTTTGTTAGTATTTGAAGACAAAGTACAGCAACAAAAATAGTATTTTCAATTTATAAAACTAAAACAATGCTTTTATTTGTTTTTCAGAGATATAATAAAGCGAATAGATCAGTCAGAATTTGAAGGATTTGAATATATTAATCCATTGTTGCTGTCAACAGAAGAAACAGTATGAAGGAATGACATCTTCGTTGTGGACAATGTGAATGACCTTTAAATTTATCCTTAACTACAGTATATGCATGCAAGGCTGGGGAACTGTAAGATTTTGGATGGAGACCAATGATTTAAAAAAAAAAATGCTGCTGAAAATCAAAGAAGAGAAATAATGATTTTGCTGGGTGTCTTCTGCCACTTAGTGATTCTTAAGTTCTGGGCACTGACACAACTGGCTTCATTAATGAAGGAATTTGCATTTTGTGCCTGTTTTGTGAGGGATTGAAATGTTCATTGCATCCCTGGAAAAGGAGATTCTGAACAACTTTGAGATCTACACACTTTCTACAAACACTTGATGCAATGAGCTACCAATTGAAGAATATTACAGTGTAACATCCTGAAGAATAAAATATATTACGGTGGTGTTGAAGCTTATTTTTGATGCCTTTTTTCACAAGTGGTACCTGTCTAAACGTCTCAGATATATTTAAAAGGAGTTGTGTTTTATTAGCAATCAAAACATAAATTTGGGTACAGGATTTAAGTGCCTAAATGGATAAACTGCATTGAAGATATATTACATATTTGGAACATTCTTAAACCTGGTAAGTTCTGCTTGTTAATATTAAGTAACTATTTACATGTGAAACATACAGTTCACAACTGTAGCCTAATGTTCATTTGCATCTTTATAGAATTTGAAATGCAGAGTGACTCAGCAATATTAATTCCAAATTAGAATTTACAGTATCAATTTCAAAATCTGTTGGCTTAAAGTCTAAATTTACCAAAATGTATGGATTGAAGAAAACTAAATTTGCACAGAAAGGATTTCTGAAAATACTTAAGCAGTGCCTACACCTACAATGATGTTGTGTTATATATTAGATTTTTGAAAAGTATTTTTATCAACAATACAAATACTCAGAAATAGAGCAAAAGCATAATAAAGCATAGCCTTAAAGTTTAAATAGTAAATCTAGAATAACCATAATATGAAAATACACTTTCCTGATAAAGCACACCTCCTACTTATGATAAACTGTCTGCTTACAATTACTCAGTGTATATTAATAACTAATGATTCTACATAAGAGAATGGGATGTTTTGGTAAAATGATTTGCATCAAAGTAGTAATTTTTTTAATGGCAGAAAAATGAATACCTAAGAAATTAGATAAAGCAAAAGATAACTATCAAATCCCTTCTCGTGGAAATGGGGGGGCGGGGTTGGGGGGACGGAGGGGCAGGAAGGGGTGTATTGCATCCAAAATATTAACAATTTATCAGCTTGGAAAAGCTCATGTCGCTACATTTGAGGATTAGTAAGTGTGCATTGCTATCTGAAACTTCAGATGCTTGTGAAGATTTCCCTGCCTCTATAAGTAACAACAGCAGAGGCAGGATTTCCTTTTGCTAGATTTTGGTTTAACTATATTGTGTGGGTTGTAGAGATAAGGGGGGGAAAATCATGTGGGAAGGAAAAAATGAGAAACCCTGTGCCATGACATCTCACCTAATTTGGTGTAAAATGCAGGATAAATTGCAACGCTTTCACTTTCTTTACATTAACATATGGTTTTCTCAGGGTACAGCATTGCATTAGGTGCTGAACATGACATCTTTCGGATTCACATCCAAGTCATGAGGTGCTAGGACAAGACTGCCAAAACATTGTTTAAAATTTTCAATTAATCATTGATTAACAATCTACATTTTGTATCCCCTCATTAGCCACAATTATGCAGACCTGTGGTTATTTAGTTATATTTATCCCATTCAGATTTAAGTTGTGGGTTTCTCTCTGTTGGACTGTAGCTTTTCATATTAAGCAAAATGTGTTTTAATCAGCACTAAATAATTTAACCAGTAAGAAGTATTTGCCTCAAATGCCTGGACTTTAGATACTTTATTTATTATCTACTAAAGGAAACATTTACTTTTTAAACGTAACCTGACATTTTTTAATCACTCCTTTTTTCCCTTCTCCCTGGCAATTACTTATCCTGAATAATTTTTCTTTCAGTGTTTCCAACTCCCCTGGTAAGAAAACTAATCAATAGTTACCAGAGTGACTGCAGGCAGCTCATGAATGGAAATATGACAGATTAAGCTGTCCTTTGACATGCCAGGGCATAGGACTTTAAAATGGAAATACTAGAAATGTGGGTTGGGTTTTTTTTTAAACATTTTTCTAGGTTTCAGAACATTTTGGGAGGGAGGGAAGGAAGAACAGAAAGACACATTTGCTAAACAAACATTGTAAAGACTACTTGATTTTATTTAAAAATTTACAGGCATTTACAATGTTGCTGTGTTGCCAAATAGTTTGCTGGATACAAGTTTGGTTGCTCACGTGCAAGTGTTTGAATAATGTTCTGTTCATGATGAAGGGGAAATTTTTTATATAAAGTACTTGTTTTATAAATAAAAGAAAATGAAGGATGTAATTAAATGTGTGGTTTGGAAAAAAATCCTAATATATTACAAATGGATCTGGTAATGATATATAGTTGTCTTATTTGAAATAGTAAATGAAAATTCTAGCTAATTTAATGATTGTAAAACAGTAAATATGTTCTTGTAGTTTTGTATAATTAATTAGTTGGGATCTTTGCTGACCAGTTTTAATTGTGCAGAAGATGGTATACTAATCCATAACAGCTAAGATCATTTATATTCTTGCACATCTATTAAAGACTTTAATGAAAAAGTTAAGACTGTTATTATTTATCAGTAAACTGAGCTATGTCCAACTTGCACTTTTTAAAGAGACCCCATTGTAAATTAAATGTCTAGGATTCCTCCTTTGTTTTGATACTGTATTCTATGTTTATTCTGTATCTTTGGATTGCACCTGAACTGTACATTTTTGAGGTCCAGGGCAGAGGTTTGCAGATAATGAAATACATTAATCTGAGTTGCATTTTTCTTCACAGCACGTGAAGGCAGTTGTGAATCAATATAGCTGAAACAGGCACAATTGTACTATTCCATATAGCCCTTGGACAAGAAACAAATATGAACTGTGAGGCTGTGACTGGAGACAGAGTGTACTGCATGGACAGGATACCTGTCAGTAAACAATTAACTGGGGGGGCAGGGGGGGTGAACAACCTACTCTACTTTATCCCATCCCTTCTATGAGTTGCTACTTGAACTATCACTAAATTTCATTTATTGGCATTCATGGAAAAGGTTGCTTTTCTCAAGCTTACAAAATGTTTACCTGCTATTATTATGAAGTTACCAAAATAGTAGATGAGTCTTCTGAATACCTTCTTGCTAAAACAAACTCTCAGGTATTCTTTATTCTCAAACCTTGATGGTTTCTAAGGGGGAGGGTTGGAACTGATACAAAAAGCAGCTGTTTAGGCTGACCTACTGTATTTAAATCTTGTGAAACTGGCAGGAGAAATGCTCTTTCTGGAGCCTGGTTAGTTGAGACTAATCAAGTTGATCAAGTGGATACTGATTTTTTTTTTTTATAACCTTACTTTGGAGGTTTCTGAATTTAGCCATGTTCCTTCAGAAAGACAAAAAGACCCCACACTTGTTACTTGGTCTGGGTTGTGTTTTCTTAACATAGATATGCTCACAGAATCAACTCATACAATCATATAAGTTCTTATTTAGATATTAAAATAATGAAAAAAGCTAAGCTTGAGTGACTTTGTAATCATATTTTCATATATTACCTGTTTAGAACAAAAGAAGAGGTCAGTACACTTTTAGATTAGATGAAATAAGTTATCTTTGGTTCAGCTGCTTTCTTCAGCACTTAGATTCAGAACAACTATGGTGCATCAGACAAAACAGGTTCTTCGGGGATTTACAGTATGTTTTTCAGAAGCACCCAGATTCCAGGAGTGCCAGGATTTTACTTCCCTGGGGGTCTCTGGGACATCCTATAGCACAGTGTTCAGCACTAGAACTATTTTACATGCATTTGAGAGGATTTAAAATAAGTTAAAAAAAAAAAAACCACCACCAAACCCTAAACAGGCAGGTGGTACTTGAACTTCTGAATTATTGGTTTGTAATCTTTAATCAAGTTTGAGACAAAGATGTACTTCCTTGACACATTTTTCCTTTGAGAAAGGTTCATCCTTGGCCTTGTTCCTTCGCTCTTCATTCTTTTGGATTTACCACATTACATCATCTGCACTTTCAGACAAACACCTAGCAAGATGGCCATCAATATCCAATTGTGACAGTCTGCAAATACAGAGAATTTATTCAGTGAGAAACAAAGTAAAATACTTTTATTTACACTATTGTTCACTCTCATTTCCTAAGCAATTGCAGAAGTGTTCTAGCAGCTTAATGGGTAAGTCGTCCCTATGCTCAGAAGCATTGCAATCTGCTACAGACTTTTATAGTTGCTATTAACCTGCTGCTAGATAGTTTGGTAATGTCATTTACTAGAAGACAATGCTCACATTCCATATGCTTACAGAATTAATGCTATCCTTACAATACTGTGCACTGAGATTTTATTTATATACACACAAAACCCTACTGATTTTAAGTATCTATTTCCATGCAATTCTCTGATCTTGGTGATCTTAACATCAGTTTTCAGTGTAGATTGTAATCTAAGACAATTAGAACATTAGGCTATTGATACAGGATAGAAAGCCATTACCTTATTCTACATCCAACTCAGGGGTACAGGAAATGATTTCTGACAGAGGAAGGATGCTTTCTTGTGTCTGCTCGTTTCCTTTTTTTTAGAGGGCTATTTTTGTGACTGTGATGTGACCCTCCCCACTGCCTGTATTACAATAATTTTTTTGTGAACCAGCTTCTGTAACAATCAAAACTAATCCTAATCGGCACAGAGTCACCAGTAGCACAGAACTGAAGACCTGAAGCATATTTAACATTTCTAAATTTCTTGATATGACCCAAATTTTGTAAGTATTATTGAAGCCATCCTTTTGTCTCCTCCTTCAGCCTCCAAAATAAAGCTGCCAACAATACATCTTGCAATGTTAAGAGGACCTGCTCAAAAGCACGTGTTTTCAGCACCTATGGCAGCCTCCTATGGCAGCATCAGTACTACTAAGGATTAAAGTTTTTAAGAGACAAGATAATTCTTATTGTAGAGTAGATATTTAATTGCTGGGAGGGAGGATTTTTTTTATAAAGGTATTTTTTATAAGGGAGGACTGAAGTCTCATTTGGTTGTACTAATCGGGGCTTGCAGGAGGAAAAGTAGCTTCTTTCCATCTTGCCCAGACCCTGAAAGCTAAATCTAAGAGCAGAGTTGCTCAGCCAAAGGCATTCAGGTACTTGCTAAAGAGGTACTAGTATAGCTGTAACAGCAAAGTCTACATCTTAAAAGAGAAAGCAACACATGAGATTAGAGCTAGATGGATTAAAGTTAGCTTTTAACTATCAAGAATGTTGCACTGGAATGGTTTTTGGATTATGATACAAATTTCACCAAAATATCTTCAAGTATTTAAAAATGCTAATTCTGCATATACTAGCAAGGTTTACCAGAGAGCTCAAAGTTAGCTTGCTTTTTGAAGCAGTGTAATATAATAATCATGAGCTTCTAAACTGAATTAGAAGTAGGTAATACTGACACTTAAATTTACAGTAGAAGTTTTGTCTATTATTTTGTATATAGAGAATGCATCCAGAACCATTTTGTATACTGTGAAGTTATTAAAAACAAACCACTTACGTTCCACTAAATTGAATCAGGCACATTGGACAACTGTCAAGAGTAGATGATCCTTCACTCTGATTTTCAGTCTTCTCCTTGCAGCTGTCAGTTCCAGGTGCACTCACAGGAGGAGCCTTCTAGTCTGTAGGCACATGTCTGGGCTCACCAAATGAAATACGCCCTTGATGCATTTGTATTTGAAGCTCTTTCCTATCATTTCCCTTTCTGTTTTCCCTGCTGTTCTGTACAGTTCCTCTGCAGTGCTGTTGAAAGCTAAAAGCTTTTGCAGAGCTTTGTGACAAGGGCAAGTGGTGTGTACAACTTCTGTGCGGAGTGAGTTTACATGATTTAAGACTTGCATCCTGTTTTGAAATGCCTTTTGTGTCTTCCCCAACCATATTTCTGGCTTGATCTGTAATAGTTACACAGCATGTTTTCTCATCTGTAGAAGGTAAACTTTTTAGTTCATCTGCTTGGCTGTGTGTTAATTGATAGGAGCTAAGGTCCTTTGGGTTTAGACATTTCTCTTTGCAAAAAGATGGGAATAATACCCACTCAAAGTCCTTCTTTCCAACTGTAAAGACTTCTTGTTTTTGTAGATTCTCTTCCTCAGAACTCTATGACACACACACATACACAATGTCTTCAAACAAATGCAGTTCAAGCAATAGATTCAACCAAGGCTGAACATACTACAAATACTGAGAAGGCTAAACTACACTGAGGAAAAGAACATTGTATTTACATCCACCTCCAGCGCTTGTAAAGCAATCAAGAACTTCCTGGAGTTTATGCAGTATGCATCTTCCCTTAACATTTCTAAATTGTTACAATAGGGTACTCTTTTAGTATGTCCCATAGAGATGAAGGATGAAAAAAACCCCAACCTGCTGCTGTTCAGGAAAAGAATTCTGCTTTAGTAGGACTCTATTTTGTATTATGATACTGCCCAACAGTATTGGGGCAATGTGACGGTGGCTACTGTGTAATTAACTTCTCTGTTACAGTTTATCTTTTCCAGTTTCATTCTGTTAGGGTGATGCTTGTGCTTATGAGCAATTGGTATACTTACACAGGTTACTTTCCAGAAAAACCTAAAGAACTTACTATACTGCAAAAAAAGCCCCTAGTAAGTTGTCATTACACCACCTGCCACACAATGCTAAGTCACACCACTGTACTAGGGACTAAAGAGCTGAAAACAGCATCTATTTAAAAGCTCTTTCAGATTGTTTCCCGTTAACATCACTCAGACTGTCGCTAATGTAAGGAGTACACAAAGTGCAGACAAGGATACGGCACGCTACCTTTCCAAAGTACTCTGGAAAACTGGGCACTGTTTGCAATTTTGTGCATTGCAGATCTTCACTGATGTCTTTCAATAACAAAATCCATGTTTTTTCACACTCATTTAAGTCATCTTTTTCAAACCAGGAACATCCATCAGCCAATGTCCTGTAAAGACAGAAAGAGTCCAGTAGTCTGAGGGTGGGAGAGAGGGAAGAAAATACCCTGCATTGCTATTAGTTTGCCTCTTAATTAACTTGATTCACCCCTGTTAACATCAGAATACTTTTTCCAGTGTTCCCACTTCTTACTGATGCATTTTCTTGGGTGACTGTCCAGAAATGATGCTGCACTGGGAAGAAACGGGAAGCAAGTCTTACGAGCCCTCAAAAAGTCAAGTGATTGGCCTTTCGAAGCCTGTTTTTGGAAGGAGCAAGCATGATCATCCGAACAGGACGTTAAGAAACAAGAACCCAAACCACTCACTGCCTCTTCACACTGCCTTTCTTCAATGCTTCCTTACTCAAGGGCTGGAAAAAAACAGATTTACTTCTGGTCTCCTGTGAGCCTTAGTCTGAAGAAAGAAATCTTAATTTTCATGTTAGCATTTTTCATAGGCCCTGTCCTCACCAGTGCTATTCTGTGCCACAGAACGTGCAGAAGGCGCGGGTCCCAGTGCACTTTATTTTTTTTAAAGGCGCTAGAAGCAATGTTTTATGAAGTACCCTTCAACACAATCAGCACCGTGCCACAGGCGTGACTACAAAACGCTTCAGGTCTCAGGCCTGGACCCAGCTGCACCTGTACGGCACGGGGGCCGACGGAGGGCTGCGCGCTCCCTTTTCCGAGCCGCCTGACACAGGCGGGACCGACCGTGTGCAGCCGGGCGAGGCGCTCCGGCCTCCAGCGGCCGCCCAGGCCCCGGCGGGAAAGCGGAGGGCGGGAGCTCGGGGCGGCTGAGGCGGCGCTGCTCCCGGCCCCTCCGCGGGAGCCGTTCCCCCACCCGGCCCGGACTCACTGGCGCCGCCGGGGGGATTCCCGGCCAGGGCTGGGCTCCCGGCTGCAGAGTGGCGGCGCCTTCCTGGGCTTGAGGCGCAGCTTGGCGGCTCCTTCCTCAGACATGGCCGAAGCGCGTGGCCCGCCCGCCTCCTCTCACAGCCCCGCGAGGGGCGGCACGGCGCCCGCCCAGGCGCGCGCAGTGCCGCCTCAGAGCTCGCGCCAGCCTTGCTGACGGACGGCGCAGGCGGAGCGGACCGCCGGCTCTTCCTCCTTTCCCTCCTCCTCCTCTTTCACCTCCTCCTCTTCCTCCTCTTCTTCCTGACTGGCCCGCTAGCAAGGCAGGGCCCCTGGGCGGGCCTGCTGCGGCGCCGCTGGCTCCCACTCCGCCCTCGGAGCCGCCCTGACTGAACGGAACAGGGGGAGGGGAGCGGACGGCCGCCAGCTGCGGCCTGAGGTGAAGCCCGCCTTTTCCTAGCCCCTCTGCCGCGGTCAGCCCCGCGCTGAGCTCGCCGGGCCTGTAGTACCCTCAGCTGCTAGGCGCCAGTCTGCCTCGAAAGCCATCCTTTTCATATTACCTTTTCTCTTTAAACTTTATGTATTTGTAGCGTTTTGGTGTATGTGGGGCTTGGATGTGGAGTGGCTGTCGTAGAAATGCAGTGTGCCCTGTTTGCGTGGGGGCACCTCAGGCGATGGCGGAATGTTCCGGCACCTCAGAGAACGTGTGGCATCGGGTGGGCTCCTGTTCATCATCACTCACCTGATTCTTGTACTGATACCAAGGATCTGTTTACTACAGTATAAGGCTGAAGCCAAAGATTATTAATCCAAATAGTAAAGTAGATTGGGAGTGCATTTCTGATCTGACTTCTCTTTCAGGAAAGAATCTGTTGAAGCAATGCAGTTTGTCTTTTTTGGCAGGAATGTTGGTGGGTGACTTGAAATAAAGCACTTGTTACTACTTGCGGTAGTTTTTGAAATGAATAGATAAACTAATGAGGTTGCAACCTTTTAAAAATAATTAATTATGACAAAGTCTTCATAATTCTCCAAAAGTAGATAAAAGGATCAGAAAATAACTCTGAGATTAAATTATTCACAATCCATACAAGAATAGTTGTACAAGGAGATAATTCTGTTTGTCTGAAAACAGGTGTTTATGAGGGAGAGCAGGTACAGAATACACTTTTTCATAAATCCAATTTGTTATTGGTAAAAGATGAACCCAAGTTCACATTCCTTTTCTCAAACTGCATTTCTGCAATGCTGAGTGTCTTGTGGACTGTTCCATCCTCTTCATACTAACAAGGAGGTGTCAGTATTGACTGCAGCACTGCATTAAAAGTTGTGCCTGTGAATTACTGTGTTGGGCACATGGACCACCAAAAATGTATTAAGCAACAGTTGACCTGAGTTTCTAGATGTCTTGAACAGATCTGAACCAGGAAAATGGCATTCAGATATCAGAGTTCATAGATTCGTATTTTAAATATATTGCTAGATTTAACCTGAGAAGTGACAGGTACAGCCTGACAGCCACCTCCAGCTGTGTTAAAGGCTGAGGATGATTCAGTTAGAGCAGAGCCAGAGATCTAGGAGGCTCAGTCCTGCTAATGACTTTCCTACGCTAACTCAGGCACTTTGTGTTTCTGTGAGTCCATATCTGTAGTAAGGTATTGTCATTTACTATATGTAATAACTAATTTTATAATATTAAAAGAGCATTAATGAGTCTCCTTTTTGTGTAGGAGTGAGGATAAAAATCTTAGAAGTGTAAAGGGTTTGGTTACTAATGGGAACTGTGCAAGTTTCTACAATAGATAGCCCAGCTGAAAAATAAAAACAATAAAAACCAATAGTGATGCTAGAGCACTAGCATTTCTTCTATGTGATAGGCAGACTAAAATGAGAATGAAATTCAGGAAGAAAGAAATTACAATGGAAAAGCCGATCACTGTCAAGCAGACTAACATTTTCCTGTGTTAATATTTGTTACAGCTACTGCAGCACCCAAGAAATACCAAGACAGTCACAAATAGTGTTCTGCCTTTCGTTTTGTTGCCATTTAGAAGCTGCTCCCCAGTGAGATGAAATGAGATTCCAGGAAATAGGTCCTCCTTTTCCTCTTTGGTGGGAAAGGCATTCTCCCAAAAGTTCCAGGCAGAACAAGGTAAGCTGAACAGAGGCAAGGGGCAAATTTGAATATGAAGATTTTAGGCCTGCTGTAGAAAGAAAAATGGTGAAGACACAGAGCAAAGAATAGCAAGAGGGTCTGTATATAAATAAAGCAAAAGTGTAGATCAAAAGAGGGTATCAGCCATGTAAGTGGTTGAAAATGAGGTGACAGAGGAGGCATAGAAATTTGATTTCACAACTGCTTTTGCTAATTGAAAACGACAAACCAAAAAGTATTTCAGTTTGGGTTTTTTACTTGCTGGCCTTAATGACTGCTATGAATTAGAAGACACAGCACTGATTATCGCCACTTGGTGGCAGCAAACAATATAAAAATCTTAGTTTAAAACAATCTGAGGGACAGTGAAAGCTATTAAATCGAGCTAATGTCTGCAGGCCTCTGTACATATTTTAGGTGTATCTATGTTAATTATTTTTATGCCATAGGGTTTCTTCTTTTATTTCTGTGATGTTTGTGTTAGTGTTTTATATGTCTTATGACCCCTTGGATACTACTTTGACAATCTTCTGCTCCTAAATCATGCATTGTACCAACAGATTTATTTTGTTAGATATGACTTCTCCTGAAACAGCAATCAGAACTGTAATCTATTTTTCATGCTGAAGGTGTTGCTGTGTGGTACTGTCAGTACTGTGAGTCATGCATTATAGCATTTGCAAAAGCTTTATCATGGGTGAGGATAAAAATATTTATTGTGCACTAAGGGCCACAAATGAAAGAATATAATAAAAAGAATAGTGAAAATTATTACTGCAGCTGCTGATTGTAAAAAGCAAAAGGGAAAAACCTTGCTTCTGTAGCAACTATAGCTTGTAGGTGGTTTTGTATTTTGTGGATTTAACTGAAAACTTAATGCTATAAGATTTTATTTTTCAATTGTTATCTGTTTAGTACATACCCATTATAGCCTGTGAGGGCAGGCATGTCAGTGAATGTTTTCATTCTTGTTCTATCTGCTTCTGTAACTACCTGTAGATTTGAAACTAGCATTCTAGAAATCTTTGTCCATTATGTGTACTCATTATTTTTATCTGCATCTTTCCAGAATTAATAATGTGCTTATAGCACGAGGGTGAAGTATAGAATAGGACCTGTTCTTGGTTCTGCCATGTTGCACAAGATCATATCTACTGTTTCCTCCACTGACATGGAAATCCTTTTACTTCTTGCTTGACTTTGGGTCTTGCATAATTTAATAATTAGAATGTTTTGTGATGTGAGAAAAAAGTTCTCATAGAAATGCAAAGAGTAGTCTTTATCATCAGCAGCTTTGACTGGATTTGAGCCAGTGGTCAAGAGATTTGAGCTTTTGGAAGCTAGAATGCTCCTACAGATTATCTTTAGGGATTTCCTTGTAAATGGAGTGCCAGCATGTGTATTTATCTATTCCCTGTAGAGTCTCATCAAGCTGCACACGCTTAATCTTTACTTACATGGTCCTCGATTCTTGCTGTAAAGTGGGCCTCAGTTTTAACTTTTGCTCTCAGGAAGAAGGGGCTATTATAACAAATTCTAATGCTTTTGCAATTCCACAATCACTAAAGCCTATAAATCGTTTGCCAAACAAACCAAGTGATCTTTTCCTGGGCTGAGGGAAAGAGGAGAGTGTAAAACGCAGGTGCCAGCATTTGCTGGGGAAGAACTGGTACATTATCAACTAATCCGCCTTCTGCTATTTCTGATTTCCTACCCAACAGCTGCAACATTGAATGAGAGCTTCTGCATTTGGGAAGAATTAGAAAGCCTGGTAATGCAGGGTCTCTATTACAGATACAACAACTCACAGACAGGGAGGAGATTTTTGCTGCCGGTGTAGAATTTGGAGTGCTAGGCATTTTATAGCTTGGAAAAATTGTAATTTTCAGCTGTTGTTATGGGGTAATCAATGAAGAAAGAGCTGCCATAGTTTCTGCTAGGTTTCTCTCAGAGCCTGATGTAATTGCAGGCATGAGATACTATTTTTTTTTTAATGTACCACTTTGAGGATAAAGCATAAGTGGTTTTTATTAAAACTTTTTTTTTTATGGTGACTGATGCTTGCAGATAGTTGTAGTCCTTCTGAAATATATTTGGTTCTGTAGACCATAGTGAAAGCTCCTGTATCAGATAAAAATGTTCAGAATATATTGAGCCTTGCTAGAAAATTGAAACATTATTACATTTTAATTATTTTTATCTAATCAGTGCTTAGTTTAGGACTACACATTGATAATTTTTTGTCCTTATCAAATAGTCTGTGACTTCACTCAAGGATCAGCGTGTCCATTCTGCTAAATGTCATAAAGGAAAATGTTCCCAGAGATACCACAGGAGTCTGAAGTATGTATAGTAGAGCATCAGCGAAAGCTGCAGCAAATGGACTTTATGATGTATCTCCTCTACAGCCTAGTGGCAGCAAAGGTAGCACTGGAAAGAGTGATTCAATCATATTGGCTCACTCAGTATAGTGCTAATCACTGTCTGTAATGAAATGGGAAAGTCTGACTATTTTCATCGGCGTGGTATATTACAATTCAAGCCACAAAATTATGAAATCTGTGTAAGACTTCCTTTAGCATAGTCAGGAGACTAAAGATGACATGTAGTTTCAATTTGAGAAGTGCAGGCTCATTGCTGTTTCCAGAGAAAGTCAGTTGAGTGGAGACAGTTTTGTAGGCTGTCCCTAATTTTAGTTGTAGGTGACATAGTCTTGTCAATGAAAAGTGATTGCCTTTGAAACCTCCTTCCTCTGGTAGCTTACCAGAGCCTGAATTGGTTGATGCGCAGAGTCCAGTGCACAACTCATCTTTTCAATTCAGCTTTCCCCTTTCAAGTATAGGGACAGATCAGTACCTGTGTGGCTGTTTATTGAAAATCAAGTCTTGTGACATTTATATGCCAAGATGGGAAGACCTAAAAAGAGGATTAGGGAGACTGGCATGGCATTTGTGGGTACCAGGTTGCCAAGGAGGCATATTGTATTGAAACAGTTGCCTGGGAAACATTTAAAAATACATTGAATGGAAAAGCATATGTGATGTGCCCACAAGTGTTCTGTGTGAATGAAATGCCATGGCTGATGATGGCACCAAGAGGCTGTTACTATTACATGTAAAGATGCTGTAAGTGATTTTTTTTCTTTTGTGTTTTTTTTTTTTTTTTTTTTTCCCTGCCCATGCCCTATTTGTAGGAGGTGTGCTGAAGGAAGATTGTTTTGCTCTTGGCCAATGGATTAAAGTAAATGTATAGTAAGTGCTATATACAGTCAGCAGCAGCAGCAGCTGGAGATAAGAGTGGCTTCATTTAGGCAACCTAAACCAATTGACAAGAAACCTTCACAATTCCCCCTCAAAAGTAACAATAGCACTGCTGAAACTCCTACAGCATAAAGATAAATGGTTCTCTGAAAGTTACCACTTCTATATGTGCTAAGATTGTATTTGGAGGCTCTGACGTCATTACAATAGGACTTATATGTAAACATCATATAAAATGCAAAGAGTTTATGATCGAAACAGGTTGGATAGCATATATGAAAAAGTCTCTCACTGACCTAATTTTTTGTTTGGGACAGTGAAATAGAGAGAGATGAAAGGAGAAATTTTCAGAAGATAGCCCATCAACTCTAGTTCTTCCTCAGATTGGACCCAATTCCTGAGAGATGGTGCTGACAAAAAAGAATGACAAAGGAAGGGAACAGTGTCACTGGAACTATAACAGACAATTATATCCACTTTTTTATTTTACGGAAACAAAACTTTTTTCCTATGCAGCCAAGAAACAAGGGAGGTAGCATCTGTAATCTATGATATCCTCCTACCTTGGACAAAGAGATTCATCTGCTAGTAATTTCCAGACACTAAAATGCATCTTTCTGTCACTGAGAATGAGAGGCAGGTATGAGACTGGTTGGGATTATAATCTCCCTGCCTAATCTGCCTTTGGAGATTTAGAAACAAAGATCCTCCTCTTGATCTGCTAGAGGCTTAAGAACCCTCTTTGAGACCCAGCAGATTTAGTTTGGTCCAGCCTTTGTGTGGTACAGACTGAGACAGTAAATTTGTTGAAAGAGAGACACAGTGGAGAGGAGTTCAGTTGACTAAGAAGGAAGGTTTAGAGGCCTTTTTGGTAGTAGCAGCTCTGCAAGGATGAGTTGCCTTGTAGTTAGAAGGCCCCAGGGGCTTAGCTTCTTGAAGATGTTGCCTGTCTGAAGGTGTGAAGTTGCTGTTTATTTGGTAATGTGTTGCTTTTCCCCAGCGAGGAAGCGTTTTGACTGACAGAGGCTCTGCTGACTTTGCTGTCATTTTGGCCAGTGAGGGGATGCTTTTCAGTTGGCTATCTAATTTGGGGACAATGCTCAAGGGTCTGAGGTGATTCGATGATTGTGTTGGAAAACTGTGAATCAGATGAAGTCTTCTGTGTGTCAGTCAAGACCTAGTATCACTCATCATTTTTCTGGCCCAGTGTGTGTTTGGTAAAATCAAGTCCTGATGTTTCTAGGCCCTGGGGTTAGTGTAAGAGAGGCGGGGAGAATCTGCCTTTCATCTTCATCTCACAATTTTGCAATATTACTGAAAACTGTTGGAGAGAATGTTTCAGATCTCAAACAAAGATTAGGTTTGATGACATGAAGCCGTGGGTTCTGTTCCCCAGCCTAGAATTCTGCTGAGGGAGTTGTATAATCTCCCCGTACTTTAAAGGATTTCAGCTCTGAATTTAGGATCAAATATGGCTTGAGGTTTTCATATTTCTTTCTTGGTGTTTTTTTGTTGTTTGTTTGTTTTTTTTAAGTGTGTCACACAATATTATAGCCTATAGCAGTTTGAGTTCCTCCTGTTTGCTGTGTATCATTCCTTCATTTGAAATCAATATACTAAAAGGCTCCACCAAAAAAAAAATAATCCATAAATAATAGCTGTAGTAATTACAGAAGTTCACATCTTGTTTATGGGCATGAAAGCACAAGACAGTGGGGCAAAATTATCAATGCTAGTTAATGTGGTGTGATGGTATCCATAACTAGAATGGTGTATAAAATCAACTTAAAATAGAGTGTTATTCAACAGATATTTATTTATTTATTTATTCAACAAATAGTTGGTTTAGTTAGTTTTTCAATTTTTTAAGGACTAGCTAGTGTTTTAGAAAATCTAGTAAATCAGAAGGTGTAATCAAAGCTGTGGAGACAACTATAAATCTTTTCACTGACCAGGGTGTATTTCAGTTGCAGTCTAGTGATGTAATAATTTTGTTGTGTTATGGAAAAGTCTTAGAAATATACAGTGTGTCCCTGCTACCCTTCCTAAATTCTTTTATTTTTCATATTCATTCTCCCTCTCTCCTTCATGAGTGCTTAACTTGATAAAAGAAATACAAAATGGGACTAATTTAGAAGACCTGACAATAAAATACAGTAGAGCAATAGTTTCTTTTTTTTTTGCATATGTCATTGATTTAATTGTATCAGACACAGGCTGAGTTTGGTTTATTTACATTGTCTTCCACCCACTGAACTGAAACTATCTTGTGACATTGTCAATGTGAAAGGTCATTCTGCCTGGAATATATCTTGTTATGACAGAACTGCAACACATAGCGATATTAAAGTAGGTGTTTGCCTGCTTTTGCTGTCACTTTGCAGCTCCCAGCATCTGTAAATCAAATCCACTTAGACTACTTCAAGAAAAAAAAGCTGATGCCTTCCTGCCACAACCAAACAGTACTGCTATCAAATGGTAACTTCATGCTACTGTTTGTTTCATGAGTGAGTTTAAAATTGGGCTGATTTTGGAGTATTTTCCCCAGCTGACCACTCCTGTTCCCCAAATCCACTTTGCTGTTCCTTCAATTCATCTGTGCTGCACTCATAGAAATTTGATGCTCCCTTTTAATCAGTGGAAAATACTCTGAAAGAGATGTGTAGTAGCTGAAACAACATGCTGTGATGCTGGTTTAGGACTGGCAGTATGTTTAGTTAGCTAAACTAATTACTCTGTTTTGTACCACAGGCTGGTTCCATTATTAGCCTATTTTTTGTTAGTATGTCCAGAAGATTGTGAGGCAAAGTAGTAGCTTCACTGCTGTCTGTGGCTGTTCTGTACCCTGCATAAAATGAGTCGGTTAGCTTCTGTACAGATCCCACTGGGCAAGAGTCAACATCACAAAGAGCTGCAAAAAAATTGGCACTGCTAAACCTTAGCGTCAAAGGAAGAGCTGAACCCAGGTCCTTACAAGAAGCTGTTTTGGTCTAATTGGATTGGTTGGACATGATGAGATACAATCTATGACCAATGCAGCTTCGTAGGAAGAAATGTCAAATATAGATCCATTTAAGTGATAGCTGCCTCGTATTCCAAGCCAAATGAGATTTAGAGGAACCTGCTCAATGTAGTCTGCTGTACAAGGTTCAAAAGACGGGAGTAATCAGCAGGAAATTGTCATCAGTCCTTTCGGGAGTGGGTTGTTGGTTTTTTTTTTTAATTACAGAGAAACTAGAATTGACATCCCCATTTGCTAATCACGTTACATAGTAAGGGATGGTTGTTTTTCAGAAGAGTTTATCTGTTCAGTGATGATTTAATTTAGGAATTAATTCAGGGAATTTCTACTGCCTGTAGTGTGATGCAGTAAGTTAGAGTACTTAATTACAGTGGTCCCTTCTGGCCTTAAAGTAGCCTTTCTTATCTTATTTCATACTTATATCTGTTTATGAGATGCCACACAGGTGCACAAAAATTAAGGATATTGCCTGAGATAACGCAAGACCTGGGAACTGAACCGTGGCCTGTTGTTCACTGGGTCTTTGCATAGGCATAAGACTAATCTTCCTTTCAAGAAGCATTTTACTCCCGAGGGCTTTAAACACAGTGTCTTTCATCAGCTTTGATTTCACTAGAAAAAATAAAAAAGATGGGATATCTTCTGAAAGTCTTTGCCTAATAGCTTATGTCTTCCAGAGTATTGATAAACACGAGTGCAAATATAGAGTCTCCTTTGCCCCAAAGACATGCTCTGGCTTTAGTACCACACTTTTAATGACAAACATTCACCTAGTTTACCATATGCATTCTTTTATCTTAGCTGATCTCTGTGCACGTTAGATTTATTTCTATTCATAATGTATTTCATGTGTGTTAGTTGTAAATATTGTGCTCATATATCAGCCTGGACCATCCAGCCCCAAGGATGGAGACAGCTTACAATAGGTCTGTCTGCTTCAGATTGTGAGACTGTACTAGTTCTCTGGTTTTTTCATTGCTTGGTTCTGTTAGTGGCATGTTGCCAGTCTCCTGTCTCACATTAACAGGAATATTATATATTACTGAATTTAAAGTGTTTTTCCTTCAGGACTAGAAGAATGTAATGGAGCATGCATCTGGCAGCATGACATTATTCCTATGGTGTGCAGCGTGCCCTCCATGCAGAGAATTGCCACCATGGACTTCTGCTTCAGTCCTCTAGGCATGAGGAGTTTTGCTGTGTGCACTGAGGTAGGTCTTGGACCATGTTGGGGATGCGTTATGTCAGGGATTGCATACATGTATATATAATGTGTAATAAAAAACTGATTCTTCTCCATTCCCTTCACCGAATTCTCTAAATTAAATATCACAAAAGTAGCAAGTCGAGCATAATCCTAGAACTCCAGTTTTTTCATCCTGCTTCTAGAACTAGCTCCATCTGTATTTGTACCAACTGACCTCACTTTTCTCATTTGGGAGATGGAAACTTTTTATACTTGCCTCATAAGATGTTTTTGGAGAATTTATTAGTTCATAAAGTATATGCATGAGAACATATCAATACTACAGAAGTAGGTATCTAGGATACGTAACCAGGATTGTTACTCCTCATTGTCAGGTAGTTTCATTTGGACTCGTCTCCATTTGTCCTCTTGTTAGAAAGCTTGTCTGCATGGACAAGGAACTGCATGTATTTCCTGCAGTGCTCCTGTTAAATTATTACCCTTTTTAGTGATTTTAAGGATCTTGTGCTCTCAAAATTCCTGTGTTTGCATGAAACAAGGTTGCATTAAATTGCATGGTCTAAAGCAATATTCAGTAAGCTTCTGGTATTTTAATTGTCTTGGTTTTGGAAGTCAGAAATGGGCTGAGCTGCAGTGCTAAACTAAACAGAGTCTGTCATACCAAAAATACTCCAAATGAGTGTATTTCTTCACGGTAGTGCAGCTAAAAACTACTGTAATTAGTGCATATCACACTTGGGCCTATGCTTCCAATCTTATGTATAATACTGAAATATGTTTCTAGGTATCTGATTCTTGGAGGCCATGTTAAACCAGTGTCTTCTGTTGTTTATTCTGGTCTAATAAACAGACTCGTGATTTGCCTCATACAGTACATCCCAAAACTATAACCCTACATAAAAAAACCCCAAATAATCAGATCCTCAGAACAGTCTGTGACCCAGAGCACATGATGCATTTCAGGAAAGCCAGAAAGGAGAATGGTGTCATCACCTGAGGGGAAACAAAAATCAGAAAGAAACGAGGAGGGGAAATTTTGGTGCTTATTTTTAGACTCCGTGGGTGAGTATTATTTTCAGCTTTATCTACATTAATTTCTGCAGAACATGGTGTTAACGTGTGATTAGGCTATCTATGAATAGAGTGTCATAATTTCTAGCTAAGGCTAAAGTAATCACTCACTAGCAATCCCTGAAGACTCAACATATCCTTCTGTACTAGGATAAGGTAGCAGTCAGACATGAGTACAGACAGCACAGATATGTCTGAGAGCTATAAGCTAGTTAGTTGAGAAATAAACCTTATACATGTGTTTACCCTTAACAAGTTCAGAAAAATATGTCCATGACACTGGGTCAATCCTCTCCGTAGCTGAAGATTCTCTGTTACTGGTATTAACGTGAGTTAGTTTAAAGCTAACTTTCAATACTTTTATGTGGAGCTGTTCTTGAGATACCTTCAGCATGTACTCTATTTAGCACAAGACTACACATTCATAAATTTCATTGAAGAACATGCTGCTTGTTAATCAGCACTTTATTGTCTCAGTATGCTTAAAATAAGCATTTTGTCACATTCAAGAAGAAGAAACTTTATTGGTTTGCATTCTGGCACCATGCTTCATGTTGTCAAGTGCTGTCAGTTGGCTTCTTTCTGTAACTTATTTACAGAGAGAGGGAGCTTGAGATTGAAACATTCTGGTAGTGATTCTCACCAGATACATTTTGGATGTGCTATAGAAGTATCTCTGATCTTACAGAGAACAAAAGACTTAATGAGTAATAACCTGATCTGGTGTGCTAGAGAGGTCCCCTTTAAAGCCTTTGATTGCTATGTAGGACAGGGAACACGAAGCTAAAATTCCCCATTGCACAGTGAATACAGTGAGAGGAAGGAAAGAAGATAGCATCTTATCAAAGGATCTTCTGGTTTCCTTTATAAACAGCTAAGAAGCAGCTTCACCACTTCCCTCACTCAGTATTAAGCAAAGGACCTTTGAGAGGACAATAGATGTTAGGCCTACCAAAATTCTCTTTGGTGTCTTAGAATGTGTCTGTAGTCTAAGTAGCAATGAAAGCTAATACTGCATTAAAGCCAGATGTTTCTAGTTAGTCTGCAGTGTTGTCTTTTAATTTGATGTGGAGGCAAAAAGGTACAATGGAGTCTGACCTTTGCTTTGAGAAACCTGCTTTTGTCACTAGTCCTGAAGCTGGCCTTTTGACTAACTCCGTGTGAGTCATTTCATCTCTACATCACTCCCATGCTTTGCGAAGTCATCAGCAGAAGGACTGCTTACTGGCAGTGTTGTACCTTACACAATAGAGACCAGATCTTGTTTGACATGATTAGATATCACTGTCATTAAATTTAATAATTTAGAGATATTTACAGTCAGAATGTTCTAAATGAGGATCACGTGCAACAGACATGTTAAAGCTATTTTGCTAGCTAATATTATAAATGGAGCATCAGAAAAGGCAGCAGAGGATTAGTTCCCAAACCAGTCTGTGGAACCATAAAGTATATTAATTCCTAAGTTCCAATAATCTATGAAAAGTTTTGAGGCTTGACTGTGGCAAAATAGCACAGAAGTTTGGGAAGAATTGAGTTGAACAATATATCTCTTTTACAGAAGACCACATGTAGCTTTTGAAAAAGACTTCTGTAAGTCTATTCAAACTGTTTAGGTTCTTGGATAGTTTACTGTTGTAAATAGATTCGTTTAGGGTCTTTATTAAATGCCATATGCAATAGCATTTAATTATGGGTATATATTTTTAGCCTGTCACAGAACACATCCCATTGCAGCTTTTTTTTAAGGAAAAAAAGAAAAGAAAAGAAAAGAAAACTAACCCAAACAAAAACCCCAAACAAGAGAGAGCTTTCTTAGGTCAGTTGTACATAAAATATATACATGAGATTTTTGTCATGGAAAATACAGCAGTTTATAGCTAATACTGAACCCTTTTATTAGAATTTAACAAAATGCTATGCAGAATTATCCATGTTTCCAATGTTTTTTAGTTATTTATTGAGTTTTATTGTGCAGCAGCTTTTTCAGAAAATTGTGAGGGCCAGGAATGTACAATTAAGTCTTGTTTTGAATCACCCAACTGAGAACAAAATCTAGAAGAAAGAAATTATTTGGATTACAAAATGTCAGCAGCATATTGATATAATTATCCTTAAAAGGAGATACTGTAGGAAATAGGATGGATTAAGTTATTACAAACATTCGTGGAGTAAAAACACTGTTAAAGCATTAGAAGAGTCACACAACCAGTGAACCAAAAGTGTAAAAACAACGCTTTGGAAATGAATATTTTCCCAAGAAAAATTTCCAGTAAGAACCTGGGAAACTGCACTTTTTCCTTGTGGGTGAAAAAAGTCACATTCCGACTTTAAAGAGGCAGTGCTTCGGGAGAACTTACACATTCAGAATGCACTCTATTTCCTTAAAACCTATGAAAAAAAGAGGTTTAAGGACTTAATCTAGGGTGGGTTTTTTCCCCAGTGTACGCCTGTTATTCTTTTTGTGTGTTTTTCCATGTGGATGGTAAAAGTAGATGGGACAGTTTCACAACTGCTTCCATTGGATTTCTTTTTCTGACTCCTCTGTACTTGTGGAGTTGCTGCTAGTGGAAAAATAATAATAAAATCACTCTAGGGAACAGAGTGCACAGCATATTTTGTTGACATTTTAACATGTATGTCAGTAACCCTTTTCTTACACCAGCTTTTGTAAGCTTGCTTTTGGTGAGGACTGGTGTACTTTGCTAATGGACTGCCTTGCTAAGGAAATGAGAAACTTTAATTGCTGTTTCAATCCAGTATGTGCTAGTAGCAACTTAATGGTTGTTTTCTATAAGGTTATTTTTAAGTGACCCATAAACAGACAGTTACATGGTCTCAGATGTGTTCCAGCCTAAATGACACATGCAATTAGTCTTAATTGTTTCATTGGTAGTTCTCAGAAAAACTTCTCAGAGAGAACCTTGACTAGTTTGTCTTAATATTGCTCATTCCTTTGAGTTTTGCTGGTGGTTCTTGGAAGTTTCTCAAGGCATTGTTGATTGAAACATACTGTTGAAATAGTGTAAAAGTGAAGTCCCACCCTCTTGCTGACAGAACTGGACTTTTTGTGTAGACAAAGGACTTCAGTGTCCAGGGCTGTCATGTCTGATATCCTTCATTGGTAATTAATGTACGGAAAAAAAGAGAAAGAGAGTGCAGAAGCAGACCCTTCTTGCTTCAACTCCCTTTCTATGTGGAAGCACAGACTTGAGCTTGTAACATGTACCATGAAGCACAAATATATATATATTTAACTGTGGACTGTGTTGAGATTGTGGAAGGATTCAGAAATGATGGGATGTTTGTATGGCTAGTAAGAACACCCAGATTTGTTACAGTAATGATCTTTAAAAGAAAATACAGCAACATCAGAGAGGAAACAAGAGAACCCTTTTAACTCTTGGTGGTGAAGGAGTAACTTCTTTTTTGGATTGATGCCTCTTGGAGTGCCTTAAACTTCTATGAAGCAGCTAGTCATGGCTAATGTTAGGAAAAGGATAGCGGATGCTTTATGTTGTACATTCCAGCAATTCCTGTGCTGAAAATATGACCAACAACATTTGATGTCAAGACACAGAGGCTTGGTCCCACAACTATTGTGGATCAGACAAGTAAGCTTTAGAGAGGGGAAAAAAATTAAATATAAGGCCTGATTTAAGACTTTTAAAAATGCTTGTTCCTGGGGGATTTTTGACAGTGTTATTCTATCAGTATATTTTAATTTATTTTAATCCAGTAGTGGCCATCCACCTCCCTGCCTTTTTTCTTTTTCTTTTTCTTTTCCTTTTTTTTGGCTTAGGTAACTGTACAAATTACTCAGTTTTCCTGTGTAGAAATTCAAACAGAGAGAAAATAATCCATTCCCTGGATTTCTAAATTCAAGTAGCTTTTAAATCAAAAATAGTTTCGAAGCCAGAACAATAATCTTTCTGGTAGTGGGTGGCATAAAGAGACTGTTTTTTCCATTCAAGGCTTTTTCTTTCAAATGTATTTGATTTATAGATTGATTTAACTTGTTGTAGGAATTGAAAGTCTGACTATGAAACTTCCTGTTCTGAGTTGTGGCTTAAGTGAGTTGCTGGATGAATGTGTCTTACCATTCTTGTATCCTCTTTCTTGCATAATGATCCTTGATTCTGATGAGTTTCCATCACATGCGTGGGCTTGATGAGGCAGTGCACTCACGACCAGCTAAAAGCACAGGAAATCTGTGCTTCTATCCAGGCGTCCTCTGTTTTTTGAGAGAATCGCTTCATTTCTTTCTTTTGCCTCAGTTTGTCAGTTCAATGTAACTTTTGTAAGTGCTCTGAAACTCTGATGGAGGACTTGTTGAAATCCTTAGATGAAGGTTATACGTTATATTCTATCAGGTGCTTCTTTACTGAGCTGGTAAATAACCTCAGCACTTGGAAGTGGAAATATTCTACGTTGCCTTTCATTCTTAGAAACCACTTCATTGTTCTTTCAGTAAATTGGCACCTTTCCTGTTTCCAGTACTTAGGATTTTGTGGAATGTTGTAAGATGTTGGTGACAGTTCAGACCTCCACTTTCAGCTAAGCCACGTCAAGCAGGTTGGCACCAGAGGTTTCCCTTGAGTTAGAGCACATGAGAAACAGTTCTGTCTTTCCAGGCTGTGTAGTGATAGCCTTTAAGTTACAGCAACATCTACAGATGTTTCCCCTCTTCTGTCTATTTGTGTCAACAGGAAATAGCCAGTATGCATAGTAGCTTCCAAACTTAAAACTTCTGCAAGCAGTACAGAAAGCAAGCAGAGGCTACAGGTAAGCTGGTAAATTACCAGTTCGGGGAAAGGTTTCTGTGCTCTGGAACGTCATTGTACATGGATATATTGTTGAGACAGCTTTTGCATTGTTTTGGCTGGGCCAACTAGCACTTTCCCAGTTTCTGATTGTGGTTCAAGAGCTGTTGTAAGCCAAAGCCCATTGATACAAGGCATTTTGAATTCAGACATCCTGTTTTAGAGGTGGGTATCTTGATTTCATGGATGTGTATTGTGGCCACGTGGCATGAAACACTCCCACAGAACAAGCTCCAACTTGTTTAAATTAGTAATACAGATCTATGCACAGTATCTGGAATATAGGGGGAAAATAGGTAGCTTATGTTGATTATATGATCCCATTGATGACAAGCTGTATATTGAAGCCCATGTCCTAAATATTTCTAGATTATTTTTTTTAATACTAAACTGATTACTTATTTGCACTGAACTGAACAGTTACTACTTTCTTACATTTTTAGGAAATTTTCCCCATCTTTCCGTGAGTCAATTAATATAAACTAGAGGTCAGAGCAGCTCTTCATGATGAAAATGTGCTAGTTTTATCTGTTCTTTGACTCATTTTTCATGAAGAAAATAGGGAAGAGCGAAAGAGTCTTTGAATCTTTTTAGTGTAATGAAAAATATATCAAAAATTATTCCTTTATGTGCTGGAGTGTATGCTGTTTTCAAGGTTCTCTTACTTTTTGAAGAAAGTGTTCAGAATCTTACTGATTATATTAACTTTCTGGATTTCTTTCTGCACTTTAGATTTCTAGTGAGTGATACCTGGAAGCACGAAGTAAGAGAGTCCATTGTTGAGAACACTTGAGGCAAATCTTTATGCTTTTCAAATAGCATAACTTGTTATACCAAATCCAATGTCTCTGAAACATCATTTTAAAAATCCAAATGTTAGTAAAGGCAATTAGCATGGGTTTAGTGAGCACAAAATTCAACTTTACAGGATAAAGCCGGTAACATTCGACTTAGTATAGAGCATCAGCTACACAACCTCCTCTGCTGAGGTGCAGAGGCCTTTGTGCTCAGCCACTGACAACACAAATACTAAGCATAACTTTGTGTGAACTATCTTTCACTGGCTGATTTGTGTTCAGTTAGCAATCCCTTGGAGTTAGTTGACCACCAACTCTGTGCCAGTGTCATGTTTTTAGAGACTGTACACTCCCTTGGAGTATGTTGTATCTAACCAGACAATACAGTTTTGCTCCTTCGCTCCCCTTCCATTACTCTGTGAAATATTTGTAGAACCTGTGCTTCGTGATTGGCCCAGTTACTGATTTATCTCCTGTATTGTTTATCCCACTGGGATCATGTTATTTTTTCAGAGATGACCTCCCTTGCTCACAAACCGCAGCTAATTTGGTCTTATTTCCCTCCCTGCCCCCTCTTTCTGGCATGCTAACAGCGATTCTAACTGGCTGTTAACTTCTACTCTGCAGTTGTCACCGAGGCTTTCCAAGTTAAATATTGCAAATGAAAATTAGAATATGCTTGGCACTGTCTTCAGTTGGAGGTGCAGTCTGCACTTTAGGAGGTGATGGTCATTACCAAATGTCAGCTTTGGAGAGATTCAACAGATGGGAATGCTGTTTTAGATTATCTGCCCATGTATTTGTTTAGACAGATTCATGGGCACCTCAAATGCCTTTGGAAGCCAGCATTCCAGTGCACTGCAATGCATAACATTGGAAAGGAGGGGAAACATGGAGTTAGAAGGAAGTGTTTGTAGTGCTCATGAAGTGCTTTCAAATAAGATTTTGAAATTGCACAAACAGTGCATATTCCTATTTGCTTAAACTATGTAGCAGCAGGCTGTTCACTCAGGTGACTGAGACCCGTGCAAACAAATCCAACTCATTGCCCACCTCTGAAAACAAGGCAATCCGACCTTCTAGTTACTCAGTTACTGATAGATGTCTGTGGGAACAAAGTGTCAGGAATAGTAGCTGAAACTTTTTAGAAGCAATTTTTTTCTTGCTTGCTTTTTCTAGAACTAAAATAAAATGAGAACTGGATCTGTGGCCTGGCATATCTCCAGAGGAATTTGAGGGACTTTATTAATCAGTTACATAAGGAAAACATTGGGTAATGGGCAAAAATGGCAAAACATCTATGTGAACTTGTGGAGTTTTTCTAGCCAGCCCTTCTAAGGACCCCATTGTTCTTGCTGCTGAGGGAGAAGAATCTCTCTTCACAGAGGCACTTTAAATGGGTAGCTCCTTTTGATGATGGGTTTGAGAAGGAATAAAAACATGGCGCAAAACCTTGCTTAAGGTAGGCAACGCAGTAGGTCGTGACAAAGCGGTCCTCCTATTCCTAGCACTAAACATGATTCAGTAGACTGTTTCCTCTTACAATACACAGCTCTTTGTATGGCCCCATGTAAAGCTCTAACAAAAGAAGTCCTCTCATGCATTTCCACTGTATGGAAGAAGGAAGGAAGGAAGAACTGACTTGCTGAATGGCCTTCCCAAACTGGGGAAGAATCAGAGACACTCACTTCTGAAGCTTCATAACTCCATCATGCCACATGTCTTTGCAATTGTTTGCAACTGATTAAAATGTCAATAAGTAGGGAAGGGAGGCATGAAAAAGATTACATATGGATAAATTTCAGGTGAATCCTGAACATACACAGCTCCAATGTGGATAAGACTGAACATTTAAAAGAAAGCATTATTATTGATATTGTTAGTTATGGACCTCTTTTAGGTATGAGCAAAAAAATGAAAGGCAGTATAAATCTGTATTGTATACCTCTGTTTTGCATGCTTTCTTTAACCTGGATGTGATCCCCATCGAGCTTTTGTAGGCCAGGACAAAATAATCTGCATTGATCCAATCGGACTGTTAATTTTCTGTATGTAAGAAGACTGAACTTGGCATCTTTGTATCTTACTAAGCTTTTTTTTTTTTTACGCTTAAACACAGGAAAGACTTCAAACCTAATTTCTCAGCTTATCATGCAGATAATATTCTGAATCTTGCAGGTTCATAAATTTTTGTATAAAGCTTTCCAACTGTTTTCTGTTGATAAAAGACTTAGCTGGGCACCAAGAGATAAGACTGTAGGACTGAGAAATTGCTGACTTAGTCTTGTAATCTTCCTGCACTGCATTCCCATAGGGAGGTTATGGATAGGTGTAACTCTGTACAAGTTCATGTTCTAATCCTTGAATCCCATTCAATGGCTCACCCATTGAATTTGATGAAAATTTTGGGCATGTGACACATTACAGGATTCAATTTTATATATAGGCCTATATATATAGGCTTTTGATTCCTGGCAGATAGTCTACTAGAGTAGAGCTCAAATTGATTACCTTAGTGCTATTATTCTGAATCTTAGTATGTTGTGTTCTGAGAGCAAGCCTGACTGGAAACTGCAGTGACACCTTTTGGAAAGACTCTGGACTGTCAGGATCCAGATTAGGAAAAAGTGTCAGGATCAAACATGATTTATAGCATCAAGAATTGTCTTTAGTATTGCCAGCTAAGAATGGCAATGGAGTTTGTGATAGCCTAGAGCTTGTATTCTTTGCTTCTGAGCAAATGTGCTATCCATAGTCCTGCTGAGATAAAGGCTTGTCTTGATGATCCAGATAATTTTATCTCTTTGTCTATATAATTAGAGTTAAGACAAATTAATTGAAAATGGAAAATTAGTTAGACAAATGGAAAAAATACATACAGATGGTTAGAAGCACCTAAAATCCCATGTGGTGCAATGACTGCTAAGTCAGCTAGCAATTTTTTATGAATGAGAAATGTAATAAGGAAGGGAAAACAGTTAAAATTTGCCCTAGAGCAATTGTAACTTCTACACCTCTTTTTTTGGTTCATAAACACCTCTGTCTCCTGCAAAAATACTTGTGAGGATACTTTTTAATATGGTTTGCTAAGTTTTGTTGCTTGACTTCATTGTTCCTGCAAATCAGCAAATGAATTCCATTTGCAGTTCCATTTTTTTCTAAGACAAGGAATGTTTATGCCAGATTGCTGCTCCTACCTTTACTCTTAAAACTCGCAGGCCATAGGAACTCGCTGTCTTGCAGAAATGTACAGCTGTGGCAAGATCTCATAGGGCCAGACTATGAAGCATATTTTGCTAGTGCTAATCCATTAAGTAACTTCACACATACATTGATTAGCACTTTTATCTCACATTTAATTGTTAAATACAATCAGTGAAGCTGTTAGATGTATGTCACAGTCCCTTTGTCTTAACTTCATGTGACATTCTGTTCATTTCACTATAGCTGTCCTATAGCCGATTTACACCAGACATGGCACATGAGACTCTCATAGAGTGATTATAGTCAAATTATTCCAGTTTGATGCTGGTGTATGACAAAACTGGGTCTTTGAAGTCATATTTTTCTCTAGAGCAGGGAAGAAGAAAAGGTGTTCTCCTCAGCTGAGGCAGTTGGTGGTTTGGGGTTTTTTTGCTTGCTTCTTTATGCCGAAGTTTGTGACTTCTTAATATTCCCCACTATAGAGATGAGGCCAGTGCTGTTGCAAAGTACATAAAGAAAGTAAGAAGCCTAGAGTAGAAAAAGTCTAAAAATCAGAGAAGACTACGGAGCTGGTAAGAAAATGAGAGGTGACATGAGAACAGGAAGGAAAGGGGAAGGTTATGTCATTAGAGACTGGAATTCAATGTTTTGATGAAACTCCATGGATACAGGAAGGAGCAGGGCGGGTAAAAATAGCTAAATGAAAATGGTATGAGTTCCAAGAATTCAACTCTCTGAAAAGAAAGAAATATATGTTCTTGCTTAAAAGCAGGCGGAAAAAGTTAGTTGTTTTTATGAAGCATTAGAAAGAACGAAGGAGAAAGGAAAGGGGCAAAACTTGCTGACTGCAATTTCTTTCTTTTTTTTCTCCAACCAAAACTTGAAATTTTGTGTTGTTAGACACATTTTATCCAAATCCTCAGTGGCTTAGTTCCCAAGAGAGAGAACACTTTTTCAGTAATGTCATCTCAGCAGAAGACCTTGGAGGCTGTTCAAATTAGAGGGTTTTTTGGGGCTGAGCACATGATAATGCTTATAGACACAAAATTCTCTCACTCTCTGACTGATACAAAACACTACTGATCGTTGTATGAGCAAATGGCCATAATGTATAGAAGCCAGTGAGCAAATAGATTGAAAACTCTTTTTTTTTTTTTTTTTTTTTTTTTTGTTCTGTATTGTGTATGCTCACATCTCCCTTCTAGAGATTCACATCTTATCTATAAAACAGAAAGCTCTTACTACAAGAAGAAAGAAAATCAACCAATTTACTTACTTAGATTTTGATTTTGTTAATTTCTGAACAGATGGTAACATACCACAATGGAAGTTTTATAAAAATTTCCATCTTTTAACTGAGTGCAGGCCTGAAATTTTTCCCTGGTGAAAATGCAGAGTGTGAGTCATTAAACATGCTATGTGCTATCTGCATGGGATTTTCACTTACTGTATTCAGAAAAGTCAGAAAGCCGTTCCATTACAGTAACTGTTTTTTTTTTTTTTTCCCTCCACCTGGGCAAATGGCCAATTCCATCATCTCAGGCTCGGCAGTATGAACAAGGAAGGTACAGTCAGAGGAGGGGATGTAATGCACAGACAAGGGGAGAGGCGTTGCTCTACAGTCCAAGAGCAGGAGTCAATGTCTAAAGCTTAAACAATTGTCAAGAGGAGTGGCTTGAGTTATGATTTCTCCAGTCCAGTCTGAATTCACTAATTGAAAAGTTATGGCCTGGTTTTACAAGTGAGAGGCTATATTGCCTGCAGAGCATTCAGCATCTACTGCATCTTGGCCCTAAATCACTATTATGGAGATAGAGAGTCTAAACTTACCTTTGTTTGGACTCTGTTTGAAATTTAGCACTGATTGCTATGGGACAAATAAGGCCCAGAGATGCTGAGTGTGATTTTCTGCAGGTCTACTGATTTGACCTTGGAGAGCTAGAGTTCAAGCTCTCCCACCTATAGTGCTGTTCATCTTAGTCAAGTTACAGAACTTTACTGGTGGGGGAATAAAAAGGGATTTTTACATTGAGGCTTCAAGGCATTTGTAAAATCCTTTGGTTCTCTCCAGGGCCCTGACTGCTGTCTCTGATGCCTAGTCCTCAATATGCAGCATCTCCCTGAGCAGTCCAGTGCTCATCAGATATGTCAGCCTGCTGTTGCTTGTATTGGTCTTCGTAATGCATGTAGATCAAAATTACTTTAGAGAAATCAAATCAGAGTCTGAAATTTGCAGTTCGGAATTTCCTTTGTATCATCTCAAGGTGGTATCTACACCCGTTTTGGAGTGAAGGTGCAAAAAAGGCCTGAGATGTATTTCCCCTTAATTGCTTACATTAATGGGTGTGTTAGAAATGCAGAAAGATGGATGGCTGGATAGATATATCCTCTTCCAAGGTCTCTGTCATTCAAGAAAAGATTAGTTAATTATCCTCGGTCTGTGGGATATTTAATGACATCTAGAAGAGAGGTGAATGGCATCTTGTTGGATGGCAAGAATAATATAGAACACAATTTCCCCTGAAGAAATAGCTCACATACCTTATATAATGAATGAGCTCATTTTGCCTGTGTTTGCCAGAAACAATAAAAGTTAGAAAATGTCCCAGTAATTAAAATAAAGTGTTACCCAGATTTATGGTGAGAAATGTGAAATGTCAGGCAATTGAGTGCAGCTCCACACTCACAAATAAGCTTCACATTCGTTAGAACAGGTTGCATTCATTACTAAGAACAGTGTGGGTCCAGTGCTAGCCCCAGAAGGCAATGAATGGTTTCTCCTGCTCAGGGAAAGAAAGCAGAGGGGAGGGAAAGGTGCCAGCTGGAATGTTAGCTGATGGATCTTGGGTCCTAGTGGTAATGCTGCAGTATGCACAGCACAGACATGATCATTGCTTCAAGATGGGCTTTGGATTACATGATGGATAGTAGGAAGAATGGAGAGTCCCATTCTCAGGCCACATGCAGAAAAGAAATCTAGGAGAAATTTTTGAACGGGTGGAGATGAAAAAGTGGAATCTAAGCAAGGCCAGCCTTTCCTGCAATCCTTACTCTCACAGTCACTGTTTATTACTTTTTTTTAATACAAATGCTATACCTATGAATAGTATAGCAGCTTCTGAATATGAGTTCATCCTTTGTTTAAAATAATCTTAAACTGTAATTATTCCAGAGACTACTTTTTTGTCAGAGGGCCACATAAGACAAGTGAAGTGGGTCTCATCTATATATGTACTATGCATATAGACTTAGGGAATATTGAAAGTGTAAGATTGTTGGAAACAGAAGTGAAACTCACTGAAAGTCTATAATGTAAACTCATTTGAGCAGTACCCATGCAAGTAATGCAGAAATATTGCAATTGCCTTTCTGCTCTGTATAGCTAGAAGAGGGGAGGCTTCTGAAATGTCTTTCTGCTGTGACATGGGGGTTGCAATATTGAGAACCTGCTGCCTTAACATCTCTTGTTGCTTGCTTTTGCACTCCTCTTTTCTGACAGCTAATTAAAAATTGAAGAAACTTGAAACATAAAAACTAGTCTGACAATTTAAATTGTCTAGAACCTAAAATGTTGTGTCTTTTCCTGAAAAAGAGAATGGGCCAGTGTTAAGTCACAGAAACTTCAGTGAATACCAGTCTTGTGGAGGACTTTCATTACCTGATTCTACCAGACTGAAGGTGTCTGAAGTATCCAATTGGAAAAACAGCCTGTTTTGCCCATTGGAGTATGAAGGAGGTCTTATGGACAAAACAAACAAACAAACCCCTAAAATCTTCTGTCTTTTAGTGTTGGAATCTCTTCTCACATAAATTTCATTTGGGAATAGTTATAGGAATATCAGTGGATTTCTGTTAGAAAATATAGTCATTAAGTTAAAGCAGTTGATTTTAACGTGGTAAAAGATTTGGATTCTGATAAAGATCTGTAGGGTGGCCTTAAGCCAGTTGTATACCCTCAGTTCCACATCTGTAAAATGACAGTATGAATTTGTTTCTTTTTCATTACATGCTTGTAAGAAAAATCTCATTATGCTAATAAGGTATGCTTATGCTTTAATCACAAGTTCATTCAGAAAACCCATAAATAAAATAAATGAGAACAACCCATAAGAATTTGTGACAGAGGAGTAGAAATTCAGGATTTTCAGGACAGCACATTCTGAATTACTGAAGTGATGATGCAAGCACTTATCTCCATAGAGTGCCTAGTGCTCTGTGTGTTATTTATAGGAGACATAGGCCTTTAAAATAAATTGCAGGTTCATATGTCAGACCAGCAGATAGAGGATCACTTTACAACAAGGAGTAGGTATCATAAATTTCAAACAGACCATGGGCTCATTCCCCGCCATGATTTTGGATCTTAAACTCTTGTAAAGTACGTACCAAAGAACATAAAAAAGACTAGAATCAGAAGCCTTAGTGATAACCCAACTAGCAGTCAATAAGGTCTTGCAGAGTCTTTCTAGCAAAGGTACACTTAAGCATATCAGTATTATTTGCAAAATGTGGATACTGTGGTGATGAGAAATTATCTCAAAGATGGAAGAGATTACAAAAAAGATATGTGAATTCCCTGGAGTCCGTGAGAGGCTATTGAGGAAGGGAATGTCCAGCCTTAAAGTTGCACATGGTTTTCAGGTGAAATGGAAATGAGACAGTATTAATCCTACCCTCATGCAAGTTGATACATGCTAGTTGTAGAGCCCAGCTCTGTTGCCCTTTTACTCACCACAGCAGCTGCAGCAGATCAAATCAGTATTCCCACAGCTTCACTGCATGATAGAGTGTGTGTGGGAGGGCAAGGGAGGGGAGTTAACCCACTTTGTTTTGGTGAAGCTCAAAGCCGGGGTTTTGCTAATCAGTAACTCCTGTAGTGCAAGGTTGGCACGCTCATTTCCTTTGATACTGATTGCTTTGGGATACACTTGATGGCTACAAGCCCAGAGTTAGGGGAAATACTTTACTTAAGTTTTAGGTTTAACTTTGTCTTAAATGTGTTAATTTTTCTTTCCTAGAATGGTGATAGTGACTATTTGGTAATAAGCTGTGTAAGCACCATGCTAGGAGGGAATGTTGATGGTGCATACCAACAGTTCACTTGCTCTTTTTACAGGGACAAGGCTTGGGCTTGGTATTATTATCCTGTCCTCTGTTGGATGTGTATGCTATGCCTTGTTTGCATATTGCTGAATAGGCTGAGAAATGAAAGATTCTGTTCTGCATTAATACAAATGACAAAAAGTCTCTACAGCCCTGAGTTACCTAACAGGACTATTCTGTAAGCTCCTTTGGGAATCCCAAGAGTTCTAGCCTGTATTCCTCTCTCTGACTCTTTTTCCAGTATAAGAATTTTTTATTGGCAATAGTACGCATGTCTATTTTTTTTTCTTTTTTTTTTTTAATGAGGTGTTTGGCAGCATCCACTGGGGCATGTAGGTACAGAGTGTGTGGGTGGGAGGAGCAGCCCTGAGCAGCATACCAGGCAACTTTGGATGAAAAAAATTATAAAAGATGGAGAGCTCTTTCATTTGCTTTTAACATCCCCTCACCTCCTATATTTCCTAGGATGCCTGATGATTTCTTACAACTTAAATGTGAATTTTAGGTGTGAGAGCAAGTCATGTTTCAAGCAGGTCATATGTTCATTACATATATTAATCATGGATGTGTGCCTATTAGTCAGACTCTGTTATGATTTGAGCCAGTTCTTAAATTCATTAGAGTAAGACAGCTTTTGTTCTGATTAGCCTGCTGAGTTGTGTTAGCATGGTAGCGGCTATCCTGGCCAGCACTAGGGACTTCCGGAGCAAAAAGGATCAGTTGCTGTAACCTGAACTTAAAGGCCAAATCTTATCCTAGATGATTATCCTTAGAGGATCAGGAATAGAGAGGAATACAAGATGTGTATTGATCAAGAGGCTCTGTACTTTGGAAAGAAGTAAAAGATATAGAAGGAGATAGGCAGTGGAGCCGAGCTGGACAGGAACCGAGAATTGTGAATGGGGTTAAGAAAATAATGGTAACTTCTGAGTCCATGGGATTTTTTTCTTAGTGGTGGCAGAAGCTGCTATGAACATGGTAAAATATGATCAGCTGAACCAAACCCATAAAATATAGCATAGCTAGCTGCCATCACTGAAAAGCAGATATTAAACCAATATTTTTGGCAGAGAAAGGAGAGGCATGACCCTTGAGAGGAGCAGCATTCTGAAGCGAGGTTACTTTACCATCTATGCCCAGGTCATGGATGCTAAAAGGGAAGAAGATAAGATCTCTTCTGTTTTACATATGCCTACTTTGTGTATACACCTCAGAGTATGTTTCCAGCATTACCAAATTCTGTCATTGTGATTTTTTCTTCACTTTGTTCCTTGGTCTTGAGTTTCTCTCAAACTGTAGAAGATTGAATGTGGCACAGTCAAGCTGGCTCTACCTTACAGGAGGTAGAGGCCAGTCCTGTGGCTCCTTAGCCTTTGGTGTTCAAGATATACAAAATAGACATCTTTCAAGTCATATCTTGAAGGAATCACTAAGAGCTTTGGTTGCATATCCTAACCAAAAATCAAGACCATTGTTTGGGTGCCTAATGTTAAGAGCTTAGGTCTGATCTTTATTATCATAAGCCAATGTTATGATCTTTAAAAAAATAACATTTAAAAAAAAAAAAAAAGGGAATGATTTTCAGGCATGTTTAGAGGGCAAAAAAAAAAAGTTTTACTTTAAGAGTCCCTAAAAAAAACCAAGAAAGAATGCATTTCTTGCATTGTTCAGAAGCTCATTGCAATAGGACTGAGACAAAATATGGGCCTTAGAAGATGGTAGTTAGTACAAACACTCAGTAACTAACATACTTCCACAGGTGGATTCTGGAAGTTAGAATCATTCACGCTTTCTTCCAAGAGGAGAAAGGATTAAGTCCAATAAATGATAAGGTGTCTGTATCTTCAGCCAGTGGTGGAAAGGTGTGGATAATGGGACAGCAAGGTGAAGTGTGTATTGTTCTGTGCCATCCAGCAAGTGAAAAAATTCAACTTGTTTTTGCTGCTGTTTGAATCAGGCTAGAGACACTAAGTGAAATGTGCTGTTGTTCTTTTACCTATTAGTAACTTTCTAAATGCTGAACGGCTTTATGAAAAGAAAATTATCACTAAACTCTGAGCTCATTAGCTTATTGATCCAAATAGTGACGACTGATTTTCCTTGTGGCCAGAACACCACAGTAAGGTTCACAGAGGGTGCCCTGGGAATGCCAGAAGAACCCAGGTTCAGGTCCAGCTCTGCTTCCCCTGGAATTCCCCACTGGAATGACCTCCTGCTTACCCTGTTATCCAAGTTTATCTTAAGAATCTTCACCAACTGCCAACGCATATAACTCTGCAATTTCAGAAAGTTTTACATCTGCCTATATACCCCCCTCCCCACTTACAGTTTCATAGTTATAAATTTTGTTTTTACTGCTCCCAGAATAGATCTTGCCACTACTTGGAACACAGTAAAACCCTAAAATAACCTTATAAACAAGTTATTATTATGTAAATCAAACCTGTGACTGGTCTGTATGAAGTGTATTATAGGGGTAGATTATCAAGGCTGTGCAGCATCCTAGAAAATGGTAGGACTTGATAGGTGGTAAACAGCACAGAAGTCCCAGCTACCTCACTGAGCTCTTTGGCCTGAAAGGTGTTATGTAAATAGTTGATTTTTCCATAATTAAAAAAACAGAACATTTTTGTTGACATGAGTCCATTGCTGACCTTCTCAGTGAATTTTTTTGTTTGGTTCATCTTAAATATGACTGATTCATGAAACTTTTTTCTTTCTTGTGACTCTGTAGATGTTTTAAAATTCACTTATTTCAGTACATTTCTAGGAGAAATAGGTATGAAAAATTGTGGTCTCTTTAAATGTTTCAAAATTTGTTTTAGCCAAAAAGATATGAAGTTGGTACACATTTGTGAAATAATGTTCTGTAAGTGGAATCTGTGTGTTGATGAAAAATTGAAATATTTGATTGAAAAAGACCATGTGACTCTCACATACGTCTGTTTCGACAGAGAGTTTGAAACCTTATTCTGCAGGTTTTGGATAGTTTGGCATTCCCCAGTTTCACTGTAAGGGAAATGATCAATGAAAATGATGCCATTTAGCAGATGGTCTCTAAAGGAAAGGAGGGAAGGAAATATCCTGGTCATGCAGAAATTGCTTTACTTCAGTACCGGAATGTCACAATTAGAAATGAATATGTACAATACAAACATGGAGAAATTAGATGTTCACTGCTATAAAGAATTTACTGTCTAACATGAGCTACAGTAGGAATTTTGATGTGTCACATTTGCACCCATGCTTTTATTTTTCTTTTTCTTACCTTCTTCACAATCTTCACAATAGGCCCTTCCCAATCGTTTTGTCCAATAGCTGCAATACACAGCACCGTCCTTGATAATCCCCAGTTCTTCCTGACTAAGCAGGCATCTAAAACCAGAGGGGGACTGGGGTGAATTCGTTTAGAATATACTTTTCATATGCCTATATAAACATATGCATAAACATGACATGTGTAAATGGAATGTGTAAAAGGTGGGACACGATGCTTGTGAGAGGCACCGAGTTCTGCAAATGAAGGCGATGGGGAAGAAAACGAATTGCCTGTTAAATATGGAAAATGGAGTCTGCTTTTTGTTCTGGGCCTTAGGAATCTGTGGGTGGATTGGAACTGGCAGGCAGGGAGCAAACACCCACCCACCATAGGGCTGTGTGGTTCAGAAGTTTACAAGAGTGTTTGTGTTCCAGGAGCTGTTGGCCTTGAAGCCAATGGAGAGGGGGAGGAGGAGAAGAGGGAGAGTGTGAGAAAAACACTGTGGTGTTAGGGCCCTTCCTCGGAGATATTTTTCCCCTCTCCTTTCTCCAGCTAGAGGGCTTTGGAACTGGAGCAAGACAAACAGTTACTGGGGGAAAGATTAATATGCTTTTAAGATGCGCAGCGCTCACGGTCCGTCATCAGGGGAGGCAGAGACTTCAGAAGTCACTGCCACCTTAATCCCAAATGGCAGCTGTCATCGCTCCCCGTTTTCCTGCCCTGCTGCTGTTTAATTCTACAGAGGCTGTAGGATATAGAGACATGGAAGTTTTACTGTATTGTTACTGCAGGAGTTGAAAATAATTTTTTTTTCCCCGTCATGAATTTAGGTTCAGAAGCTGCCACTCTAATTGGTCACTATCTGGATATTGCAGATACAGAAACTGAGGCACAGAGAGACTAAACAACTTGCCCAAGGCAACAGGAAGTCTGTGGGAGATCTGGGAATAGACCCCAGATGTCCCGAGTTTTCTGTCTTAACCACAAGACCATCCTTCCTGTCTTTTTGGTAGACCCCTCTGCTTCAGGAATTCTGTTTATAAATTCCACCCATAAACAATCTGTTGCACGATCGAGTGATTTACTTGCATAAAAGAGTCGTTTGGAAGGGAAAATGGCACCTCTCAAAATGAACTGCAGCTACTAATGTCCTTTCTTTCTAAGGGGTAAACAAAAGGGAGTGCAAAAAACCACACAACAACTTCCAGAGCTAAGAAGCTTCTCCATTGCTATCCAAACTTCCTGCAAGCACTAATTTTGTTCTTTAAAAGAATCAGGAACTCCATACATGATATATACATGATATGAATATATTTGGCCATTTATATTTTAGTGAGTTAAAAAAAATAATGACTGAAACTGGACTAAATCCATCTAGGGAATTATTCTGCTGCTGTTCACCATTGTATCTGAGTACCTTTGGTGATAGTCAGTTCAATTGCCACATCCCTAGTGGACTTCACTGAGTAGCTGATACTTCTCCCTTGTCATAGTCAGCACTTTCCTAAGAGGAGGATGAATGGTAGGAAGGGTTTTCTTTCTAATAAAGCACATCCTTTGGTTTGGAAATGGTGGATGGTACATCATAGATCTCCTTCATGTTATCAAAAGGTGCCATACATACTTTCTGAAGAATATTACTGAAAATTATTCTTAACTAAAACCTTTAGATACCCCTGTTACTCAGTGAAGAATATTCCTAGCCCTGCTTTCTCATAATGTGGTAGCCTCTTTAGAATCTGGAATTAACAAGGACTGTATGGCCTAGATTGTTAGATCTCATCTTTAGGCCTTGGTATTGTGGTAATATCTAAAAATTCCACTCGTGGATCAGTAAATCCATGTCCAATGCATTGTTTAAGCAGAAACTTAATGGCTTTCTATGATGAAGCATTTTGGTGTCTTCTCTCAGCATGTGAAGACACAGCATTGGACCAATGCGTTTGGTTCTTGCCTTCTCTGCGCTCCCCTTTAGTACTTGAAGGCTTGACATCCAAGTTGGATATGTGAGAGTGGGATCCCTCTCTGGAGAAATGCTGATTTAGTTGCAAGATCAGAGCTCTTTTGCAACTCTGTGATACCTCTTTCCTTTACTCTGAGTGGGATTTCAGAATATAAAAATACAAATAAGATAGGAGAACTTGCTGTATTCTATGCCCTGTTACATTGGTTCTGAGGAAATTGCAACCTTTTGTGTTTTCTGCTTGCTCTTTTAAACCATGTTTGAGTATTTGTTCCTCCTCTTTTGTCCTGATCTGGTTTTTTCTGCTTTTATACTGCAATGGTAAACTCTTTCAGAGGAGACTGAGTGCTCAATGACTGCGTCACGCAGGGTAGCAAGATTCTATACTATGAATAGTGCTTAAAGCCACTGTTGCATCACAAATAATATTTCAACAGTTGTATTGAAGTGAAACTGCTTTTCAGCCTTTTTTTGGCAAACACAATTGACAGAGTTTGGAGACAACAGACATCACCTTTTAAGCTTGTTTCTTAGGTTTGTACCTAGTGCTTGTTGAAATAATTTTTTAAGAATTGGAGTTACGCAGCCCATGGGAAACAGGGAGAAGCCAAATTTCTTGCTTTGAAATCTGGTATTAATAGGGACTAGAGAGCACCTAATTCCCGATCGGAACAATACAGTCATCATGAACTTCGCAGCGGCCGTGTGCGGTGGGTGTCAGCGCATCGCTCGCAGCTTCCCCGCCGCTCGGGGTTGCGCGGGGCCGGGAACGGGCCGGGAACGGGCCGGGGCCGCGCAGCGGAGTCCTCGGCTCCGAGCCGCCGGCGCTCGGTAGAGGGCGCTCGTCTCCGGTCTGCGGCGGCGCGCGGCCCGTGTGGCCGCCGGCCTTGGAGATCGCCCGTCGCCTCGTGTCGAAGTAGAGACACCGACTTGCCCGCGAGTGTGACAAATGTGGGTTTTCTTGCCTGACTCTGCGTTACTACCTCGGCGAGGGCTTGGGTAGCTCACCGACCGCCTGCACACCTGCGTTGCAGTTGTGCTTCGCACCCCTTCCACGTGTGAGCTGGGCGCGTGACGTGTGTCGAGAGCGGGGAGCGCATGTGCACGTAGCGCTGGGTGAATTCGGTGCGTTGCTCGCCGCGTTGAGCGTTCGAGGATGTGCTCTCGGGGTGTGCTGTTTTCGGCCATAAATTGTCTTTGTATGCGTGCGATTTCTGTTCGTGGAGAGGGGCGTGTGCTCGAAGTTGAACTTAGGCGTTGTAAGCAGGTTTTGCGACGGACAGGTTTTTTGTGGTGCGCTTGCACGTCGTGTGCGTGCGAGCGTGAGGCAGACGCGTTTTCGCTTGTTCCCTTTTTACCGCGGTCCAGAAAGCAAGCGGCAAGAGGAAAAAGCCCTCGCCCTACCGCCCCTCCTTCGTGGCGCGGCGGTCTGTGAACCAGCAGTTTACCTCCCTCCCCGGCGCCGCCGCCCGGGGCAGTGCTGCGCGCCTGCCTGTGCAGCAGCTCGGCTCAGCGCAGAGCGGAGGGGGGAGGCGGCCGCTGTTCCTGGAAGAGCCCGGCCTGGGGAGTTGGTCACATTCTTGGCTGGGATTCAATGACTGAGGCAGACACCAACAAACAGAGGGGGGGAGGTGGAGGAGGAGTGAGGGAGGCTGAGCCAGCCTGCATTAGCTCAGCTCTCAGGCACTCTCAGTCTCCGCTGGAAAGAGGAGCTGGGAGGATGTGCGCTCTGTTACCGCGGCTCCCCACGGCACGCCGAGAAGACCGAGAGAAATAAGGGAAGAAAGGCGAACCGAGAGACGAGGAGTCCTCCCAGACCAAGCTGAGGGACCACCAGGGGGAAGGGAGCCTGCTTATCGCCGGTCCGAAGCCCCCGCGCCGTTTTGGAAGTGCCAGAGATTTGGGCCTTTTCCTTTTCTTCTGCGTTGTTCCCTTGCACAGACCAAGCTTTCTTTCTCCTCCTGCTTTTTACTTTCCTCCCCCGCGCCTTCCTTTCAGTGGATATGGACAGGAGGGTGATTACTGCAGAGAAGCAGCAGCCGCCAGAACATATTTGAGCCCCGGTGCTTGGAGCGTGGCACAGACTTTTTGTATTTCTGTGGGTGGCGTGTGTGTGAGTGAGTGTGTGTGGTGGAGGTGTGGGAGGCGGGATTGGTTTGCCTGGGGGGTTGGCTGAGGGGGTGAGTGCTCGGATGAAGACCTCTTTTTGGCGTGACTCTGTGCTCCATCGGGGCAGCTTGGAGACTTGGAGGTTTTGAAATTGTAACGAGCCAAGAGAAAAGAAAGAAGAGAGAGACACGCATACAAAAGGATCTATTTCCTATTCGTTAGTGGATTGTTAAACCCGAGTGGGAAGGAGAAAAAAAACAAGGGTGGGTTGTTTTATTTTGTTCATATTTTTTTTCTTAAAAAAAATCCCTTAAGTGGATTTGTACCAGGGTGGAAGATAACTGGGGATTTTTGTTGTTTGTTTTGGGAATAGAAACTAAAAAATGGAGACTGTAAGTAGAAGCAGCTTCCAGCCTCATCCAGGACTGCAGAAGACCTTGGAACAGTTTCATCTGAGCTCTATGAGCTCCCTGGGTGGCCCTGCTGCTTTCTCAGCACGATGGGCACAGGAGATGTACAAGAAAGACAATGGCAAAGACCCAGCAGAACCTGTACTGCATCTGCCCCCTATCCAGCCTCCTCCAGTAATGCCTGGTCCCTTCTTCATGCCCTCGGACAGATCCACAGAGAGGTGCGAGACCATCCTGGAAGGGGAAACCATCTCCTGCTTCGTGGTGGGTGGAGAAAAGCGGCTTTGCTTGCCCCAGATCCTGAACTCCGTGCTCAGGGACTTTTCCCTGCAGCAGATTAATTCGGTGTGTGATGAGCTACATATTTACTGCTCCAGATGCACTGCTGACCAGCTGGAAATCCTCAAAGTCATGGGCATCCTGCCCTTCTCCGCTCCTTCCTGCGGGCTCATCACTAAAACTGATGCTGAGAGGCTTTGTAACGCCTTGCTTTATGGTGGCACCTATCCTCCCCACTGCAAGAAGGAATTCTCTAGCACAATTGAGCTGGAGCTTACAGAGAAGAGCTTCAAGGTGTATCATGAGTGCTTTGGGAAGTGTAAGGGACTCTTGGTGCCAGAGCTTTACAGTAACCCCAGTGCAGCCTGCATCCAGTGCTTGGACTGCAGGCTTATGTACCCACCTCACAAATTTGTGGTCCACTCTCACAAATCTCTGGAAAATAGGACTTGCCACTGGGGCTTTGACTCTGCAAACTGGAGATCCTATATCCTCCTCAGCCAGGATTACACTGGGAAAGAGGAGAAAGCTAGACTGGGCCAGCTCTTAGATGAAATGAAAGAAAAATTTGACTATAACAACAAATACAAGAGGAAAGCCCCCAGGGTAAGTGATGCCTTTAATTTTAAAGGGGGTGGGGGGGAGAAAGAGAAAAGGAATTTTCTGTCGTTTCGGTAACATCCACTGATAGACCCAATTGTTACCAGCTGCTTTTCCTTTGAGTCATTTAGCAATCTAATCGTGTTCTTAATTCTCACCACGTGTGTGTTAATGTAGACGAGCAGTGTTTGGCATTTTTTTTTTTTCCCCAGTTGTGTTCTGAACACAGTAGTTGGAGTTTGTTTAAATGATATATGTGTGTTTGTATACATTACTGTACATGGAACCTGATCTTTGAAACCCATCACGCTATCCCGGACTTTAGCAGGAAGTATGTGGTTTCAGGTCTTAAGAGCTTCAGTTAGGGGTCAAGACAAGGAAGAAGCCAGAAAAAAACCCAGTTACTGATGGCCTCAGACACAAATATGTACCATTTTCTGCTCAACTGCATGCTGCCAGGATGGAGGTGGGGCTAATTTGTCTAAAGACTTGTATCGAAATAAAATGTGGCGGTTAAGAAAAAATCCTACAGTAATGTGGGTTACTGGTGTTCACATTATGCATGTGGAACGTGAATGGCGAAGTCGCTGCTTTTAGAGTATCCCTGTGGAGTCTGAATCTCCCCACCAGACAGGCTTTTGTATATTGGATTATGTATACATTCAGTAAATGAATCCGTCTAGAGCCAGCTGCAGCAGCTTCTTAAGGTATGCCATGCCGTGCTGAGCCAGACAGCTAAAGCACATTTTAGGTGTCTTTTTGTTTTTCTTTCAGTCTGAGCTGCCTTTAGATCCCAGAATCCCTGGTGTGTGGGTGGGAGGCTGCCTTGGCATCTGGCACCAGTCCTGATCAATGGGCAGCAGTGCCACAAGGCCTTGAGAACTTGCTTACAGACAGCAGGATGTCTGGCTAGCTGGCAATGGTGCAGTTGGCTGTGGGATGAGCAATTTGTTCCCCCTCTCCCCAATATAAGGTTTAAGCAAACTCTTGACTATGGAGTTTTACACTGCAGGTTTGTTGGTTGGATTCTGCCTCATCTGCCAGAGATTTCTGAACTTTTCTTTGGTTTTATGTGTCTGGAGTGGAAGGGCAATGACATAAGCCTCAAAAAGAGAAGCACCATTTAAAGCCCACTGAGAATGTTCAGTAAAATTCTTAATTAGCTTACCAAATACCTGTTTAAAGGGACAGATGCACACTCAGACTTAAATAGAGCTTTTATTTATAAAAAATGCAACAAAATACCCCAAACCCAGCGTTTTTAAAATAGCCTGTGCAAACAATGCAATGACTCTTACAGCTAGCATAAGAGGCCTAGTTAGCCCATTTGATTGGCCTCTGTGTATTTTGATTAAGGATTGGGTCTTACTCATTCAAGTTCCAGTTTTTCTCCTGGTCTTATGCTTAGCCCCGGTTTCAATCCTTGTCCTCACCCCTCCTTTTCCTCCCGCCTGAGTGTCAGAACCGCTGTGACAAAGCTAGGCTGTAATGAGCCACATTATCTCCGTGGTTGGAGGTGGATGTGTTTTTAATGGCTTGTCTATTCTCCGTCAGTCATGTGCTAAGATGGAATGGTGGGATAGATGTATATGAATGTCTACGACAATCGGGCTCTGAAAGTGGAGGCATTTTTCATCTTGGGAAATGAATTTTCTAGGGCATGCTTCATTTGCGAAGCAAAATTAAGAAATCTCCACATTCTTGCTGCAAAAAGGTACTGTGTCCCTAGCTTGGTCATTTCTTGAGTTTAATTAAAATGAATGTAGTGGAAGTGTACTTTCCTCTTCTTACAAGGCTTTTATGGCATTCTGTTCAATTCTATGATTTATCCAACACCCTAGGTGAGGTTGCAGGTGGGGAACAAAAGACCACTAAATCTTGGCTTTGCCTGACTTTTTTTAGTGTCTGTTTAATAGGTCCTAGTTCAGAACATGTCAAGTGCTCTTCCTCCACCTTCCAAAATCTGCATGCAGTGCAACACTTCTTGTGGAGTGAATTCAAGGTACCTAATAGTGGACGCCAAAAATTCTGTAAGGAAATTGTGGTCATCTATTTCTTGAAAAATGTTGCCAAAATTCCATCATAAAATACTAAATCTCCTGCATAGGTTCATTTGGGAGGTGGCAAGGAGTTTGATGGGGAAGAACAGAGTGGTAGGTGTGTGCTCAGACAATGGGATAGAGGAAAAAAAGAACTTTTATCATACATCCCATACAGAACTGGGCTTAAGTTGCAGGGCTTGTGAGGTGTCTTTAGGGCTCTCCTATTAACGCGGTGCAGTCTTGAGGAGACCCTGACTGTGCTGGCAGAGTTTTGTATGCTTATCCTTCCTTTTTCTGAAGTCTTTTTCCATTGGGCTTAGCCAACGGATATCATATGCTAAGGTCATTTGTGTTGTAGCAATGTGTGCAGATAATTATGGAGAGATTTAATCAGGCTCTAAGATTGGTAGACTGTGGCCAGGGGCAAGTAACATTGGAGTAAAGTTTAGATGCCTAGTAAGGAAATGAAAGGATGGTCCCATGTCTGCATCTGTGTGTTTGTGTTAATTACTGTCAGTCTGTGGGTTCTTTGTGTCTATTGGGCTCGGTGTCTGCCTGCCTCTGGATGAAAGGGTGAAGCATATGTGTCTTTGTGGTGGTCTTCCTTTTTGATCTAGATCTCTGCGTTGCTTTGTTGTATTTTATACAGAGGTGTTTGTGTGTTGTATGCCATAATCTGCTGTGTCAGATATTCAGTCTTCTACTTTCAAGAGTGGGCTTTTTATCAGTTTCCCAATTTATTTATGTGTGTGTGGGTATGCATTGCTTTTGGGTTGTGTTTTCCCTGGGGCTCTGTTAGTATGTTGGTAGCATGGCATGCATATGACCATTTTTATGGCTGTTTAAGAAGCAGTGATTTTTTTTGACCTTTTTGTGTGTCTTTGAGGTTTTTGTGATGAGGTATGTAGATTTCTGCCAGCACAGCTTTGCCGTTCAAGGGTCTGGCTTAAATGGAGGAGCTGGGTTGGCACAAGCCCCCGTTGCAGATTCAGCATGCTGGCAAAGCTGCCTTTTTTCCTCTTTTTTTTTTTCCCCCCTTCGTGTGGTTTTAAAGCATTGCTACAAGGCATAGCTTTACCTAGCTACTTCATTCCCAACATATATTTCTATATACATCAAGTATCTATTGTACATATGTATTCTTCTATATTGAGAGGTGGATATGTACATGCAGATACATTGTCTCCCAGCCTGGTTGGCTGAATGAGTGTTGCCTGGTCTTCCCACTTGCAGAAGCAGCTTTTGTCTAGATTCTGAATGAAGTCAGCAAAGGGTCCTGACCAAAAACTGATGAGAGTTGTGACAGTTGGAGTCCCCACTAGAGCAGGAACCATAGAGGCCTCAGCTACTTTCTTTACTCTGTTGTAAAATTTTGAGTTTTATATCCTCCCTGTTCGTCCTTGGATGAGTTATTGATCTCCCATAAGCTTCTTCACCTTCCTGCCACTTCCCAAAGCTCTTTATTTTCTTGAGCCATATGATAACTTCTCCATTTTCCTTTGTTTGTATCCTTTACTAGGTTCTCTACCTTCTCACATGCTCATGCAGGTTTTTTTTCTGCTTTGTTATCTCTCTGGTCTTTCAGAGTCTCCATGCATCAACACAACTTTTACTTGATTGGGTGTCCTGTTTCCCTACCTGTGTCTCACTTCATCCACCATTACTGACATGGAGCACAACCATTACATTCTAGAGTATTTCTAGAAATTTAAAATGTGGATAACCTGACATGGTTGCAAAACAGGGTCCTAGAAATCCATTGTCAGTGCCAAAGCCTTTTTCTTGAGCACAGCAGCTGGTGCATGTTGAGTGTTCACTTGCTAGTATAGATATGGCCTTGGTGCCTCTCATGTTCTCTTTCCACTTCAGTGTGACAGACAGCTCTCTGCTTGCTTAACATCAGTGTGCCTCCACTGTGATTGAATTAGTTCAAAAAGCAGGCCTGAAGGCTTTGTTGGTTGCTGTTTCCAGTAAAGGAGTGTGGGTTCGACTCAGTCTCTTTTGAACCCTTTTTTAAATATTGAACTGAGCAATGTTTGACAGTGCTTTCATATTTCCTACCTGTGTGCCTGACATCTGTACTTTTAGCAAAACTGTACGTGATCAGACACTAAGAGAGCTTTCCTTGCACACGTGTGAACACACCCACACACACTAGCACTGCAGTGTTCCCACGGTTCAAGTCCCAGCAGCACTTCTATGAAGTAGCTGGAAGCTAGAAGCAGCATTCTGGGTACTGACACACAAAGGAGCACATAAGGCCTCCCACTTTATTTCACAATGCCTACCAACCCAGTGCTGCCACAACATGCAGCTTTCTCAGCTGTAGTAAGGTTTAGCCAGGTCAAGTGTGCAGCCAAATCAAAGAGCAAAAATTGCTGAAAGTGAGATAGAGCAGTACTGAGTTGTAGGGTAGCTGTGGACTTCTAGGTGCTGCTCTGTGCTGTGCTTTATGGCCACCTGAAATGCTGCAGTAGTAGAGCTAGAATGTGTATCTTTGTCTCCTCAAGTTCTGCCTGCTGGCAGTAGTAATCTTTGTTTGTTAATAGTATATATCCTATGGTAAGTATAGCAGAGAGACACTAAATTTATTCACAGGCAGTGGTGTTCAGACTGCTGGATGGATTTATTCTTTTTGGTACAAACTGACTTGATAAATACTCTTGAAAATTTTGCCTAAGAATGAAGGTTCAATTGTTTTTCCATGGAGCAATGAAGTAATTTGTTCTCTTACCTGATGTTCAAGAATTATATTAGAGATTCTCCAGTAAAATTTTTGAAGTCCCTGAAAGAAAAATGTTGAAGTCTTGGGGCAGTAGTTTAGTTCAGAATCCTTTTACAGCTTGAAAGTTGAACTTCAAAAACAGTGCCACACTTAAACAAAATCCTGTATACCTGAGGAGATGTCAGTGTTTAAGCAGACATCAGCATTTTTTTCCCAAGCGTGCAAACAGTTTTAAAGATGTAGATCGAGAACAAAGAAGCAGGTACGTGCATGTGTGTTAGACAAAGAATATTCTGCAAATAATGATCTAATGATGTTGAGTCAACTGTGGCTCTCTGTTGCCCCAGAATAGTTCCTAAGTTCCTGAATTCAGTCCTCTTGAATTAGGGAGGGAATTATGTGCAATCTCTCCTTTTGAAAATCACTGCCTAAAATATTTAAACATCTGCCTCTCCCTTCATTGTCTGGGCTGTCTCACTTGCCTCTCCATTTCTGTGGTTTCAGGCTTGGGTGTATGTTCTGCCCAAACAGTAGCATGCTTTGAAGCTGCATGTAAACACCGTTTATTTTTTGGATGTGTTAGGAGCCTAACACCTGATCTCTCTGCCAGGGTATGAACGTGGTTATCACTACCTTGAGCTGACTAACCAATGAGGGTGTGTTTTCACTTGCTGAGAGGTGCATTTAGATCAGTGTTGTAAAAGCATCTGGAGGCGTCTGTATGAGGCTGCTCAGAGCATGTCTAGACAACGCAGTGGTTAAAATTCTGACAGCCACTTGTGCCTTATCTACACCTTCCTTGATTCTCAACACTGCTAGAGCAGGGGGAACTTTGGGACTATGTCTAGGTGGTTGAGCCCCAGCAATATTTGGGTATCTAAAGAGATGCATTGTCCATTCTTATTGAAAATTCACGTTATTTTCATCTATTAGCAAAGTTATTTTGCCAAAGTTAAGGGGGTGAATGGTACTGACTGCAGTAAGGAGTGGGCCGGCTGTCTATTACTGGTGATAACTGATGATTGGAACTCACATTGCTGGCTTAGCTAGCCAAACTGCTTTGCCATCACACAAAGAATTGTGTCTCAATGTGCGTAGTACTTAGACCCAGAAAAATTTTAATCCTCACGTGTGGGGTTTTTTTTGTTTGTTTTTTGGGTTTGTTTTTTTTTAAAGCAAACTTTGAACTTGATGCTGTAACTGTTATATAGAGGGAGGTGTCATGGAACAGTTATGCTAAATCCAACAAGGTGTTCTTGGAGAGAAGTTAGAGCTTAGATAAAAGTGACTTAGACTGAATTGTAGAGAATCTATCAATAGAACATTGTCAATTACTAGGCTAATCTATTTTAGCTGAGTGGCCATAGAGCACTTAATTCAAATTGATCTTCATGTACAGGAAACATTACTTTAAAATATAGTACTATAGTGTGTTTTTGTTTTAAATTTGTCAATTAGAGTATGTGTGTTAATGATACATTTTATTAGATATCTAATTTGTTTACATATGTTTCCTGAATCTGGGTAATATACATTAATAAATACGCACCATTTTTTTAAATGCTGTTCCACTCAGTCTCTAATACAGTTGGTATGTGTTCTTCAGAAAATAATTACAGAGAAGCAAGTTTGCTCTGAAAAGATGTGCTCTGGTCCCTTACCTTCCTCATTTACGCTTTGTGTAGTCTTGTATGTCTTTTACAGTTCATCATCAGTGTAGAGATTCAAACTCAGATTATTATGAAAATCACCTGTTCCCATATCTTCTGGAACATACGAGGTTAATTTGAAGGTTTGGGGCTTTGGGGCTAGTCCTGTAGTTCTCACTCAAGCAATCAGCTGGCATAGTAATTGGAACCAGTTCACCCACAAACCACAGAAGACTTGTATATGTATCAGACTTCTTCCTGTGTGTTGACTGGCAGTACTTGCAGTCATAGGATAGAGGGGCAGATTCTGAAACAGAATATACCGGTGTTGAGACAAAGTGGCTTCACTAAGTTTGTGGCCTTACCTGGCATTTACAGGACTGTGCTAAAGCTGAGAGCAGAACCTGTAGCTACTGCATATTTTAAGTTTGCTCATTGATGAGGTTTTTGCTTTCACAGACGTTTGATGGTGCTCTGATTCTGACGGATCTTACTGAATGGGGCAATAGTTTCTGCAACTGGGAGCTGGCTTCAGACTGAAAGGATTTTGTCTGCTGATCGCTACGTTCAAGTTTGGATTTTAAGGTTGCAGTAGATATCTAACAGGGTGGAATTTTTTGTTGCTTTATTTGGGATTGGCCCATTTATATTTTATTTTTTTAACTGATGAGGAAATATGCCTAAAGCTGGGATAAGGGCCAGCCTTTTTTTTTCTGACACAAATTCAAGGACCATAAACTTGGCTTCAGTATTGTATCAGGTGCAGTTCGTTGAGTGTGCCTGTTTTGTCAGTATTGGGCAAGCCTGCTGGCTGATAGAGATTGGCCCCTCTGCACTGAGCTAATTATTTCGCTTTGACTTTTGGTTGGATGAGGTAACAAAAACACTGATACAAATTCAAGCTCTGATCCTGTTGGTGTTTCATGCAGAGAGCTCTTCTGGAAGCCAATGGGAATTCCCACATGTGGAGCTCTTATCATTGGCTCCATCTATGGTTTGGTTGCTATCACATAAAGTTGGGCTTCTCCAAGCAGTGGATGCGTGTTAAAGCAACCCGATAATCTGCATAGTTGTATTTTCTGTTAAATGAGACAGGTCCTGCCACCCTTACTCATGTTAAGTTGTCTTTAGTTGTTTTAACGATCTTCTTTTAGAAGTCAGGGAAAACATACATGAGGATAGAGATTCTGTGCATATGTAAAAATTCCAGCATCATTCTGTATACTGGAGATAAACAGCAAATTTGCTAATCAATAACTTGGTTTCTGGCTTTGTTTATTGATTTATGTACAGTTACCTTTGCACATGCTTTGTAGAAGATGTGACTGTTATGGTTGGGTCTTCTTTTTTTTTTTTAGGTGTGGGTTGTCTATTTGGGGTTTTTTTTGTTTGTTTTTAAATTGAAGCTGTTTCTGTTTTGGTGTGAGAATCAGTTTCACTGGAAGCACAAGAATTGCTTAGGTTTTAAGGATTAAAAGACAGCAGCAATATTAACAAAAGCTACAGCCTAGTGCTTGTCTTTTCCTATGGAAGATTTTGGTGATATATTCAGAAGATATGTACCCCTGTGCTTTGTTCTTCATCCTCTATTCAGTCAATGGTATCATTTTATAGAATAAGGTCATTGACTTGGATTGCTTCTTGGTTTCTCAACCCTTTTCACCAGCCAGTTTGTGTAATGTCTGTCTGAAACATTGAGTAAGGGCATTGAAATAGCAGACAGGATATCAAGTGTTAGGAAGTCTGGGTTAAGTATAACAGACAGTTCTGGCTGGTGAAAGGGGAGCAGCCCCTTGAGCTCTGTTACAGATCAGTCTCTGTGGAAACAGCAGGCTGGTCTTTGCATCCCTGTCACAGCTTTTCCCCTCTGTTCTCTCCACACCCATATAATTAATTGTGTGTGGGTGCACCTCTTTTTCTAGAGATGTGTCTTCCTTGTTTCTTAGTGGCACAGAATTATATGTAATAATGTCTCTTTCTAAGGATTACATAAGTTGAAGATGATTTCTCCACTGGGAGAATTATGCAAGTTTAAACTGAAATGTATTTAGAAAGCTTTTATGTATGTGTTTTCTGACTTGCAATGCAGAGGGTGATTTATTTGCATCCTTAATTGGACAACATCTGTTAGGGTTGGACAAAGAACCATTTCATATTTCTTGCTGTCATAACCTGCATTTTTATGAAGTCCTCAACCCCTTCTACTTCTTATGTTACCTGTGTTACAGGCTCCGACTCTTCATGCCCAGGTAGAATCAGTCAGGCATGCAAGTTGGGCATTCTTCCGGGGAGGGGTCTGCAGAATTTTTAATGCATATCTGCATTTGTGTTATGTCCCAGTGGTACTGTTAAAATCGGAAATAATACCACCTGTTCTCTTTCAATCTATAGATTTTCTCCTTTTATGAGAAATTACTGCCTTTATTACCATTAAACAGAAGAATAATGATGGTGACACTTCCAAATTCTGTCAGTGAAGAAGGAAAGTCTAAACTATTTCTGTAATACTGCTCTTAGTAATATTTGACCATTTAGTAAAAACTTTCCTGCTGCTTTTCAGCAAAATTAAGCTGTTTTGTGTCACTTAACACAGGAGAAGAAAGCTACTGCGGTCAAGTGCATTTATTGAACTTGAAGAGGCCAAAGTAACTTCTTGCTTAAATGTGAAATTCTGCATGAAGCTATTTGTGTGGCTGTGTCCTACAGTCCGAAATCTAGCAGCTGACCTATGCACACAACCCTTATTGATTTCACTGGGGGAGCTGCACAGATCTAAAGAGCTGTCCATGCAGTTCAGATGGCAGAAATGGGATCATGATAGTAATTTACTTTCTATTATTATGTAATACTGGAGTGCTGTGTATCTTGGACTGCATATGTAATGCAGAGAGTGTAGTAGTACCTATTAGAAGCAGTGAATTAATTTAAATAATTTTTAAAAATATGTAATTATTAAATTTCTCTAGGTCCTATATTTTTTGACAAGTATCTTTGGAAAAAAATAATCCTCAGGATTGTTCAGGTTTACGTATTTATAGCAATAAAATAAGTTTTCTAGCTTTTATACAGAGTAATGGGCTGGAAAGGCAGAAAATAGATAATATTAAGGCTACAATGTGGTCTGATTTCTGTAACCTTCATTGATGTAATGGATTTCAGATTTACACTTTTGTTATTAAGAATTTCTCATGAAATTATATGTTAAGCATGCTTTTCTAAAGTACCATCATTCCACAGTTGAAAAACTTATCTGAGTTGAAACATAATGGAGTGTCATTCAAAGAAAAA
>VXBL01010366.1:924843-1068411 GCA_013400195.1 Aramus guarauna
CCCCCCCTTTTTTTTTTGCCACAACACTGTAGTTTTTTGCAAAACCAGTGAAACCAAATAATCTTTGGACCATATTCAGCAGTAGATAGTGATATAAATGGCAAAGTGGTGTAAAGTGGTATTCAGTGGATATGAGAACTACTGTTGAAAGGCCTTCACCCTCACAGCATAGCAAATTAGGAGTTCCTTTTCAAAAAAACATAATTTCTAGAAACATACTTACATGAAAATCTTTCTATAATGGATTTATTTACCCTTCTTCTGCCCTGTTGAATCTAGAGCAAAGAGTGTGCGTGTAATCTAACTAAATTCTGAAGGAAAAAATTAAACTATGTTTTTATTATTACCAATTTTTATGCTTTAAATTATTATATAAATTTATTATATGCAATTGTGTGAATACAAAGGAAAAAAAGAAAAATTAGTGATTTGGAGGGAAAAAGGGGTAGAGGGAGTTGGCAGTGCTGTAACTACTATTTGCTTGTGTTTACCACATGACTTGCATTGTTATTTATAGCATTGTGTAACTTATCCATGTGTCTTTCAAGTAAATTTGGTCTTTTTGCAGTTTTTTAACAATTAACCTAGCTGTGAAGAGGCTTGAATGAATATCATCTGCACACCTGTTTAATATTAAAGATCAAGCATTTGGCGCTTTGTGGCTTTAGCTTGAAATTCAAGTTGCTTTGAGTCATCCCTTTCGTCTTTTGTTTGGGTGGAAAAAAGGAGTGGCAGTAAATGGCCTGCAGCTAAGAAATGAAAGTTGAATTAGGTTTTAGCAATGTTAGTCTTGGCATTTGGGACATTTGCATTTGTACAGATCGTCACACTTTATTTTGAGTTTAGCAGTTCAGTGCTCAGGATGAAAAATGTTACATATCTCTTTCCCAGTTAGGCAACACATGCATACAAGACTCGAAGAGTAAGAAGGAGCTGGAGTATGAGCTGTGGTTTCACATTTCGACCAGATTACTGGTAGTAGCAGCCTATGGATTATTGCCCCGTCTGTAGTTTCCATGCTGTGCTGCACAACTGACTTTTTTTTTACTTTTGTGACAGCAGCTTCTAATTCTATGAACCAAAATTTAAAAACTGAAATGAGTCAATGAGACAGAAACTGCTAAGAAAGAATTGCAGTGGTCTCTGTGTTTCACTTGATTTTTGTTCAGTTTGTAAAGCTTCATCAGTTCAAGTGTAGCTGTAGGAGAACCTGTAGTAACACAAATGGAGGGGACAGTGTGTGGGGAAGTTAACAGCATGAATATTTTCCCCTATATCCTTGCTGACTATTGTGTAAACAGCCATAGCTTGTGTTACCTTTCTGAATTGCTTTAGTGTGTAGTTATATATTTATAGATGTGTAGATGAGGTTTAACTTTTGCCGTTGTAGAAAAGAGATAATACTTTAAGTGACTCTGTGGTCCAGACCTTGAGGGTTTATTTTGCCTGGTACGCAATAAGAATAATCCCCTTGACATCAGCGTAGTTGTGCTGTCGTGCAAACCAGGAACTGATTCAAGTAAATGGAAGAAATAGGAGCTTCTTTGAAAAAGACCCTGAAGTACAGTCATAATTGGACCTAATGCTTTGCTTTAATTCAGGGAAGGTTATTGAGGCAACATTTTGCTCTGTGGTTTGACTCCAGTGAAGTCAATGGACTTGGTCCAAGTTTATCAAAATGTATCTTAGAGTGGAAATCACTTGGCATAGATTCTGAATGTAGCCAGTTTTTCTCACTGGTTATAATTTGTGGGTCAAATTCTGGTGAGATTTTACAAGTGAAAATGTAGAGTAATTAATGGGATTTCAGCGGAGGTTATTATTTCAGGAGTCTGTTTCTACATTTAAATTCTACTCTTAGAAATTTGCATGTAAATTTCTGTGATTTAGGTTTCTAAAAATTTATCAAATTTGCCCTCATTAGCTGGGCTGACTTATTGGTGCAGTTTTCTCTTGTTATAACTTGAATTGATTTCACTATATTCACATTAAACTTCATATATTTCTTTGTTTCTAAGAGGGATGTTCATTCGTGTTCTCTCAAAGAGCAGCTGCATCCCATCTTGATGGATGTAAAAACTTTTACATTGAAGTTTCTGGGGTTTTGGGGGGTTGGTTTTTGGGGGGGTGGGAGGTTTCCCCGAAAAAATATCTTTTTTTAATTAAAGCCTCCCATCCCTTTTGAATGTTTTTACTCTTTCAGTCAAAAACATAATCGCCTGTGACATCAGAATTAATTGCTGTAGACAGTTTTGATGTCACAAAGTGAGCATTAGGCCTCAGGGAGGAGAAATGTGGATGCACATGGATCCTGTTACAAACAAATTTCTTAACTAAGAAAAGGTTGCTTGATTTTTGTTTTCATTTTAAAAACTGAAACAATTTTTGCTTTAGATTACAATTGCAAAGTAACAGTTGAGTTGCTCCAAATTCACCCTGCTGAATCTACCTCAGTAATCATGTAAAAGATTCTCCAAACTGGCTTTCTGTAGTTTCTGTTTTGGCAGGGGAGAACTGCAGTCTGTGGGTTGAATTATGGTAGGGCCAAAACTGAATTGCTACCCTGGAAGAACTTTTAAAATGACTGGCATGGCAGATCCACGTCCTCAAGTAGTAGTTTGCAGAAGTTCATAATTGCCAGCTCAGTTGCTCTTCTTCCTGCTGTTTGGGACATGCTGGTAGCTTTTTTTTTTGGGGTGGGTGGGTGTGTTTTTTGGTTTGCTGGTTTGTGTTTGGGTTTTGTTTTGGTGTTGTGTTGGTTTTTTGTTGTTTTTTTGTTGTTTTTTCCAATTCCTTCTGTAGGCTTCTTGCCCGAGTGCATCTTGGGATTTCCCTTTTGCTGAATGAGCTGCTTGTTTGAGAGGGAGGAAGTGAGGTCCCTTCTGGATTAGGAGGGAATGAGGGTGGAGGGTGGGGAAATGTCCTGTTTCAAATGCAAAGCACACTGAACTGGAAAAAAAAAAAACAACAAACCAAACAACAAAACAAACAAAAAAACCCAAACCACATGAAAACCTTTTAACAAAACCATCCATGTCACAGACTGGCAGAGCAGCTGCTGGTTTTGTTAGGGAGAATATTAATGTTTCAAAGACTTACAGAACCTTTTAAAAAAAATGAGATAAAGGATGGATTTTTTTTTTTTTTTAAGATACAAGCTGAGGTAAAAAAAAACAACAAAAACTTCTCAATAGCTGTGAATGGAATGTGCTATCAANCCAATTCCTTCTGTAGGCTTCTTGCCCGAGTGCATCTTGGGATTTCCCTTTTGCTGAATGAGCTGCTTGTTTGAGAGGGAGGAAGTGAGGTCCCTTCTGGATTAGGAGGGAATGAGGGTGGAGGGTGGGGAAATGTCCTGTTTCAAATGCAAAGCACACTGAACTGGAAAAAAAAAAAACAACAAACCAAACAACAAAACAAACAAAAAAACCCAAACCACATGAAAACCTTTTAACAAAACCATCCATGCCACAGACTGGCAGAGCAGCTGCTGGTTTTGTTAGGGAGAATATTAATGTTTCAAAGACTTACAGAACCTTTTAAAAAAAATGAGATAAAGGATGGATTTTTTTTTTTTTTTAAGATACAAGCTGAGGTAAAAAAAAACAACAAAAACTTCTCAATAGCTGTGAATGGAATGTGCTATCAACTTCCACAACAGAGTCATGAACTCATGAGATACGTTATTACAATCTACTCTCTTATTTCTGAGATTTGAATGTAAAAATGGCCCTGATTCTTCAGTTGCTCATGTCAGTATTTGCTGTGTGTAATTTGATTGCAGTTAAGTTTCTCCTGCTTGGCCTAGTAAGTGACCTAGCAAAAAAAAAAAAAAAAGTAGCTTTTCTGATCTTAATGTTGCTTTCAGCTAAGAGCAGTAAAATCTGTGCAATAAATGAGGAGTCCAGTGTTGAAAATTTTGCTTTTTTTTTTTTTTCTTTTCCCTTCTTCATCAAGAATCAGATGGGAAGGTTTCCATAACACTGGAAATCTGGGGCAAAAGGAGGGCATCTATACTTTACTCAGTTGTCTGCAGTCCTCCTTCCCCTTCCTGGTCAGGTCAGCAGGAGATCAATTGCAAACCAGTTTAAGGTAGAAAACCAACCAACCAACCAAATGCTTGCTTGTACTTGTCTTATCAAAGATACAATAATGATTCCTGTTGAATGCCATTTAATGTACAGTGCACATGCAACCCCCCAGCTCTTACCATTTTATTACTCAGTCTTATTTGTCAAAGCAAATACTCATGCAGAGCATTATACTGGCTTACAGCTGCAGTGTCTCTGTTGTAGTTGATGATAGTGTGGAAGTGGTATCAGCATCATCTATAGCAGCATGAACAATATGAGGCTGGCCCTGTGGCCATTCGTGTTGCTGTTTGTAAGATTGTTCATACTATGACACACTTCCATTTCTGGAATAAATGGGAGCTGCTGTTAGATCAAAAATTTGTTCTTGGATTATTGGTGTAAGAAGCCTCACTCGAAAAAGCAGACTATTAAAAGGAACAACTCCTACAACTGGCTTTTCTTCTTAGGTTATTTTACAAGTAGTAAACTTTATAGTGATCTCACGTAATCCTGTTTTAGTAATGGTGCAACCCTAAGCATCAGAAGTGTTCCAATGTTTTTATTGGTGGCTATGTAAAATCTTTTTGCCTTGAGATAAATAAGCTAAATGTCATTCATACTGGTTTTCTTTTTCTAATTTAGAATATCCTGAATTACAGAAGTTGATAATGTAATCATAATAACACTTTTCAGTCATGAAAGTGTCACAGAGTTAGAACATTCAGAGATAGAGGGAAGTGCTCTACTGCAGGCCTAGCAGATTTCTGGTTTGTAATCTGAACTCATTTTCTTGCACAACATTTTCAAATGCTACAGAATCTCATCTTTTAAAAAGAGAAGTGTGTTAGCATCATTTCTGCAGTGGTAATCTTCCAAATGTGGGCAGGTATTAACTTTTGCTGTAGTGTTTGCCTGTGTCTGTTAACCAGCCTAAAACGAGTCCATTTTATGTTGTGGGGAGGTTGTGTTCTTGACTCTGAATCCTTAGCCACTGAAATAAAAAAAGTCATAATCTGACATCCTTGGAGCAGGGCGTTTGACAGACTAGTTTCATCCTGCACACTTTGGGTCATTTATGAACAATGTAAGCCAGCAGATAATTGCATGTTTTCCTTGACTCTAGTTGATCTTAAGAGTCAAAGTGGTTTTTTTTTTCCTGCTACAGGTCTGGAAGTTTTCTCAAACCTTTTTTTAGATTCATGCTAAATTTAGTGGCAGAGAGGGGCAGACATGGATACTTTTTCTCCTACAGTTATTGAAATGAAGTTACTTCATTTTTTTTCAGCAGAAATGGATTCCCTTGGACATAAACCCTTTTTTGAGAGTAATTGAGAGCTGTACATATGAGCAGACAGTAGTGATTGCAGGTTAAAGTAGGGGAATAGGTAGCATGGATATAAAACATTTGCTGTAGTTCTGAATATTACTATTAAATAGTAACTAATGGGAATCTGGTATGTTCTAATGTTCTTAACAAAAGAATGTTGAAAATCTTAGTTGAAAAATTCTGTTTAATTTAGAACCTGTCATTGCTTTTTCTTATTACCCCAGCTTATTTTGCTTAGCTGTGTTCTGCACAAGGAAGCGCTTCTATAATGCCCAAGCCATTCCCATTGCTCACTGAACGATATGCAAATCCAGTCAATTAAGCAGGGGGGATTTAATTAGCAGTTTAAGTTCATGTGTGAAGTGTCTTGCCTTAATTACTTAACAGTTTTGTTGCAAATTTGCTAAGTTTTTTTCCCCACAGAACTATCAAAACTGTGATTTGTTTTTAGTGTTGTTTTTTTTTTTTTAACATTTTCAAATACTCAGTATTGCCCAGTGCATTTGACCTTTGTACTGCTTCTGTATGTGTGTGTCCTTCTATTTATAAAGCTCTTTTCAAAGCTGTGGGGACGAAGCAAAACTATGTTTATTGTCTCGGAGTAGAACAATACATTAAAAAAAAAAGAAAAAAATTAAGAATTTTTGTACTTAGAATTTGGAGTGAAAAGCCATTTATTTGTTGTTCTTTGTAGCTGCATGACATCAATATAGTAGTATCTGTGTAAATACCTAATGTGCTTGTCAGACATTATATTAAATGGTTGCTTTTGTTTCATGTTCTGTCTGGACAAGTTGCTTTTCTGCAGAATGTCAGTATGTTGCTGTGTCAGTGGGATTGCAGTGATGCAAGTAACTCGATAATAATACAAACAAGAACACTTTCGTGTTGGTGGCAGATGTGGGGGTTTTTTGTTGCACATCTTCGCGTTTGGACTATCTGAGCACGTGACAGTGGCACCATTTAATTGTGATACTCAGAAGGCTATCCCTGCCATTCTGATTTATGTATCAGGATGGTGCTGTCTTGTGGCCTTGTTTGGTTTCTTAAAACATTAAGGGTGGCAAAATGTGCTATGGAACAATGTGGTATTACTGCTCACATGACTTAGATATTCATCAAGAATCTAAGACAGATTATTGATTCCTGTAGCTTCATATTTTATTACTTCTTAGTTTTACGTTGACAGTTACTTTGCATTCTTGAGCTGATAACCAAAGCAAGAGGACTATTTTTGAGAAAATACTTTGCTCAAAAGGCCCCGTATGTTTTTGAGATTGGCAAATCACAAGAAAAATACTTTGACTTCAAATGGATCCCTCCATAGTCTGGCCCAGGACCATCTGGTTGAAAACATCTAGACTCAGCGAGATTTGTTGCTGGTTCTCTTCCTCCCTTTCTATCCTTAATTCCCCCATCTCCCTCCCCCAATGTGAAAATCTCTGAGAATGGTAGAATTAAGGCGAAAACCTAGGAGACAGAGGAAACAAGATTAATTTCTATAAATTCCTCCCTTAATAATCCCAAATCACATTTGAATGTATCCCAGGACAGATATGAGTGTGTGACCCTCCCTTCCTCTGGTTCAGCACAGCAGATGGTCTAGCTACTAAGATTCCTGGCATACTGTAATTTTTAGTATAACTGGGTGCAGTTCTGCTGTTTTGATACCCATTTTCATCAACAAATAGTATTTATCCCTATGATAGCAGATATATCATAGCCAGATACGAATTGCAAAGCAAAGTTTATCATCTGTTTTCATTCAGGCATAGTGGCTCAAGAGCAGAACCAGCTAACTTCCATGCACTTAGCCTGTAGGTATTTCTCTCTTCCTCACTCCCCACCTCCTCTCCTGAAGTTGTCAAATACCAGGATGCCACTGTAAATGCACATGAGCAAATAGGAGTGATAATTCATGAAAGGTCTGTAGGATATTTAGCACCATGCTGTAATGCAGCATTTGGTTTGGAAGGTGCTGTTTTGGTACAAAGAGCTTCCACTGACCTCCCAGCTGCATTATTTTAAATGTTGCACTTTACATAAAAGTTCAGAGAAACAGCTGTCTCCTCTGTCTTTAAAAGTATCTCTAGGCAGTAGTTGGGTGATAAGTGAAGGGGCTTAAGAGTTTGGGTAGCCTGCTTACATTGTATGCTGACTTATATATGCAAATCTGCCGTTTTCAAGTAGAAGCGAAGTTTGTTCCTCAAAGCCACTGTAGTGTGCAGTTAGTGATCCCATGGTCCGGTAAGGGACCCTGTTCTCATTCTGGTCAATCACTGCCTGCTTCTGCAATTTGGAAGATGGCACAATAGGAATATTCGGGAAGTCAGGGAAGAGTGTTGGGTGGCAGGATGCTGAGCAGGGTTTGCCTAAATCAACACTGAGGAGTACATCTGGTGCTGTGTGACCTCACCAGTAGTTTGTTAGGACTACATAGGTAGTATGGCTTTTATGTTAGAAGGGTTTTTATTGCAGCTTGACTCCATTGCTGTAGGACTGAGCCATCGTGAACTCTGATACCTTGAAGAGCCTTTCTCTGATGGACTGAAAGTGTCCATCTGTTTGTGTCTCATAGCAATATGCTGATTGTGATTCCTTTTACTGCTTGTTGGCTACGGTTTTGGATTGGTACATGCATGGAGGAAAGGCTGGGGAGGAAAAAGAACAACGTTTTCACTTACAGTCCATGATGGAGTTACAGATATTATCCAGCAATTGTTTTAAAGGCTCTGTTCCTTAGGATCTGACGTAACTTTTTGGCTTTCCATCAGTGCAGTTAGAAATTTTGCTCATTTATCTTCCACAATGCACAAACTAACTTCACTGTATAGTTGATGATGTAGTAGTGAGTTTCTCAGTTTAAAGCTTTTAACTTTGAAAATGGGGTTTCTACTAAGCATGAGTTTGAGACACATGGATAAGAAAGTACTGCATTAGTTCTAGTGACTAGTTCTTGCATCTGTGCATCCTGTAGGATATAGATTTTAAATAATTTAACACACAGACTACAGTCTGCAGTAGCAGTGTTGTTAGAATCACGTTAGTCAGCAGACGTGCAGTCTGGACAAAAGGCTAGAATGCTTGTGTTTCCTTCAGATCCTTTGATTAAAGGATCATATTTCAAGATTTACTGTAGCACCATTTGATGGGAAATTTACCTTAATAATTCTTTCTATGAAAACAGAAGAAACATTTCTAAACCAGAACTCCTCATTTCATATAACTGCTTTTTGTAAATTGTTTTTATAAAACAAAGATGTGTTAGAAAGAAAAAAATACTACATTTCTTACACTTAGGATTTCAGTCCTTGTGGTGTTTCCGTCACCCTGAGCCCCCAATGTTAGTGGAAACGTCAAAGAATACTGTAATACAAAGTACTTCTCCCTTTCCACAGAGTTGCAGTACATTTTATATAAATCTTGTTGAGTTCTTGCTTCCTAATCTCAATGTAAGGGGATCAAGAAAACTTAACAAAAAACCTGGAGTCAACTGACCTGTTTGGTTTCCAAATAGAAGTGTAAATGCTGTGATTCAGAATGTTCATTTTACTTTTAAATACCATATCACTTCTAAAAAATGTAGTAGGAAGTAACATCCACCTTTTAATTGGATGTGTTCATTCCTTCATTTTTTTTTTGTGCTTTTCCAAACTAGGTTCTGGAGGCACTTTTTTCAAATTTATTATTATTAATCTTATTAAGGTCCTGCATTGATGTCAGGATATTTTTAAATAGAATTTCTTTCCAGTTCAGCCAGGGCAACCCTTTTGTTGAACCTTCTTTTGGATAGTGTTCCCATGTGCTGCAAAGGCGCTGACACATGACCTCGTTACACATAGAAAATCCTAAATGTCCTGCCCCTTGCCAAACCTATCACAAAACTACCCATCACCCCCTTTTCAGGATCCCAGATGGTAAATAGCAGCAGGAGGTGAAAGGGGAGCTTTGTCTCCATTCTGAGTCCTGTTTTAAGTATTCTGTGTCTGTCTGTATCCCTCTGCTTTTCCCACTCTGCCCATAAATTAGCAAGCCAGCTTTTCTGACAAGGGAAGACAAAATGTCCATAAGCTGCAGTAACATCACTTACTTAAGATAACGTTTTTGAACAGTCTTCAGTTTCATTTTATCTGACTGTGATCTCTCTTCATTCGGGTAGAACTTCAGTCTGGCCTGCTCACTACGGTATTTAGGTAAATGCAGCTTTTACCAAATACCGGGCTGCGATTTGTAACTTTTGTGACACCTTCAAGGAAGAAAGTATCCTCACATTGAAGTTAACCTACAACCTGAGTGGTTGAGCTCAGATTTAAAACAAAAACAATAAAACAAACAAGCCGACAAAACCCCAACCCCCACACAAACAAAAAACCCCAACCCACAAACCCCCCAAACCCTACGAAGATCTGCTTGTCTTTTTCTGCTGTTTTTGTAAAGCCAAAGTTGCAAGAGGAGCAGCAGTTTCTGCTCAGTGGGGTGCTCTGGGGGCAGCTGGCTTTATGGGTGTATAAAGGGATTTATCAGGCAGGCAGTGAAAGGAGCAGGGATATGGTCAGTGGATACAGCAACAGACGGAGTTGCCGTGCAAATCTGTGACCATTTTTAGAAGCTCTGCTTTGCTCCTAGGATTTGCCAAGCAGGATATTGTCTCTGCACGCTCTTCCCATGGAGTTCCCCTAAGTGGCAACAATTTCCTCTCACTTTGTGCAGGAAAGATGATGTGGGTTTTCATGCACTGGGGAAGTTCTGTAGTATGAACTGTGCTAATGTTGCTTCTGGAATAGTCTTGGTAGTATCTATTTGTATTGAGATGATAGGTAGGTATTGGTGATTGGGTTTGGGTGGTAGGTGTGAAGGATGTGTAAAAGTTGTACATTGATCATCTCTCAAAACAAGGTATCAAATCCAAATATACCTACAAGAATAGGAAACTTGGTCTTTTTTTGCTTTGCTATTTACAGTTTTCTTATTGTGCGGATCTAATAGCTTCTGCTAAGAAACACTGATTTGTGCTAGCTGAGTATATGTCCTTGCTTCTTTGGGACAGGTTTTCCTTAATTAAGATACTGCATTCTCCTCAGCCCCTTACAATTCCAAACTACCCTACATTCATCCTGAACCTGGCAGCCTTGTGAGTGTGAGATTAGTCTTTGCTCTGACCTGGGCTGCAGCTGAAGTAATAACTTTCCAATTTCAGCTGATTGGAAATCAGAGACTGGTGAACTGAAATACTGTGGACTTAATGAATTCCCTGGATTCCCTGGTGGTTTTTTGGTACATCTTTATTTTAAACTGTTGAATATTAATGAGGAAAGGGGAGTGGGAGTGCAAGGCCTGTTTACTGTCTAGTACTTGAAAGGGGTATTCTTGTTTGTTTGTTTCATTTTATGTTGCAAATATTGCTGTAGAAATCCTGTGTGGCTGCCAAGATCCTACCTAGCCTTTGGATACCAAGTGATTGTCAACTGGGAAGCTGTTGGGAGGGATTTAAAACAGTATTGCCTCTTCTGTAAATGTCATGGCTCTCAAACCTAGAGTGAATGCACCTTTGACTATTTTTTAATGAGCCTTCATTTTTAAGTGGTGAGGATTATGAAGAAGAGAGAGAAGAGCTCCTGTGTCTTTTGCTCTGCTTTCTGGGTAAGAATGCTCTGCTTTCCACATTGTAAGTTAATTAGCAAAGGCTTTTTCCTCCTGTGGGATCTCCTGTGTTTCTCCTGACCTGTAATTCTATGTATAGTCATCAAGTAAAATAGATCTGATGGGCTCAGTTCTGACATGTTGTGTTTTGACAGCGTGTTTTGTTCATACTGAGTCAGTACTTCTGATGCCATAGTTGCTTGGTCACTTTAATTTGACATATACCTAGTTACTCCCAAAACTCCATTTGGCTTCTGCCCTAACACCAGCCTACTGTTCTTGTCACCTTCTTTGACTGTCACTAGTGCTTTTATGGCTGCACAATGTGCAACAACTCACCAGGGAATCAATCTGCCTGAAAATTAGTTGTTATATAAGGGAGAGTCACAAAAATTAACTGAACAAATGTGCTGTTGAGTGTACAGAAAAAGCAAGTTGGGGTTGTTGGTTGGTTTGTTCACTGGTGTTATGTGTTATTATTTGATATTGCCAAAGGTAGGAAAGTTTCAGTAAAAAGTATGGTTTACATGTTGGTGCTTTATCCTCAGAACAAACAATATAAAGAACAGACTAGCCATGGTGGGAGTGTGAACAAGATAGAATCAAATAGTTCTTCCTCAGCCCTAGCTTCTGTAATTTGGTGAACTTTTCTGTAGTAGATGTGGCTGCTAAAGATTAGGTCAGTATCTTTTCTTTAACACCTTATTAGGCTGTTGCTCTAAACCATGAGCTGCTGGGAATGCTGCTTTTTTTTTTTTTTNNNCATTAGGCTCTGGGGATTGTTTTTTTTTTTTTTTTTTTTTTTTTTAGCAAGGCTTTTGATGGATGAAGCTGTAAAATGAATAGAAACAGTGTCTCCCTCTTCCTTTTTCCTCCTACTCAACGCTCACACACAGTCAGCCCTGGGGTCTTTTCTTTCTGTGTGGTTGGCAGAACAGAGAGAGAGAGAGAGAGAGAAGGAGACTGTCTGGGCCCCTAGTGCCGTCATGAGAAGAATAGCGGTGCTGTTACCGCTAAATCTAAAGGGACAAGCTTGTATATGTATGCTGCTGCAGCAGCCAGCGGGCTGAATTAGTGGCATTTAGGCACTGCTAAGAGGCTAATTGAGTCACTGGTACTTGCTGATTAAACCAGCAAATCCAATAATGTATGGATGTGCATGTTTGTGTTTGGTTTTATGCTCACTGAAAAATAACTATGCTAGGTTTTCTTTAACTCTTTCCATTTTGGTCAAGTTATGCAATAGCTTAAGGAATATCAAAGCATCTAAATAAAATGTTTTGGGGAGATCCATCTTACTTTTTCCATTCTTTTCTTCCTGCTCTGTGCAGTAGGATTGGATGAGAAGGCATTAAGACAGTTCCATTACCAATTGCTGAACTCTACCAGTTTTAAAAATGTCGTCTTAAGTGAGCCTTTGGTTGAATAAGGGATAATCTGAATTGTGAGGTGACAGAAGGTAAAGAGCTGAAGCCATCCATGGTGGATGATACATTCATGCTGTATAGGTATGACAAATGAAGCCTGTGTTGGAATTTTGGTTGGCATCCATCTCAAACCGCTCCACCTTCCTCAGAATTGTGTTAGTAATGCACAGGTGGTGGTTGCACCACTGCTTCTGAATATCTAATCTAGTAAATGCATAAACAACTCAGCTGTCATATATAATGATGAGGATTATAATGTAGGTAAAGAAAACTCTAGTTTTAAGTGGATGTAGGGGGAGTAAACAGAGAATTTGTAAAGCTGACCTAAACTTTAATATACCCTTGCAATATATTTTCTAATCCATTGTCACTCTTGAAATCTGCCCGCAAGCAGGCCCCACTTTGTTTTTGCTCACAGTGGTTGTTACAATGATTGTGGCTTGATTGACTTCAGTAGAATTATTCCTAATTTACAGCACTCTAACTGGAGAGCAGAATTAGATTCTTGTGTGGTTGTTTTTTTTCTTTTTTTTTTTTTTTTTTTAAGGATGCAGTGCTCTCAGGGAGGCTGTTGTGCTGAGGGCATATTGCTTTCAGTGATTCTTTTTAATTTTGTTTTTAACGTTTACGAAGAATAAGATCCCTCTCAATCTAAACCAGAAGGACATGTATGAAAAAATAGTAAGACTCATAGAGGCGAATGGTGGGTTCAGAACCTTGTGAGTCATTGCAGAGAGATTGACAGTTTGGGAACATGAACGCGGAGGAGTGAGGATGGGATGCTCAGGGGCTGATGAGATAAGAGAGTCTATAGAATGTCAGCAGAGGGGTCAGCAGCAGCGTGCATCTCATTCCGGAGTTAAACTCAGGCATTGGGAAATGGCATTCCTTGATGGCAAACACAATCTGACAGTTCTCAGCTAGCTACAGTATTCACCTCCTCCTCCTCCTCCTCCCCCCGCCCCCCTCAACTGCATATCAGTGGATGCTTTGGAGATCATGTCTGTTCTTGCCTTAAAAGCAGCAACAAGAAAATATTTAAAGCCACAAGCACACCTTGGGGGCTTTGTAGGGTAAGTCAGGTTAGCAAGAAATTTATGTACTTCAAAAATTGCGGTCCTATTCAGGCAGCTCAGTTCTTGGGGCAGTCAGTCTATTTTATCTCCTATACAAGGATTACAAAGCTTTACTCTATATGTAGCACTTTTTGTCTTTCTTCTTTCTTTCTTTCTTTGCATGTGTATGTGAAAGAATTTCCTTCTATTTGTGGGCAGGCCTGGACTGGATCAGCTCCTGGAATTAACTACATAGGAGTTCGTTCATTCCCCATCTGAAATTACTTGGTGTTTGCTAGGTATAACTTGTTCATGGGTGGTGGGGAAGGAACTGTCCTCCCCTTGTTTATTACCAAAGGTGCGGGGAGGTAATACTGCTTTAGTGGGTAGGGCGGAAGATTGAGTCAAGAGAACTTTTTTTATGGTCCCAGCTTTTGACACCATTTTAACTGGGTGACCTTGGACAAGTTACTTCACTTCTCTGAAACAAGACTAACAATGTTTACCTCCCTGCCCAACAGGGGTGTTAAGGGGATTTTTGTGAAGCATTCTACATATATACAGGATTGTATTATTGCTGAGCATTGTTGTTTCTTTATGAATATGTATGAAAGGTGCTAAGCTGTTACCTCACCTTGGCCTTCACATGCGTCTCATTACAGGCTTGTGGTTGCTCTGAATTAAGGTAATGGAAGAGACAAGGAGCGTTGTCCTCAGAAGCTATTGACATCCACAGAAGAGAAAGTGGCAAACCCAGTTTCTCCTTCTTTAAGCAGCACTGCGTTAAAACGAAAACACAGTCCTTTTGGTAGCATTTTGGGGATGGGGCCTAGGAAGGCTCCTGTCAAACTAAGGATGTGTTATTTTTTCTGTAGACCTTTCTGTGAGATCCTACAATAGAGCTCTTATTGCTAAGGGAGAAGAGGAGAAATAATGATGAAACATTGTGCTATAGTTTTATTTTTGAATTCTGACAACTGAACTTTGACGGGGAATCAACAGCGCAGAGACCCATGAGAAGGTTGCACAAGCACTGTCTCCAGGGTGTCACTCTTGTGGTGTCAAGGCAAACTTCCTCTTAATCAATACCGCAGTGCAGCTGGGCTGCTTTGAAAGAATGGTCATAGTTGGGAGGGTTTCCGATTTATAAAGGAAAGGAGGATGTGATCCTCATCTCATTTGATCTTTTACACAGAGTGGAAAAAGGGCAGTAACGTTGTAAAGGAGACCATAGAGACCTGTGGTGTTGATGGAGAATTTTCTGTGGCAGAAACTGAAAAATACAGCCATAAACTTGCCTTATAAGCTCTTCTTGCAAACTACAATGTGCTGAGGATGGAAATGTAGCTCACAGTGACTTGATATGGTCATGACCTTATTTTGAACTACTGCACTGATTTGTAGTGGTGCTGGTGCCCATACAGCCAAACACTGGTTATTTTATTTTGTGTGTGTGTATATATATATATAGGTGTTCCCAGATGTCATGTGAAGAATTAGTGAAATTTTTCTAAGCTTTTGTGGATGTTACTCTTGATCTCTGCCAGTATATCATTCTGTATAGTTGTCCTATTTCTTAAAATAAATAAATAAATAAAGAAAAAAAAGCAAAGAAAAAAAAAGCCTTTTTTGGATTGAGTTGTCATAGGACTTCATGTTTGGGTTGGAGTTGTAAGACAGATGTATGTGAGTACTAAGTGCTTTATAATAAATGTTCCTGCCCTGTGGTTTGTAGGTCTTCTCAGGTGGTATGAGTCACTTGTGTAATGACAGCTATCAGATAACATCTGTCCCTGCTCAGAGCCAGCAATCTTAGATTTTAGTCTACTGTGTTGGCAAGGCAAGTTTAGGTCAGATAGAAACTGTCAAAAGCTCTGATCTGAGTAAACAACTGTGCTTCCTCCTATTCTGACATCTTGTAGTTTGTGCTTTTTGGCCAGGATGTTAACACTCATTTCTAAAATCTCATCATATTCACTGCACACATTGTGGGTATAATGAATTAAAAAGTGAACTCTGTCTCTTCCCTAAGTCCTGTCTAGTTGAATGGTTCAAGAGATGCAATGGATTGTCACACATTAGGGGAGCTCTGTGATAAAATAATTGGGTTTAATTACACTAGTAAAACATCTGGTGCTCACTCTTCCCCAAAAAACCCTCCTGAAAGTCCCACACGAGTGGATTTCTATGCTAGCTGAAAATACTCGGGCATGCATGGCTGCCCATCTCCCTTCCCTTTTGTGGGACTCATTCTTGCAACTCTTTTTCACCTAAAACTCAACTGAGACTTTCTGGAGGAGTTCTGGGCACTCAAGGTTTTTTAGTCCAGACTTATGATAAAGGCTGCTGGCCAATGTGTGTGTGGTGTGAGTCATTCAGTTTGGTTACAGAAACACTTTGGTTTTTAACTTAATCACAGAAGCTGTAAGCTAGAAATCCTTCATATGATCAGGTAGTGTCCAGTCTTCAAATGAATCCCCTGAAACAGGCCCAGTTAGCATCCCTGTGCAGTGATTGCCTCATTTGCAGGGCCATCCCTTGGGCACTTGTATCTCGGGCTTCTTGATTTCCTTAAGTCATATTTGTCTCATTGAAATCTTTGAAAGAAACAATGGTATCTTTATTCATGTGACTTCCAAGCAGATACAAACCTTTATTCACAGAAGCATACTTACAGATTTCACATGGGGTTTCTAAGTTTTGTGTGTGTTAACATTTGCAGGGGTGGAGCTTTTGTCAGTGTGTGTGTTCTTACAAAGTTCTGTATTTGTGTGGTTTAAAATGAATATGCTTTCCCTTTTAAGTGAATGAGCATGTTAGTATCAACAGTTTGTGAATTATAAAAAATTCTTTATGTAACTATTATTTACAGTTTTGGTCCCATATTCAGATTATTGTTTGGAGAAAGGAAAGTTGGTTTCAGTGCTAGAAGATGGAATGAAATTAAAACTTTTTGCTAATTGTTCTTTTGAGGGAAATAGATCTCTTTCTTGGGTACAACGTACCTTTCCCAGATTGCTTACAATCTGCTACATACAAAAGAGAAAAGTCTAGTTGATTTTCACTAGAGGCAGAAGTTGCTGGCTGAATTCCCTTCATTTTAAGGTTTGGGAGGTTTTTGTTGTTTGTCATGGCTCTGTGTGCTCTTTTACCCCTGACGCAACCCTGATCCTGTAAGGGTCGTGTGATCACAGTGGGGTGACCTGGACTGAACAGCCAGATGTTACGTAGTTGGTGGTGACTGTTTAAAGGAGTAAGAAATTTTGTTTAACCTGTTCCTTTGTCATCTGCTCTCCCTCCTCCTCCCCCCAACTCATTCTCTATTTTGCATTGTAAGGATAGGTTTGAAAAGTCTTTGTGTGGCTAATTCATTTTAAAATTGCATCATCAGTAGGCTCCAGGTTGAATATTTGTGTAAATCAGAGCCTGCCACAATAGTAAAAAAGTTTCACGTAAAGCAAATACTTTGTTTCCTTGTTCTAAACAAAAGTGCACTGATTAGCACTTCCTCTCTCTATTTGTGGCTGACTTTACACGTTGTCATATTCGTGCTTGCAGTAGATATGTATGTCACTTAGCACCTGATTCTCCAATGCAAAGGTCTTGTCAGACAGCTTTCGTCAAACGTATCTTTTTGTGAAGTAGAACAGATATTTTCCAATACGCTTATATCCATTTCATGTCACTTTTGCATTACCATTCTACTCAAGTGACAAAGGGAGTTTAATATAAATGTGAAATAGTTTGTACATTTCTTACTAGGAGTAATATTGCCTTGAAAGCACCACTCAATGGTGCATATGGTTATTGGAAAGATCTCATTCTGGTTTGAGGTTGGAACTCTTACTGTTGAAAGCAAGAGGGGGAATTTGAATATGGGCAATTATTCTATATTAAATGTGCTTTCTTAATTTGTAAGGCTCTTGATACATTGGCATGAATGGTGCTATAAAAGGGTAGGTCTCTGGCAATAAAAAAGGAATTTTGCAAATTTCTGTTCTGTGAGAAGGCTACTTCTAATGGAATTGAATTATTTAGTTAAAATAGTTCTTGTCTGAGAAAATTAAAGGGCTTCATTCCTGTCATATCAAAATTGGGTCACTATCTTTTTGAACTGGGTCATAGGAGTTTCCAGCATGTGAGGCCTCTTCCCATGTTCAATGAGGGTAACGTATTAGAGCAGCCCAGTCCTGTTAACTCTTACTGCAAGGCATTATGCTTTCTGCCTGAAGTGGTCATGAGGAAACTATAAATGCAAGGTACTGCCTTGCACTGTGAATGTTTTCTGGTAACTTAACAGGGAGACTCGTCCGGTAGAGCTTTACTGGCATGTGTCTGACCTGGGCCAGAGAAAGGAGGTCAAGCCCTTCCAAGTTAGCCCTGTGTTTTGGCTTCTGTTGTGGCCAGAGGCTGTCATGTGTTTCACTGGAGGAGAGGAAAAATGCAAATACAGGGAACTGTGACTTGAGTGCTGTGGACTCTTTCAATTCACTTACCTATTTCAATGAATACTGCTTAAAAAATACTGTGTTACTGTAATACTGTGTGAGGGTGGCTCCCACCCGCAAACCACTTAAGAGTTACCAAGTAAACTCGCTCTCATTAGAGAAAGAGAGACTCTTCCCTGTTTGTCTGCTGTATGTGAAAAGAAGCAGTGTCTAAAAACCAAAACAAAAACCCCATAGCACAACAACTGGCCTCCTTCCATGAACTAGCCCTATTTCCAGCCTGGCCGCCACGGTACCAGGGGCACAGTCTGTTATTGAGAGGCTGCTCTTGTATGTACATAAAGCCTTGTGATTTGTGTTTAGAGCAGAGAGTCTCCTAGAGTTCAGCTCTGCTGGAACAAAATGTTCAAGACAATACTGGGGGATCCAGCTGGAGGTTTAGCATTAATGCAGTGTCAGCCAGATGGAAATGAGGTGGAGAGGGTTGCAGAGGCTTGGGGGATGGGGAATCTCTTTTCAGAGGGAAGAGAAAACAATAGTAACTCTGAAATACATATTTACATGTATCTATAGTGTTGAATGCTAGCTATGATAGGCATGTTCTCATTCAGCTTGGTGCCAGTAAGATGTCAGTTGTGCTGTGTGTGTGGTTGATACAGTAAATAGGGCAGAGACTGCCCTCAGTGAAAAGCCTGTGTAGCTCCACTGATTTTGGATGTACATAGATGTGACTAGAGCATAATTTGCTCATTGCCTCCGATTTTCAAAAGACCCTAGTGAGTTTGGTGTACATCTGGACATGTCTGCTTTTCAGAAAGTACCAAACACATCCGTTCTAAAATTACCAATATTGAAAGTTACTTGTAACTTTTTCAAAACTTTAGAATTGTTTCTAGATGTAACATCTAGCTGGTAAGCAGTGAAAGCCCAAATTTGTCCTTCCTGACATCTTTTATTTCTGCTCATGTGAATGGATGTGCTTCTGGATAGCTGAGTGCAGAGCAAGGTCCATCAAGTTTTTCAGCCTCTTTTTACAGGCTTGCTGTGTTCTGTGATGGGATAAGGCATCATCTGTTTAAATAAGACGATAGCGAAATGAAGCTTCCAACTCCTATTTGTGCATGTTGATACAGTTGAAGTTTTAGATATCTCTTTGCACTTGATGCTAAAATTTGATATGATTAAAGTAATTTCACATTAGGAGTTCCTTTGAAGAAAAATCTTGCCATACAAGACTGGAAATTGTAAACTCCACTGAGCCTCTGGAAAAACTGTAGCTGTGTGACCATGGAGAAACAGTGTTAAGTTCATATTTTCTGTAGTTAAGTCATGGTGGTTCTGCCCAGGAGTGTTGAAAGAAAAAGAGGGGAAAAAAAATGGGGTGGGGGGCGGGGAGAAGCACCAGTTGGAGAAGGCAAGTTAATTTTCTTCTATTCTGTGTTTCTCAGACATATAGTCTTCTGCTGTTCTCCTGAGATAAAGCAAAGTATTCAGCAACCTACTCTCCTCCACATCTGGCTTTAAATGAACCAAAATCCATGGTGTGCATCTAAGGATATTTGAAGGAGCTTGGTAGGTGGCTCTTCTGTGGAGCCACAGAGACTGTTCATATTGTTTGTCTCTTTTTCTATTGGTTTCCCATTTGAACTGAGCAAAAGCAGAACTACCTGAATGCAGAGTCCAAGAGCCAGTTCTGCTTTCGCAGAAAAAGGATTTAGCAAGAAAGAATCAGTCCTTCCCCCCTCTTTTATTGGCATATTTTGCTCTTTCCTCTCTAAGAGGGGAGGTCAGCAGGTTCTAGTGAAATCTACTTGAAAAGATTGAGAAATACTTCATGGTCCATTCCTGTAAGTAGTTCTGGTCCAGCAATAATTTTTGGAAGATCTCTGGAAGTGTTGTGGGGCTCTAAACCATATTTCAGGGCCCCTCTGAGTAACACCAAGTATTAATTTAACATCCTAGAGCCTGGATGGCTGCAGCTGGATGGGCAGTGGCACAATGTTGCATTCAGTCCTCCGAAGAACATCTTTGGGGAGAGAAAACTTCCTTCATGTAATAAAGGAAAAATTTACGATGTAAAAAGGCGGTGGCTGCAGAGAAGAAACACAGTGGTATTCCACTTAGTGGCCTTGTCTAGGAATGATCAGTAAGCAAGAGATGTCTTCTCTCTTCTGGGATGCTCATAGGTCATTCCTGAATGGATGGAAGACTACGGTATCGGTTGGCTGTGGTCATGAGTTGGATGCTGGACTGTTAATGAAATTACCCACAGCATAGTTCCCTGGCTAAAGCCTTTAAAAGTGTTTAGCACTCTTTCATCAGTACCCTAGTATCTTCTGGGAGCAGCTTGCAATTCAAGTCAGATACTGATGAAAACTGTTGAGGCTCTCAAACAGGGCGATACTGGTAGTAGCAAAAAGCCAGCAATCTCAGTGATTTACTGGTGGTGGGTCAGTGCTGGGAAAACCTATGCCACCTCTTTAAAACTCCCTCCTTTAAAATTATCCCAAACATGCAGTTCCCAGGCTCCCATTCACTACTCATTTAGAAAGTGAATGTCCCTCTTTTCTCCTCTTATGTATGTTCCTGTGGTCTCTGTGATCATAAGTTGCGTTGCTGTGCTCCATTTTCCACTGCCTGTGGCTTCTAGGCTTTTGTGCGGCTTCTTTAGAATTTCACAAGTACATCACAAGATGCTATTTTGGGTCGCTACAGGATAAAGCGCGTTTAAGATCTTCAGAATGGCCTTTGCCACTTTCCATTAAGACTGTGGAGATACTCAGAAAACAAAATGAATAAACCGAAACTCTTGGTAGATCTTAGTCCAGCCTGTTCACTTTTACTCACATAGATGAGTTCAAAAGGTGTTACTTCATCTTTTTGCAGAGTTTAACTTGATCCTGACATGCAGTTTTTCCAGATAGATAGCTCTTTTACTCCCTGAGTCAGGACCATATGCTTAATCAGCCACAGAACTTATCTCCATCCCTCAGACAACATTTCTTAAACATTGTACTCAGGCAAAGGAGGTGGGCCATGCAGGAACAAACATGCTGGAGGTATTTTTTCTGTCTAGTGGCTTCCCGATAACTGTGAATGAATGTGTCTGAACATTCAGTGGGCTGTATTTTGTTATGGTCAAACTTCTCAAGTCTAATATACAGAAAACACTGTACTTTATTTCTCTGTGAAACGTGTCCCTTCTCTATCTCTGGTGCCGCTTCTTTGGAGTACGGTGGCCAGTTGATAGTTAGCATTGCTGTTATAGGGCAGGCCCCTTCCATCAGAGTGTATTGGAGAAGTACCTGCCTGTAATCCGCTAAAAGGAACCTGTTGGCAGGAGAGCTTTCTGTTCTGTCCTGCCGCATTCCTGTCGGTTCCTGCTCCTGCACGGAGCTTATGTAACTGTCTCTGAAGCAGAAGAGAGGTCACTTCAGGTGGCTGTTTTGAGCTGGTCATGTCTCCTCTCTAATGCTGTCTGGAAGGATTTGTTAGATTCTGTTTTGAAAAGGAGAGGCCAGGCATGCACGCGCTTTTGCACACGCACGTGGTGCTGCCGCGCTGGGATTTAAGGGCAATTGGAAGCCAGGGCTGTGACAGGAGGCGTGATTAGGAATACAATCCTTTCACTGTGCTTTGCTTTTGCATTTAAAGAAACTTCTGTGTGCTCAGTGTTCAGGTTTGCTGCCCCAGTGACGTCACACGATGTCGAGACTGCAGTTACAGCGGTACCACCAGCAGTGCTTTGCCTTTTCTGCTTAGTTTGTCTGAGACTATTAGAATCATTTACATATGTTAAACAGCCATTGTGTGACCCTGTGACAGAGTTTTATTTTATCTGCTCCTTCGAGGAGTAAACTGAGATAGAGAACGACCTGATGGCTTGTCTGTGGCCACACATGAAGTTATCTGGTGGACCTGCAATTAGAACCCTGGAGTCCAGGCTCTACTGTGTTCTGATGACTTGATAAGCTCTTCCTCCTGGCATGCAGCCTAGAAGCAGTGAGTCTTCACCTCCAGTGTGGTGCTCTGACCTCCCTATTGTATCTCCAGACCTGAGAATAAAAGCTGGGTGTCATGACTACCAGTCTCTTGTTTTAAGCAGCAAGCTGCAGTATGAGTGCCCAGAGGAAACAGTGTAGTCAATGAGGAGGTCGACCTGCCAGCTTCCATTGAACTGGTGCAGCCTTTGATAAACTGAGTGTAGGCTTGGTAGCTGCCCTGCGACTTGATTCCCTCCCTAGATGCTGCTAGAACTTTTGTATTGCTTTGATCAGTACTGCTCTAGATAAGTACAGATATTCTCCTTTTTCCCTCCCCTCCAGTTTTTGGGTCATCAGCTTTGGGATACTTCCTTGGGGTCTGATTTTTTCAGAAGATGTATGCCCTGCACTGTGAAAACAGAGGCCTATTAAAATATCCCAAGTAGAATATCCAAACATAGGAGGTTCCCAAAATCACTCATCATTTTAGGAAATCTGGACTCTTTCTGAAGTTATATTATATGCACCCCACTTAGTTTTTCCTATCAGGCAATTGTTATGTGCTCTTTGCATGCCTGGAAAAATATCAAATATAATGAAAACAAGCATGTTGATGGTATTACATGGTCTTACCACCTGTACTGAATGTCCCAGATGAGCCTTGATGACTGCGATTGCATTCTTTCTCAAGTTAGCTTAGTGGAGGGAGTGTCAGTAAGGGTATGGATTAGGCCAGTCAGCTATACTGCAGTCATCACTGTGGTTAGGAGGATGAGACATTTAAAGTGGAGGTGAGAAAGAGACTAATACCAGGCTTATGTCAGAAAGCTTTTATTTTAAAATAATTTCCATGCTTTTGATCGGATTCTGTGTTGGAGGCAATGTTACTTTCAACTCATCTTCATTTGCTGTGCTGGCATTTTTGATAACTATCTAAATAATTTAAAATTGTATCTTAATTTCTGTATGCTAACTTTGTATGGATTCTACAATTTTGGTGGGAAATGAAATACACAAACACTTTAGAGATTCACTAAGATAAGAGAACCCGAGGTAACGCATATTATTTACATAGTTTTAGATAAATATATGTTTTATTGAAATGTACAAGACTGGAGAAGAAAAACACCAGATATTTTTAAGAGGTGGTTTTTGTTGTGTACAACTAGATGCAATTTATCTAATCTCTCTTTTGTCTTTGTTCCTTCCCTTCTTCCTCTCAGTCATTTCCCGGGGATAAAAATAGATGTTATGCCATTTCACTTTGGAGATCCCAATTAACAAGGATATAAAGGAAGCTTTGTGTCTGGAATTTTGTCTGCTGGGATGTAGGTTTTTCTCGTAATGGGCCACAAACTTTAAGTTACTGCTCTTCCTTAGAAGGCTATTGGGACTGGTCAAAAGTTAGGAGGAAATACTATGCATATACAATTTCAGATTATACGTGAGCAGTGTAAGAACTCTGCTCTGCAAGCTCTTTTGTGGTTCCTCACCATATAAATTGACACATGAAAGTCCAACTGATGTCAGCTGGAGTTCTAAGTCAAATTTTGGTTTTATTGTAGCTTATACCATTAATATAGCTCTAAGAACACCTAAGCCACAGTTAGGAAAGTTTAATCTTCAGACCTGTATTGTTCCATGTGCTCCCTTAGCCTGCCTTGCATTGACTGACATGCAGCTATGGCCAGTAAACTATTAACCAGATAGCATAATTCTCAAGAAATTTAGAATATCATGAACAAAAAATTATGACAGGTTAATGTGCATCTGGTCAATTTTAGGCAATGTACAGCTCTGTTTTTGTGTGAAGTGATCATGTCTCTCCCTCTGTGGCACATTTGATGTCTTGCCTCTGAGCCTGCCTTAGTTTTCCCAGTAAGTGCCTGATCTGCGTGCTGCTTGTAGTGGTGGTTTGCTCGCTTGTTCTTCTTTACCCATTCCAGTGGATGCATATGGACTTTGGCAATGTTGTACTGTCTTTACAGGTGAGATAGCAAAACTAATGTTTAGAATTTTTCTGTCTCCAACACTTCAGCAGATAACTGGAACAAGGGGTTACAGTCTACTTGAGTGGAGCTTTCAGTCAGTAGCAGAAGAAAGATATACCTTAAAGAAAATCCGTATGCCGCCTTTGGCCTGGTGAGATCTTGGAAAGGCTTACTGTTGCCCTTTGTACATGCACAGAAAAATAAGCAGGATCCTGTTTGGTAACACGGTGCCTCTTTGAAGAAGTAGAAAACCCAGAAACCAACCTCAGTGTAAGAGAAGAAAGATAAAAGTTTGGATGACTATCAAAATTCCCTGAGCTGCACTCAAAGTAGAGTTTCTTTCGAGCGTGAATTACAGGGGGGAATTAAACAGCACTAGATTGACACATCACAATACTCTTTCCTCGCTGTTTCTTGGTAAAACAGAAATTGTGTTTAGCTCTGGTTTTCCCCCCAAACCGTATTCCATGTTTCTGTAGGAGAGGTATCTATATGGCATTGCACGTTATGAGAGCTTTCTGCAAAAATATGCTTTGCAAACTAGTGTTTATTTTAATGAAAGATGCTTATGGTATGTTAATTTAGAAGAAGATGCTGAAGGAGATACTTAACTATTTGCCTTAACCTCTTGATTATAGGAAGAATTGACTGTAAATAAACTGAAACTTTACATATCTTGATTTCTAGTAAGCCTTGAAATCCAGTTCCTTTCCTTTAATTCAGCAGCACGTAGTTGACTGGCTACTGTTCGTTCTAGGTTGAACGGATCTTGGATGATCTGTCACTTTGTTAAAGAAAAATCAGGGGTGAATGTGTAAATTTGTGTTGTTTTTTTTTTAAGACAGTAAGTCCAGTTGTGTTCAGGTGCCACTATAAAAGGTATCCACATTCCGCATACCACTTTCTTAAAATGTTTCCCAGCACAGTGTTAATTAATTAAAAAAACCCTCTTATTATTTTCCCCTAGTGTTAACTTATTTATAGGCAAAGTACATGTTAAATTCAGTAAATAGCTTCCTGCATTTTTATAAGTATTTTAAAAGTATCACACTCTTTGGCAGTATGGGAAGGATTCATGTGGTCTTTGTTTAGTGTTGGGATTTAAGTTACATGCATGCAGTAAATAAGAGGGATGTATCAGCCCTTCTACTGACCAGATCTTAGATGAAAAGAATGACAAAATACAAAATCCTAAACCAAAAATGACAGAAGAAAGGTGTAGTAAGAATTTACTTTTCAACTCTGTGTAGGTTTTACAACAAATAGCAGGAGAACTCAGTATGGCCAAAATAATGCATCCTTTGTCATAGGAGTGAATAAAAACTCCATCATGGGAACAGAATTTGAAATCCTTCCATTCATCTGGAAGTAGGGAGAAGGGAAGAGCTGACAAAGATAAAGGTGAATTTCCCAAAGAACTCAAGACTCATTTTTAAGGCAAAGAACTTTTCCTTTCCAGATCAATATATATGTCTAAGAGAAGAGATTAATGAAGTGCATTCATCCCCAAGTGGAACAATTGGGAAACCATGTTCATATTCTTTGGTTCTGGTCATTACTGAATATTGGCCTACATTGACCATTAGACTGATTTCTTTTTGGGACTTATTCATGACTTATTTACAGTTTTAATTCTGTTGTAGCAAGCCTACAGAAATTTGTTTGAAGTTGTCTGATCTAACATACTATGCACCTGTATGGATTTATTTTGGTTTTGTTTTGTTCTGTGAAGAACTCTGATGTGTTATTTTGAGGACCTCTACTAACGTTTGGGCTTGTTACTTAGCAAGAGTAAGATCAGGATCACAAGGAAAAGAGAAGTAATGAGTATTGCAAAGTCTTCTGGGACAGTCTTGCGTAGCAAATTATATCAGACCAAGATGAATCCATACAAGAAAAATACAACTTAAATTATGAGTTAACCTGAACACGTCTGCATGTAAATAAGATACTCTACCTAAACCAACCATAGATGGATGTGTGACTGTGGCTCCTGCTAGTGTTGGTGAATCTGTGCTACTGTGTTACAATCATGTACCACACTGAATAAAGAGAACACCTCAGGGAGAAGAGGGAGCAGTAAAATCCAACTGATGTATGAGAGGAGAATCCATCCCATAATTAAATCTAGGTGGTAAAAATTAAGATACCTTCTGAGCTCCTGTCTGTGCATTTCGTAGTAAAGTTCATGAGAAGTTAAAGATGTGCATAATTGAGAGAAGCACGGAGTTGAGGCTTTCTCTGGTTTTGAAAGGCTGAATTCTTTCCTTTTTCATTTTCTTTCTTTCTCCCCCTTCTCTGCTCATTAAAAAGGTGCTATTTGTGGTCATTAGGAGGCACCCAGAGCAATTAGGTCCAACTGACCTTCGTGATAGCTATTCAAGACAGAAGCTAAAGCAGGATTGTATTGTAAACAACAACAGAAAGGGGGTCACACTAAACTTTATGGCTTGTCGGTATGTCGGGGGGAGGTGGGAGATTAGAGGATGATGCAGTCAGCATCCCTGTAAATCTTATTTATCACTGATGTGGGGGAGGGTACCATATCTGAGGCGAATCCTAGGACAGTGAGGTTGTGAACTTTGGGGCTTTATCAGTTAAAATGGCAGAAGGAGGGTATAAAATAACAGAATAAAGGCAAGTGATTCAGCTCTGAGTGTGAGCTGCTTGTGGGCTGGAGTTAGAAAGAAAAAAAATACCTTATTAACTGTGGTATGTAAGAATGAGTATTCTGCGCATCCATCTAACCCAGTATCCTGTCTCAGAAAGTGGACAACAGTAAATGCTGAAGGAAAGAGAAGAGCCTAGGCTAAGCATACAGAGATACTTTCCCCAGTATATATTCCAGCCCTGTGTGGCTTAAGGGCTTCCTGCATTGGAAGTTATGTCTTTGTGTTTAATAGCCTTAAGGGACTTTCCTTCCTTGAGTTTGTCACTACTCCATTTTATCAACGTCGTGGTCTCCAGTGAAAAGCCAGTTCTGAGTACCGGAAAAGTCAAGTTATATACAAACAATCACTGGCATTTGAAATGCCATACCTCCTCATCAGCTGAGCTGTGATAAGCAGGTGGGTATACCTAGTCCTACCCTGTTAGAAGTGAATCTTAAACAAAATGTATTTGCTTATATCACCCTTAGGGCATTTGCAGTGGGATAGTGGTGTGCCCGCCTGCTTCAATGCAGATTAACTGGTGATGGTAGTTCCCTTAGTTTCATAATCTTGTCTGTCCCTTTTAGAACAACTTTGGCATCCATGCTTTTTTAAGCAATAAAGATCTATGCAGCTGCATCCATTGAAAGAAGCTGTGCTGATTTCCATGCAGGGAAACCGAGTGCAATAGAAAGAAAAGAGTCCAGTGCATCTTCCACAGCAGCTCCCTGCCTGGGCTTCCTGTTCTAGAATAGAAATGACTGTATTCCAGTGCTCCGCTGTGGAAGCTCACTAGTCACTGTGGTATAAAATGCCTTTTATTCTAGAGTACAGTATCCACATGCGAGCCACTCTGGAATAGGTGTTGCAATATCTTTAAAATTGCAGTTTTGCTTTACCTGAGGTGATTGTATTCGCTCATTGAACAGCGATCAAGAGAAATATTTGCAAAAGGCTCACTAAGACGGTGTTTCTAACCCTTGTTTACATGGCAGTATCAAAGTTTAAATCTGCTTCTCAGGGCAAGGAGAAGCTCATCTTGTGTTCGCCTCTTAAACATGCTATATGCTTTTGGTATAATGTCAGTGTTTTACGAATAGCTAACCTGCTGCTGATACTAAATCTGGGCATGAATTCCTTGCACAGAATTGAAAACACATTGGTGCAGATGGGATCAGCTTCTTTAAGGTTTGAAGGTCTTTGCATCCTCCCGTGGTGGGATGGGTAGAAAAAGGTTCGGCCCCTTCCAGTTTTATGTGAGGTCAGGCAGTCACTGTGGATGGAAGAAGGTTCTCAGTAGAGTCCACCATCTGGCAATCATAAAACAAGTAATCAACATTTTTTTGAGGAGGATGGTGAGGAAACAAGCTGCAGATGATTGTCGTGAGATCACGGCCCTGCACAGACACCTTTATGACTCTTCTCTGTTCTGGTTGGGTGTCTGTGCTACAGGTCAAAAGTTCAGGCTGTCCTCTCCCCCTTCTTTTTTTCTTCCAAAGATGGGAATTAGGCAGGGGACTGGAATGCCGAGAGACTGTAAAATGGCTTGTCCTCACCAGCCCCTCCTTCCCTCCTTTGTGTGGTGCTGCCTGGGTTGTGGGTGGAGGCTGGGCAGCGCAGCTCGGGTTGCTGGAGCACTTGGGCAACAGAGAAATTAAACACAGCTTGAACTTTGTAAAATGCTGTAGTTAGATGAAGCGGCCAGGCAGCCTCCCAAACAATGAACTGGCAAGTTCAGGCTTTTCGGTTACTTTTCTTTTTTTTTCCTGAGCACAATTAGTAGCTTATAAAATGATGCTGTGTTGCTGTACGAGACCTTGGAGGCAAACACGAAGATGATTTTGGAGTATGCTGTTTAGCATGCAAAATCTTTTCAAAAGAGATGATGCGTTGTCAGTAGAGTGCTTCTAGGCAATACTATCACAGAAGCAGATGACATTAAAGGGGAAAACAGGTCCATGATTCAGCAAATCTGATACTTCTTTGAATTATACCATAGGAAAGTAAAAGTTGGAACAACTATATAAGGTTTCCTCTTCTGCTGACTAGCATGTTGTATACGATTATAGCTCCTCCCACTCAGCTACTTATCTGTGATGTAGCCACCCTCACTTTAGGGGTGAAAATTCCATGTTACCAGATGTGACAGGAGGAACATCTGACAGATATGCATTGTGCATTAAAGGAATGCCATAATTGTTCGGCCTGATTCTCTTTCTCATGATGAAAATAAGGAGCATGAGTAACTGCATGAATGTATGCAGCTACACCCACTGCAGAATCAGTGGGCAGGCAGAATGAGGCTTAAGGTATTATAACAATAACAAAATGCAGAGAGAAATGTCTGAAACCAGAAGCAAGTATAAAATATGAAGGAGGTTAAACTGTGAATAGGGGATAGATTTAAGGTGATAGATGAGCTTTTCCTCAACAAGAGAACGGAATTAATTGCTTTTTCTGAATAATAAAGACCATTTTAAGACAGCCATACCTGGTTACTGTGAATCATTCTGTAAACTGTTTTTCCAATCCACACAACACAGAACCTCCAGATTAACAAATATGCTGGAATGCAGAATGCACATCTGGTCTGCATTACTGTGGACCCGGCTGTAATCACATGGAGAAAGCTACCTTGGGTTTTATGTAGAAATGTTTGTATTATACAAACCCCTGTTGCCAGGCAATTTTTATTAAAACGGCCAGTTTATGCTCAATATAGTGTCCTGCTGAGGAGCTCAGAATACCATGAAAATCTGCGCACAGCTTCGCTCCCATTGTTAAAGTTCTAGGGGCTGAGAGTAACCAGTGTAGTAGGTGATGAGTGAATGCTATCTGAGTTTTTGTCTACACTAACACTTTTCTTTTTGGAATATCCAGTTGTTGCTGCCATCCTGACAGCCGTGCCTATCATAGTGATTGCTAAGGAAGCTGGAATTATAACCACCATTTTCCCTGAAAGCTGCAGCAGATCTGAATGATACAGAAATTAAAATATCACTACCTAGACAAAGCTAGTATTCCTAGTGGACCTCTACTCTAAAAGTGGGGAATTAAACCAAAATGTGTAGTAGCTGAGGGGAGCATGGCAGGGGTTAGTTTTGAGGGCTGGAGGGTTTCTAATGATGCATGGAAGATTAGAAATGCTTACTTTGAAATCCCAATTCTCAGGACATAATTTTAGAAGTTGCTTAGGATAATTCTCTTAGGGACTTAAAATGATTAAGATTTACCATGTGCTTTAAAGATGCTTCACATTAGAATACTGATCTGACCTGACTAGCAGTGCTTTCCAGAACTTGAGTCTAAAAGTGTTACTCTAAATCCAGAAGTTTGGCTCAGTGAAATTTGGGTTAATAAATGTCTGTGAAACTTCACACACACAATGCATATTCATCTAGACATACTAGGGAGGTGTCTAGTAGTAGAAATTTAGAAATAATACTAGAAAGGTCTAGACTTCTTTTATTACCATCCTGCAAGAGTTAGAAGAGTTGGTACGCTTGGTAGATTAGGAGAACTTTGACAGCTTTTTTTGAAGAACGAAGACCCTCTTGAGTTAAGGATGTTATTTTGCATTTCCAACTAAAAGCATGCTTCATAAATTCTTACATACAGTAAACCTTAACAAGTGGCACTAAAGGTCACAAGACAGGAAGGGGAAGAAGGAGGGCTGATTTCTTAGCATTGTGTCAGTCACAACTGTCTACCGGAAAACCACAGAAACCTACCTTAATCTATGTAGACGTCCAGTCACAACATACTTTGTTGGCCAAGTGTTTTTTTCCTGTCCAGCAATTCTGCATGCCCTCATACAAAGTACTTTCTTCTCATATCCAGTGTGTCCAGTGGGAGATCTAGGAGCTGTTACAGAACGTGTGCAAGTTTATATCCTGCTCCGACAAAAATTGTCTTGTTTTAGTTTGTTTTAAAATGCTGTAGCATAGAGATGCAAAGACTCTGATGGATAGAGAGGCTACAGATAGTCCATCTTCTTCCAATGCCATTTCCCTCATTTCATAATAGAGGCATATTTGCATGCAGATGAAGGAAAACTTACACAGTTCTTCTCCAGACTGGCTAGAAGAAATTGCATGTTTGGTTGGTTGGGTGTTGGTTTTTTGGGTTTGGGGTTTTTGTTTTTTTTTTTTTTTCCCCAAATAGATGTGACAAACCTTGATGGTTTTTGTCACTATTGTGACTTGTGTGACAATTTTGTTCAGTTTTGGTGCACAAAGGTTTGCCCTACCCTGGAAATCAGTTTGATCTTCAGGTGCTCTGCTCACTTGCACAGGTGTGCATGGATGGTGAAGCAGCACAGGGCACACAAGGTGTTACTGCACATCTAGAAGCGCCTGACTTGCATGCTGGTAGCTTGGCAAAAGTATCTGTGGTTGAACACCACTGGAATATGGCATGTAAAGTGTCTGGAGGGCAGTGCTTGAATACTGTGCCACATCTTCAGAAAAATGAACTCACCATGCTGTTACTCAGTTGTGCCTTAGGGGGAAATGCCTGCAGCGCTGTCTATGGCAACTTAGTAAGTCACAGTCCTGCTCTAAATATGGACACACATGCTTTGATACAGAAGCAATTTCAAAATTACCGCATTCTTCTTGTTTCAGCCTAAGAACTGGCTTAGTAGACTACATCTAGACCTTAGTAGAACTTTCCCAGATAGTGCATGCAGATCCAGAACTTCCTGGCCCTTGTTATTATGTCTCGATGCATTTTTTTTCTTCCCCAAATCCCTCTGATTGTTTTTTTGAGTTTTTAGCAAGCTTATCTTGTGGTAATGAATTCCCCAGTTGTATTTGGGATATGAAGAACATCCCCCTTTGCTTCTTCCCCATTTTCCAAGATGTGTCAGAGAACCTAAAGATAAGGGAATTTCTGGCACCTTCATCTTTTGCACTGTATTTTCTTCAAAAAGTAGCATTTACAGACCCTTGCTTATTGTGCTTATAAAAGCTACACTGCATTTTTTTTTTAAAGTGGTGGTTGAAATATTTCAACTGATTAATGCTTGTATGGGGTATAAGAAGTGTAAGCAATGAAAAGAAAGTATATTGTGTGCTGTTTAGCATAACAGCTTGTGATAACAAGAACTTTGATGAAGCCTACCTTAAATAAAGGAAGGGTTCAGATTTCTTTTTCTTTTTTTCTTTAAGCTAAGAGGAGAAAATAGTATTGTTAAGCATCCCAGCTAACAGTGGAGCTCAAAGCGGGCTCTGGATGTACATGAAGTTTTGAGCAGTTTGTAGAATCAGGTCCTAAGATTTTACACATCTGTGATGCACAACATGCTGTGTCCACATGGAAAATCTGCATAATACTTAACCTAATGGGTGAATTTAAACTCATACAGCTAAGTCAGTGCAGCTGTACTTGGTATGTGTGCAAACAGACCTGATAAGAATGGTCTTCTTGTTTAGGTTTGTCAGTCAGGAATATCTTAAAATTAAGTATAATCAACACAAAATACAAGTCTATTGCAGTTGACACCAGTTTAGTTTGAAACTAGTGCAGTTTTTCAGTGTAGAAATGATGTCGTTGTTCCTTTCCTCATGCACAATTTAATTGCTCTCCTTTAAAGAGGAAGTTTAAATCTCCAACTGAGTCTATGCCAGACTCCTGACATGCATGACAATCGAACTGTGTCTTTTTCTGCCGGCTATTTAACAACACTATTGGCATATAAAAAAATCACTTAAATTGAATGACTTGGGCCTAACTGAAAGTGATGTTAGGGGCAAAGATAAAAATAAGGTAATGTGAAGTTGCCTTGTTAGCATAAAACTGAATTTTGTCCTGATACTCTTACTACAGTGTCGATTAAAAAAAATTATTACTCCTGTCCTGTAGCAATAGTTTGTACAGCTTATTAAATCCATATACATCCATGCAGTGAAGTGCTACTTTCCCTTTATTTATACTGAACTTGCTCATTATATTTAATTTTTTTTTTTTGTTATTGCAGGAGCCCTGTTAGAGCTTTAAATGTACCACCTTTTTTTAACACATTTTCTTGGCACAAATTGGTGTGTTTTGTTGGTCTGTCACATCAAGCAATATCCTTGTCAGTGCCAACTAATTGCTATCAATCAACTACTGAGCATGAAAGGCTGGTCTGAATGGTTATTAAAGCATGTTAAAAAGCACAGGACACATGATTTCTTGTAAAATACGAGGCTAGAAGGGTGCTTCTGTAGGAAATAGGCTGACACATCTACATTTTTGCATTTAGGAACTGCCGTGCAGGTGGGTAGATGAAGCAGGCGTGAGTGATTTATGTCAGGATTTAGTGCCTGTCACTTGGGAGTGAGTGTGAAAGTGGTCAGGAAGAAACCGTTCCTCCTTGATTGCTGTAGGGACCATCAGGGACCATCTGCTTGCTTACAAACTCTGCTGGCATGGTTGTTACTGATAGGATGATAGTACAGGGCAGCAGAGGAATGCAGGTGATACTTCACATAATATAGCTAAAATACTCCACTAGCATCCTATTTAGATAATTTAAGGGATAATCGACTTGAGTCTGAATTTTTCCCTCTTGTTAATTCATTTGTTTGCAGGCTGTTCATTTTAACGTATGCCTGCCTCTTTGATTGTCTTGGCATCCAACTTGGCATTTAAATCACATATAATTTATTAAGATAACAGTACTTTGTAGCCTGGTTGTCCAGGGCTGTTGTTTTTTTCTGCCTACCTTGCTCTTTGCTTCAAACCCAGGGATCTCTTAAAAGGCTTGCAAGCAGTAGGAGTAAGGAGCTATAGCCACTGCAACTACCAGGTATCTTTCCCTCCACAGAACTGTCATGTCTAGAACCTTTGTATAGATCCAAAGCTCAAAAGGTCGTAGATCTTTTTGTGTGTGTGTTTATTACCTTCCGTTTAGTTCTCAGGAGTCCCATTTCATGACCATCGTCAGTCCTGGTCAGGGCATCAAGCAGGTCAGGGCTGTTATCTCTTTCTTTATGACTCTTGGATGTTTTTTTTTAGGAGTAGTCGTCATTCTTCCTCTTTCTTACAAGCTCATTTGAGAGTTCTAGAAATAATGTTGGCTATCAATGTTTAAAACATTATTATTCTTTGAGAAGCTGAGTGTTTATGTCAATTTAAAAACAAGACAAAAACTTCAAAACTAAAGCAATTGCAAGACTTCGCAGCTACCTAGAGTCACAGCCGAAGTGTAGGAGAAATAGCAGGGTTAAAAATAGGGGAGAAACAGCTATGCATCATTTTTGCCACTCTTTTCTAACAACAAGAATCCTTCCTTTTCCCAGTGAAGGACTTGTATACTACTGCTTACTGATGCCCGGTATATTCATAAAGCATTTCAAGGGCTCTCAGGAATTTTATTTTTCTTTTCCCTTGAAAATGTGAAACTTAATTCTGGGAAATGAGACTTGCTGTGACAAGAGGCACAAAGAAAATACACCTAAATTGTGATGAGAAATGAACAGGCTTGGGGAGAAGAGCAAGAATCACATGCACACACGCTCCCCCCCGCCTCCGTTGTTGCTCTGTCTCTGCTGGATGGTGGAATAGGTAAGCAATGCATAATTTGTGTCTTGTATTTAAATTGTAATGTTAGCTTTGGAAGATTCTTCCCAGATAAATGTCTTGCTTTCTGACTGGAAGACATGTTTTGTCCTTACCGTGACCTTCGAAAGGTGGAGCGTATCTGCTGCTGTTTCACAGGGGATTCCTTGTGGGTTCGGGACTCTTATTTTGCAACAGAAGCAGTTTAGCTCTGCCCCTCCCCGTGTAGTTCAAGCAAGCAAACAAGCAGAATGTGAACAAATGATCATGAGAGCACTCCAGCACCAGAGTTGTGTATTACTCCTCCTTGTGAGAAGACATCTGTCTTGCCATTGCTATGCATTGTAATCAAATTACATTTTAATTTCTTTGTAAACAGTATAGGAAAATATTTTCCAAATGGATTCCTCTAGGGCTTTGTTGATAAAAGACAGTAATGGGGCATTTTTCTGCAAAAGTACATCAAAGCTGCTGTTTTCTATTACAGAATTTGTATGTATCTTTAGAGAAATATCTAAGAATACCGATTACTTTACCCAGGTGGACTGTTGGAGATGTGCATGTTCCCCAATTGCATATTAGCTTTCATAATTCACTGGTATCTTTTCCAATGCATTGCAGTTACCTTCTGAGAAAACCCCTCGAAAGTTAGTAGAAGGAGACATGGTCTTTTGCTGAGGTAGCCTAACTAAATATGGAATGGAAAAGAAACTGAATATTGAAATAGGTCTTGTGCTATTGATGTGCTATTTTAAAAACAGGCTAATGTTTTGGAATAGTGTTTTTTCCTTAAAAATGAAAAAATACAAGACCTGAAAAGAAACATTGGCTCATCGAGTTGTGAAAAAATTAAGGCTATGAACAGATAGAAAAAATGAAGATGTATTTAATTAAGATAAGGATCTCCATAGGAAAAGCAGAGGGATTATACTGCAGTTCTAGTTACAATTTTTGCTTTCTCCCCTCATACTTCTAGGGAAGCCTCAGTTGTCTTGATTAGAAATGTTGGCTTTCTTTTTCTGTAAAGTTGTGCTTTGCAGATAGCATTCAAATAAAATGTTTTGCTGAGATGCTGTTTAAAAAGCAGCGTCCAAGAGGGGTAAGAGGCATGTACAATGTCAGTCCATACAACGTTAGTGTTGTGGTATTTTGGTTTTTCTTTGTAACCTGTTTTCTTGAGGAACATGACTTCAAGTCGGTTGACTTCAGGCCACAGGGTTTGTAATATGGGCTCTTCTGGGGTTTACCACTACCAGATAAAGCTTTGCTTCTGCATGCTTGAACTTCATATTTTTAAGGACACTAATTCAGAAGTATTTATAATATGCTCCCCCCCACCCCCCCCACCCCCCAAAAATAAGGCCATGTTAAAGTTTTGTCAGATCTGGACAGTGTTCCTTTTCTTTGTAGGCTGTTGGCCCAGACCTCAGCTAGACCTGTCCTAGAACTTCCATGCTCCTGCTTGAGAGTGTTTTAGTGGAATGAGTTGCTGTCTTTGCTTAGCAGCTCACAATCAAAGTTCAGCATCTTGGCTGCTGTTGAACTTTTCCCTTTTTGTCAAAAAATGTTGAAAGTGAGGAAGTGAGTATTTGTTTTTGGTTGTCCAAACCAAAACCACCTCATAAGGGTTCAATTTCTGGGAAGCAATGAGCACTTTTGTAGGTTTGTAGATATGTCATACAGTGTTACACAAAATGTTATTCAATCATTGCATATATTTTTAGTCATAGTTTATTTGTATTCTGGTAGAAATTGGAGGTACTAAAGACAGAATAGACATTCCCACTCCTGAGAAATTTAGTATGTAAGCCCAAAGAAAACTTAATTGGATGCGGTAGATAGGTGAAGGAAGAAAACTTAACTCCCCAATATGCAGGGTTGTATGCGTCATAAAAACAACCAAAAATACTTGCCACTTTCCATTTGCTTGATTATCAGGCTACAGCAATCTACAAACTGCAAAAAAGCAGAAAGGCCATTGTGAGCACACTGGCATTGTGTCCCAGGAAATAATGATATTGTAACATTCAGATCACACCAAATCTGCCTGTCACTGTTTGAATATGGAATAGATCTGATTCCCAGCTGCACTTTCAGAGGAAATCTGAAAAAGGAAGGGTCACAGGGTGATGTCCCCGTTGGCTGCATAACTAGTTACAAGATTATTTGCTTTTTTGGTGTATCCAGGAGCAAGTGCCTGGTCTGTATTTGTATACAACTTGAAAGCAGAATGATTTGCATTACATACCGTAGACACAAAAATGGACATATGGATTGTTTTGAAGGAAGTGAAAATTATTTTGTTTCTGCAAACTGATGCATTTAAAAATATGTTGTCAAAAAATTTCCAAATCTGGTTTTCTTTCAAACAGTTCTGTGAAAGCTTGTTTAGGGGTTAATATTACAGGCTTGAGTGACTTGAATGACTTGAAGTTGTAAGAACCCTTGGAATGTGTAAAGAGGGGAAGGATTCCGTAGATAAGGCTGAACTCTGAACTCAGGGCACAATCCAGTTTATACTTTAATCTCCACCAATAAAAGCAACATCAGCTGTCTGACTGAGTCAGGACAGTACTCCTCCCTTTTAAGTTGTTCAAATAAAGAAAGTAGGCTATTACACCTGAGAAGAGGGCAAAGAAGGTGTATTGTGTTATTCTTGAGCTTTGAAGCATATAAAGCAGTAAAAAATAAAGGAAGTGTTCTTCTGAGGTTGCATAGTCAATTCAGTCTCATGAAACTTGGTCCTTTTGCAGGGGAGTTTGTTTATTTTAATTAGACCATTGCTCTGACACCGCTACCACTCCCCCCCATTTCTATTCCTGTATATCTGCATTTGCAGCATTGCAGATGGATAAACAGTTGTGTTAAAAATTGCATGAAGAGAATCAGGTACTTTTTTAAAAAACAAAACCAAACAACTTCACGTTTGTGCTTAATGTGACTGGGGAATGCATTTTTACTCTAGCCAGCAACAATTTGTTAAAGGCAGCAAAACAGACTTGTGAAATAGTTATTCGATTGAAGGTGTCCACTGAAGCACTTCCGATGTGTTGGGAACTCTATCAGTGACTGCATTGTGCAGCTCTGGAAGCAACACATCAGGAGCTACCTCCTTCTGTGCAAGCAATGCTTTCACTTGGAAATATTTCAATTTCAAAATACTAAAAATCTAACTCGGACATGACTCCAAGTCCAATATTTTATCAGTAGAGGCCTATTATTTAGTTTGCATGTTAACATGCTTTCCTTTTCATGATTGTTATGGTTACCTCCTCCTAACTTCACCCCTTGGTGAAGTTCTGAAGATGTTGCCCCTGTAGAAAATCATGGGAATGAGTAGGTTTGTGTGGATCTTATTTTCTCAGACACAAAACTTTGATTCTTTAAACATACAAACAGGACTGATTGCTAGTCTCTGAAGTATATTATGTCAGGAAAACCTCTTTGAGGAGATTCTAGAACATAGAAAAAATGGTTCCTGATTGTAACACAGAAGTAGGAGAAGAGTTATTCTTGGGTCATAGAGGGAGCCTGGGGCCATTTGAAATGTGGAATTACTAGCTATTTGAAAATCTGCAAGAAAAAAATAATTTATAAAATTTTAAATCTGGGAACTTAGAGAATTTTCTAAAAGTTGCTTATGAATTTGGGTGGACTACCTCAGGCAGCCTGGGAGCCTTGATTTTTAAGACAGTAATGATTGGGCAGCTGTTGAAAATTTCATCTCTTTATCTTGATTTTAGGATCTGATTTTAGTTGAACTTCACTTTTGCCACCCAGAAATGAGGGCATGTAAAATCATAATCTGTTCTCAAATTTTAAACTAGTACTACAGGCAGAACAAACTGTTATTTGGTCATTCTACCTGGAGCAACATCTCATGGTCTTATTAAAATCAGGAGATTGTTATGTCATTCTAATTCTTATTTACTCAATATCATTCCCTTTTACATCATTCCAGCTGATTTTCGGACCTAGGATGTAATTTATTTTCTTACTGTCAAAGTATGTTGTGATCTTAAGAATTGGGCACAGGCGTGAAGGGCAGAACAATTGGTTTCTATTTCTGTCTGGTTCTGAGTGATAGATTCAAAATCCTTGCCTCTGTTAACCTATCTGCAAAAATGGAGATAATGCTGCTTATAGACTTATATGAAGCACTTAGAGGGTTATCATTTTTGATAGGCTGCTTGTTAGGGAACGATAAAATGGCTTGAATGCGCGTGCCAAAACTAGACTGCACTGAACATTTGGAGAAATTGATTTTAATGTAAATTTTCACTCTTGCTGCTTGTGAAAGCCAGAAGGGATGAAGTACTTCAAAAAGCAAGTCTCCCTAGCTCTTTTTCTTTTAGGGCTCATGCAAAGCAGGAAGTGCAGCAGTTCCCATGGAAGAGGTGCAACCCATGTTTTTCATGAATAAGGCTGGAGGATCACTGACAAGACTGCATTCTTATTTAAACTAAGTTTCAAACACTGCTACTAGTGTTGAAGGACACAGTCCTATGAGGTGCAAAAAATACTCTATTCCTCCATTCCTTTTCAAATAGGGACTGCTCAGCACCCTGCTAATTTGAGATAAGGCTCTTAGAAAATTCCTGATGAAAGGATTGGACCTTGAAGTGGAGACAAGACCAGAAAAAATACTCTTAGGACTCTAAACTATACAGTGCCTTTAAAGTGTGTAGGGCAGTGATGGCAAAACTTTTTATTCTCAGATGGAAAAAATTATTGTTAAGAGATCATTATTAATAGTACCAGCTTCTTTTTAGTGCCAGACTTGGTGGTAATGTCAAGGGTTTACTGTTCCCGATCTCTTGAAATGACATATTTCTGAGAAGACTCTGGGTCACACTGGAATCGATGTTCATAGTTACTGTGTTATGGGGATGTGGGTAAAGTCTGCTTTACCAATGGCTATTTTGCCCTGCCTACTTCCTGCTTTGCCCTTAAGAGCTCCTGCAGACAGTTGAGGGTTAGAAAGGAATAGCAGTTGAGGTAAGGGAGTGTCTGCTTGGTTGCGTAGAAACCTGTCCCTTATCACCTGCCACTGCTTCTTTGAAAGGTTGCTCAAGGTTTAAAGTTCTGGTTTTGAGCAATCAGTCCAGCATAAGACCTTACAAAGGGAAACAATGGCTGAATACAGTGCTATAAATGCTGTCACTAAGGAAATAGCTTGGTTTGTCTGAATTTACAACCTTCCTGAGACAATCCAAAATGCACTGCTTAGATTCTGCCTTTAAAAGAAAAGTGTCATCTTGGCTCTGTTTTTCAGCCCAGTTTCTGCCCCTTCCTCCCATATACATATATATATACTTTTAAACCACCATTTTCTTCCTATCCTTGTTCTCTAGGTTTTTTGGGTTTTTTCCCATTATATCATGTTTCTTAGTGGAGATGCTTCCTCCTCAAAAAAAAAAAAAAAAAAAAAGCAGTCTCTTGTCAGAGGAATGTGCAAGCAGAGTACATTTAAGAGCCACATTCTGTGCTGCCATGGCAACTAGAGTTTTAAAAATGATACCGTCGGTGTTCCAAAATGATGCAACCTACAATGAACATCAGGAATAATTAAGAAAAGTAGAGTGTGCTCTATGCTCAAGAGAATAAACAATGAGAGGGACCATTTCTCTATTGGCACACACTCCCCCAAGTGACATTGTTTGGAGGGGTTTTTTGCGCTGGTAATACTCTGTGGTCAATGGCAGGTTTGTTAGAAACCTTAACATTTTGTCCCTGAGTGGTTTTCTAAGGTGGCCTCTGCTGGTGATACTGCTGAATCTTTCTATTTATTTATTTTAGTAACTGCAGTTCTGGGATGCAGCTCTGCTAGGTAATAAGGTCTCGACCCCAAGGGCACAATGCTAGCCTTCTTCCAAGGCCTTCCAGTCAGGGATGGTATCGATAGCAAGGTATTCTTGTCCCGACATACAAGTTCTCTCGTAATATAAAGGCCATGCGTTTACTATCATCCCTTTTTATGCTTTATTTACATCTTTCATTATACTACTGGTAATGCAGAGGGAGCAGTAATAAATGAAAGTCCCAGGGGTAAGATGATGGTGCATGGGGGAGTCGAGATGGCTTGAAAATGGCAAAGGTCACAGGTTAAGTGTGACCTTTTCTGGGAAAAACAGAAGCAGTCTGAACTTGTTGATGAAATGACTGGGATTTTTAGTGTTGGGTAGAGAAAGTGAGGACACTGGGAAAGAATAGCAGCCCAAGCTTTCTGTGAAGTCTCATGAAGCCTAATTGTGAATGTTGCTGCTAATCCAATGAAGTGGATACCTTCTCCTACCTCATCTTTTTCCAAACCAGAAATTAACTTTTTTCCAGATAAACTGTTCAGTCTGTTTGGGAGAATAAGTTTGAATCCTGCTGTTTCCTGGACACCAAAGAAGAAACTGTATCTGCTAATCAAATTACTAAAATCCAAATAGCCATTAAACTTCCAAACAGGATTGCTCACTCTGGGGAAAATTACTACATTTCCAGTTTGAGGGCAAACATTCCTTTAATGGACAATGGAAGGTTCTGCTCTTCTGCTGGTACATTAGATCTTCATTACCAGCCAAACTAAGTCTCTTAAACATAGGTTTGTGCATGAAGGTGCATAAAACAACGAAATTACCCCTGAATTCAACTTCCTGAAAACCTGTTAAGTTTGTCTTTCCTTTTCCTGCTATGCATGTATTCTGCTTTCTGTGCCCTAGCAGCTCAAACCCAGAGAAGCCTTGAGAAACAGATTCTGTATTCTTCCAAGGTTGTTTAATGATGTATCTTAAACAAGAGCAATAATAATAATAATAAAAACCCCGACCAGCCAGAAGTGAATAGTACAAGGACAGCTCACTCCCATATGTTATAGAATTAGTGAGATTACACATCCCAGCAGTGTAATTGCCACCCACAGCTGTACCTCCACACCCCCACACTCCCTTCCCCCTACTTCCAGCATCCCCACCTGGAGAGTAAGAGACATACATCTTTGTGGTAAGGTGGAGTTTCTTGTTCTTAACTGTTTGAGGTGAATCTGTAAAAGAACACGTGAGTTCATGCCCCAACCACTTCCCAAGAGTCTGGTATTATAAGAATCTGATTTCTTTTCTCTTTCGCTGACAAGACAGATTGAAAGTGTATTTTATGGGCACACCCTTTCAGGTTTCTCTATCTCATAGCTTGCATTAATTTTTAATCACTTCCTCCAGTTGGTATGCAACAACGCCTCTAAGGACTGCCTGAATTTATTCTCAGGCAAGTACTACTCAGCCTTTATCAAAAAATCTAAGGTGACATGACCTTAAAAACTTCAGAAAACGGATTCTAATTTCAGATATGCTGGTATGCATTGGCTTCAGGGGAGCAATACGAGCCTCACTGAGATTGGAATCTGTCCACAAAAAAAAGCCCCTTGCATTGCAGAGCAAATTCAGGCTTCTGGATTTTCTGGACTATCGTGCGTGTCTGTTAGCAGAGGATTTGTTGTGCAGTTACGGAATTACGGAATTGCTGCTCAGTTTTCAGGCAAGAGAGAAGGTCCATTAACCCTGTTGTTTTTTTTTAAGTTTTAAACTCAGCATATTTCAGCAAGCAAAGTGAATACTTAGGAGGATGCCAATGTCTGTATATGGGTACATACTCAAAAGGTCTATGTATGAAGTACTCTGATTAAAGATGCCATTTCATTTCCCAGGTGATGTACCAAATTTATTCCAATTAGAACATGTAAATAGACAGCCAACGTGGGGGAAGGTGGATTTATAGTATATTGAGTCTGAGTAACCCTTCCATGTGAAGTATATGTCCATGGTGCTTTGAAAAGTAGCAGGCACTACATTTATGGGATCCAGACACTTTTTTTTCCCCCCCCCATGTTCTGTTCCCAGGCACTGTGGTGGCAGTTTGTAGTGCTAGAACCTTGCTATCTGTCTAACAGCCTTTGCAGCTAGTTTGTAGGCTGACAATTCAGGTCAGAAACCTGAAAGAAGCTCAAGGTAGTGTTTAGGGTGGAGCACGTGGACACGTGCACTTGCATACACAGAAATACAGAAAGCAGCAAGCTGCTTCCATGCAAATGCTTCTTTAAACTGCTGGTAGGGGGTTGCCTGTCCTGGAGGCATAAGAGGAAGTCATGCGGTGCTGGTGAATGGATTCGCCTTGGACATAGTCCCAGCCAGGGAAATTATTGACAATTTTAGGGCAAAGGTTCCCCTTGGGTGACATTCGACAGTATTTCAAATATACTGTGCACGTTACTGAGCCTGTGCGTGTCACTCCTCTGCCTTGAGACAAATAAGGCTTCAGAGAATTAATGATCTGTTCGCTGGGGATGACCCTGCTTGTCTCTGAATGACAAAGGAGTGGCTTATGTCTGCAGGCTGGGTAAGTGAATGTCGTCAGCACAGGACTGCACTGTCAGATGCACAGCCAGGTTTGCAGATTTTTAAGTGGCTTGCCGTCAAAGATTGCATTTACTTAAACACGTCTACAGGTACGCATACACAGAGCAACATTCGTGTCGAGTGCATGTAGCACAAATGCCTACTAAAGGACATGCGACATGCATCTTGCAGACCGGTATGTCGTGCCGGAAAACCACATATGGATTTACCAGGCCATCAAGGGAAAACAGCCTCTCTTTCCCGGGCCTCCCTGCTGCGGCTTCGAGCATGCCTGTGAAATGCGTCAGTCCTGGCGCGGCGACGGCGAGCCGGGCAGACGGGGCGTGCGCTCGCAGGACGGAACAGCCGCAGTCTGGGCTCCCAGCCTCCTGGCTAGACTGGAGAAACTTATAATTGAGTTCCTGAGCCTCCCCTCCCCTCCCTGCAGCTCGGCTGAAAAACACCCTGGCTCCCAGCCATGCCCTTTCACAGTGACCTTGCCCGCAAATAGCGAGCAGGAATTTTTACAGGCACTGTGCACTTGAAAAAAAGGGATGGGGGGGTGTCAGTAGGAAGCTGGGAAGGGGGCATGCTGGTCCCTTTGGTTTAAAAACCAAACCTCATCGGCTTCCCTTGTGCCTCACCCCCACCCCCCTCCAAAAACCATTGAGCTCATGAATTGCAAATTTCCTTTCGTTGTGCTTGTTCTTTTTTACAATGCTGTAGATTAATTTCTCTCTTCTGATGGTATGACAAATTCTAAGTCTCTAAAGATTGATGTAATTGATTGGTTTAAAGGAAATTATTTAACATAGTAGCAGGATGATACACTATATGCTTAATGTTCCTTGCACATATAATTATTCTTTGGCATATATATGTAAAAATTGCATACAAAAAATATAGGGAGAGTGTGTGTGTGTATGAATGTATAAAAATGTTCATACATCCAGTTATGCATGAACATAATGTAAAATGATACTGGTAATGGCTGTCTACTTAGTATATATACATAAAAAGCAGCAGCAGCCACTGGCTAAAAATAACCCCAAATTCTTCTCTCAGGTTACATCAACTAAGCTTAGAACATTTGATGTAAAAAGTTGGGCTGTTAAATTCTGTTTAAGAATTACTAGTTCTTCTGGGACACTGTGATGTAGGCTATAGAAGTCATTGGGCTAGGGATGGAATTTTGCCTCTGACCAGCTGTGTGACATTGAACAAGCTGCCTTGACTCCTCCACCTTCTATCAGCAATATTAAGTCAAATTACAAGCTCTTCTGGGAGGGATGAGTATGGCCAATGTCAGCACAGGCATCCCCTGAACGCTTGCTGGGGCCTCTGGAAGTGCTGCTGGTTGCAGCATTACCACTCACGCATTTTCACCTAGAGCTTTGAAAGTAATAGGGAAATACACTTGCTGCTCCATCTTTTGGTGTCATAAGAGATACTCCTGCTATAGCTGCATTGTGCAGTCTCTTGGAGTTGAAGGTGTTCAGCACTTTGCAGGATCAGGCTTTTCACACGTTGCCACCTTGCTCTCAATCACTGGATCAGCTCGTGTAACACGTCAGTTGTATCACGCTCTTCAAACATATATTAGAACTCCGTGATACAGAAGGGAAAATTGATTATTTAGAAGTGGATTCAATTAAAACTTGTTTTTCTTGTCTGCTCTCCTGTGTTTATGTCTGTGGCAGCCCCCTCCCTGTAGTCAGCGAGCTGCTTCTCACTGCTCTCAAAAGTTCAGCTGTTGCAATCAAAGGTAATTTTGTTTTTGCAAGATACTCATCTCCAAAGGAAGGGCCAAGAATAGGGGTGAAAGAGAGGACAGTAGGCAGATGACTTAAGTGTTTCTATTAGGCCTTTCTGACAACCCCAATAATTCTTTAATGGCTTCCTAATACAGTGTAACATCATTATGTCTGAGAGGTTTTTTGGACTGCTTTTCTCATTCACTGAAGGGTATGAAAAAGAAGCAAAATCGGCAGACCTCTGTTTGTTTCTCTATGCTGTGTTGATACGATGTTACAACAGTGTCTGAGTTCTTTTGAGTACAGAAAGGGAGTAATGGACTAAACATCTTTACATGTAAATTCAACTCTTAAGATTCATCAATACATATTATGCTCCTGATACCTTTTACATAAGCAACCCCGAGTCTCCCCAGAGGGTTTTGATACCTGAGGAATCAAAAAAACGAAAGAAAGGATTCTTCTGTTGCAGGACAGAATTTGCTTAGTGTGACTTTCTCTGAGACATATGGCGCAGCAGCACCTGTTTTGTAAGTATGATCTCAGTGCAGAGAGAGCAGATCCTCGAGAATAGAGGAAATTTCATATCTCCTTCTCATAATTCCACCTGGCTGCCACCTGCTCCCACATTTAATTGGCCCTAGTCCCTTGGCTCCCCGTACCGACCGCAGGGTAAGCAGGAGGAAGCAGAGACAGACAGTGAGTATGCAAAGTGTTGTGGGGAAACAAAAGGGACTTCGAAAGAGCAGCTCAGCTAGAAACCAGGCTGGTTCATGTCAGACTTGTCAGTCTTCGAGGGGCGGTGACTGGCCAGAGTACCACAGGCTGTCACTTTGTGCAAAGACACAGTACAGTTTCTTGTCCACCTGGGCCCAGTAATCTCAGTAACTGGGTCTAAAATGTGTGGCAATTCACACTTGAAGAAAGATCTGTTACTATTTGATACTGGACTAGCAGTTTGGAAGTTTCCATCCTTCTAGTTTTGTAGCACAAAATAATGGTGATAACAGCTGGGAGTATCCAAGTGTAGTTGGCAGTAATATCCACACACCAGGGATAAACATCCTGACAAAACTGAAGTGTTTATTTGCATGTGGATGTCACTGCTTGGTAAATTCCAACACATCTGGTTATCACCACTGAGATTTGCCAATAAAAAGGAGGGTGTTTTGCCTCATTTTTCCCAGAACAAAGTGAGCATGGCTGCTCATGTGAAGAAGGTTTGAGAAGCTGATACTTAACAGATTTCATTCCTCCGTTTCTGCGTTCACCCCCACCTCTACTGAGTTCAACCACCTTTTTTCACTTACTTAGTATGACCACAAATACTTAACCACGATTTCTTAACTTAATCTAACCACACTGGTAACCGTGGTAAAGACTAGCAACTTCGGAAGGAAAAAGCTGTAGTAATGTAATGTAACCTGCGTAGGTCTGTTTTGTGAGCTGAGCGCTAGTTCGAAACACTTAGACCACACTCATGTTGGGGTAAATTATGAACAGTGCCTGTGTGCTTCACTACTCAAAAGTGACTTTGTAGATTGTAGAATGTCAGACTCTGAAACGAGTTCGAAAATTGAGTTGTTTAGTAATAATTTTAAAGCCTTATATATTGCACAGATCAGTGTTTTCTAATGGTAGGTCACTATTGTCCCTGTTTCCCCTTTGGGAAAACTGAGGCAGAGAGAGGAACAGCTCAAGGTCGTTCACTGAATTGACATACGGGGAAGACCCCCTCACTCCTAGTACAGTGTGTGCAGAACAATCTGTTCCACCATTTTTATCCTTACAGGTCATAGAATCATTGAATCCTAGAATGGTTTGGGTTGGAAGGGACCCCAAAGCCCATCCAGTGCCACCCCTGCCATGGGCAGGGACACCCTCCACTAGCCCAGGTTGCCCAAAGCCCCATCCAACCTGGCCTTGAACACTGCCAGGGAGCCAGGGGCAGCCACAGCTTCTCTGTGCACCCTGTGCCAGTGTCTCACTACCCTCACAGGGGAGAATTTCTTCCTTATGTAATCTAAATCTACCCTCTTTTGGTTTGAAACCACGTCCTGTCACCACATGCCTTAGCGACATCATTTTTCTCTCTCTCTCACACACATATACTAGACAGCAAGCTGAAGTTAAAGACTCAGAACACTTGAAATAAGGACTTCTTATGCAGATGGCCCTGAGTTAACTGGCATAGCTGATATGGCTGAAATTAATTCTTGGTAAAGTCAAGATTCACATCAGTATTGTGCCTTAAAGTGAGCAAGCATTCCAGTTCTGAGTGAGGCCTATGACTCCTAACTGTCCCACAGCAGCTTTCTGAAGTGTTCTCCATCCATTTCTGCCACTGAAAATACACAGATCTAAACTATTGACACATCCTGAAGACCAGAATTTCACTGACACATGTTAGGAGGCGCTTTTCAGCTCAGGGGAGTCTTTTCCCATTGTAATATTTTTCTTTTGCTGTGCAGTAGAGCTCTGGATTTCATTTTGGCACCTGGTCGCTGGTTAGTGGATGGACGCCTTCTCCCTCTTAACACACAGGAAAAGGGAGGAGAAGGACATCCGGAGGAAAAAAGTTGCTTACATGATCATGGCATGATTGAGACTGTCTGCAAAGAGTTTGCTTGGTAATACTGCATGCTGGGGCCACAAGAGACACTCAGACAGTGTGGTGTAGCTGTTGCTGATTTGCAGCATTAATTTCTATGTTACTGCATTTTCACTTCCTTTTGTAGAAAAATGGCAAACTGTAGATAAATGCTGTTCTTATTGCCTGTATGCCCCATATGCATGCTTGTAGAAACGGAGCTATGCTGCAGCAGTGGGGAGAATCTGTGGAAGGGGAGATAAGAAAACCACCTCAGTTTAACGAGGATGACTTGCTTTTGCTTTGGTTCTAGAATGTTCCTTTCCTATGTATAAAGCTCTAACAGTTACTTTGATATATAGAGCAATGTATGAAATTGTCTTTTACCTTATACTCTGGGAGGGTTTGAATTCTCTTTAATGCATGCCTACATGAGATGTCAGAAAAATGTAGGAAGCAGGCCTTACTGAGCTTTCCTATGATTTGTACTACTTGTATGAAGGAATACGTGCACTGTTCTTCAGGTATAAAGCCCAGTTGCCAGTGTTTGGGATGCTGTTGGATTTAGTGGAGGAAGGAAGAGGCCAAGATGACCCTTGTTTAGTGCTCTCTCAATAATCTGGCTTGTAGCTTTTGCCTCTCACCTCTCAGTTCTGAATTTATTTTAAAACATTTAAGTATTCAGAAGATGATAGATGTGGGGGCTCAGATGTCTGCATATGTCAATAAATGGACATCCACAAACAGTATCCTTAGAAGTCATTCCAAGGTAAGCTGTCCCTCTCGGTCAATTAGAACTTCAGAGCAGCCTCAGGGATGCTCTGTCTTACTGTTTCTGGGTATAAACATAACCTTGAAGTGTGCAAACACAAACACAGTGCATTGTTACACCTGTGGTTGGGCTGAAGCAGAACGTGCACCATTACAGAAACCATTTCTGTAAATTCTGTTCTTACAGGGCCTTTTTGTTTACTTTGAGGCTCCTTTATGCTGCTGTAAAGAGGTTTTAATGCAATTTAGAATGCACTGCACAGTCCGTCACCAGCTTTCAAGCACACAAATGGGAAAATTAACAGCTGTTTTCAAGTGTAGCTGTTTCCTGAGGACCACCTCTCCCCCACTCTAATGGAACACAGAGATGACAGTGAAATGCAGTAGCAGAATAGAAGGGTGGGAGCTGACCCTCTAAATCATCTTGGAGTCAAATAGCATTAAACAGTTCCTGATGCCACCTGCCAAGTGCATATTATCATTGCGTCTGAGTAGTGCAGCCATTTACAGATAAGAAAAGGTTAGTGCCCTTGGAGGAGTGGCATAGTGTTTACAGAGGTGTCGGTACCAATTTAGCAAGTTAATACAGTATCTCTTTCTTTGCCTTTTTTCATGTTTAAGGGACAGTCCAGCTCCAGGTAGAACATCTCTCATTATTCTCAACAGAGAACTGCAGGCAACCAGGCAGCGTGTCTTGAGTGTTGTAGGTGGCCCATGCACAGTGCTTGTATCGTGTGTCTCTTGCTGGTATCTAGATGCAATTTTCAATGTGGTGCATGTGATGTTAGAGCATAGTGAAGTCTTGCAGTCGCTCCAGTGGAAGCTGGGACTAAGGATTTAATTCCAGCGCCACATAAATCCTCTGGAAGCATGATCCAAATCATTTAATTCAGATCTGTAAAAAGGAGCCTTTCTTTTCTTCCTCTTTGGATTGTAAACCCTTTGGGATAGGAATTGCTTGTATATGGATGTGTTTGTAGTACTGTGCTCTTGTTTGAGATACGTAAAAACTTTTGCAACATTCGTACAGGAAGAATGGGATCAGTTGAAAGTTTTTAGAGAGCAAGGTCTTGTCAGCAAACTGAGAATTCTTCCCCTCTGCCAAGGAGGAAGCAAGGGTATAGATAGCCTAGTACTGTTATTTGATTGCAGAACAAAGAAGGAAGTAATTAGGCCACACCCTTTATACGTTCCCTTCCCCTGCACGGATGTGAGTTTCGGACTGAGACTTAAAGGTAGGGGTGTACTCGTTAGCTAGAAAAAAATAGATTAAATGGTACAGAGTCCATGCAAGCTGTTGTGCACCAACCTAATATGGTTTTGCTGCCAGCTGAAACAAGAAGTTACGTATGATTCTGTTTTTCTCCTTTCCATATTTCTTTTTTCCATTAGCTTTAGAGTCAGTTAATGTTTATACAGACTGAGTCACCCATCCCTACCCAGCCACCAAAGAATACATTTAATTCACAGCTCAAGAAGCAAACTGAATGTTTAAATTGACTCAACCTTTGTGGAGGCTTTGATCCATTCTGGAGAAGAGTGACTAAGTGAAACCAGGGGAAGTCAGCTTGCGATACCCCAGCTTACGGCTTTTGCTGTAGGATCACTTTCACAAAGAACACTGAATGTTATAAGCAGTTTGGGAGCGGCATCGTGAATTCTGGAGCTGGGACAATGGCTGCTTTCTGCAGTGCACAACAGTGCAAAATGACTGGGCAGCAGCCAGTGTCACAAAACGTTTGGGGTTCTTCAGACTGTTTTTAGAAGTGCCAGCCCCTTTGAGTGCTTGGATTTGGATACCTCAGAGGGATTTAATTGTCACAAAGTGCTGAATACACACGTTCTGAAAATCAGGGCGCTGGAAACTTGTCATACGAAAAGCCTTGCTTGTTGCCTTTTTCAAAATGTGTGCTCTTCGGTCAGTTTTTCAAATGGCAGAGCAATGATATTAAAAAAAAGTTGATTAAACACGGTCAAAGACTGTAGCATTAAAACACGCCCTTTTCTCCACTGTCCTCTCTGTGCCCCCCCACATTATTTGTTATACTTTTGGAGCTCTGAAGGATTCTAATGCAGCTGGATTTAAGGTGTAAATAACTAAGCTGTGTGTGGCTGGTTATGGGAAGCACCCTTGATCTCTCCTCTAGGGACTCTCCAGTATCTGGAGAGTATCCTTTCCAGGATGTAGTGCCATGCTCATGTCTCTGACCTCTATTCCATACCAAACCAAGTGCTTCATCAACTTGGTTTCAGAGCCTTGGAGAAAGGGGGTAAATAGTGTCTTTTGAGTCGTGCAATTCCTGTTGTACGTTTTCTGGTGAGTAGCCAGAAATCCCTGCACACTGCCTCTCTCTTCTCCCTCTTATGCACGCTCTGTCTCTCTAGCTTTTCCCTTGCCTTTTGTGCCAAGAATGTGGTGGGGGAAGGGGGAACCGCACAGGAAATGCCTCTTCTTTTCTCTAAACGACATTTCCAGCTGCATTTGGATGGGAGAATTCGAGGAGGGGGAAAGCATCAAATCAGTGGAAAATTGTTCAGCTGCCAAGCCAAACTGGTACATTTTAGCTCTGGAGACAGTAGAGCCTTTTCTCTTGAATTTTGGCCCATTTTTAAAGTTCCGTTTTTGGAAAAGCAGGGGGAAAAGAAGTTAGTGACATCAATGCTCCTGGGTTTTATTTATATGCATATTTTTTTTCAGCAGAAGCGAAGCTAAATTGTAGCTTTACTTTTAAAGGTTGTAAGTGCAGTCGGTTTAGGAAGGCTTAAGAAGGGTGATGCCTTTTTCTCTCATAGCAAGGAGTGTCTGCCTGCCTCTCCATCTTTTGTTTATCCATCCATCCACCCACGTGCAGTGCCAGAACCTCCTGCTTACCGCCTTCCATCCTTCTACTCGGTGTTATTATTTAGTAACTTGCCTGTCACACCTGGGGCATATGTTAAAGCAATGCATTGCAAAGCAGGATCAGCCCTTTTTCAAGGAACTGTGGATAGATCAGTACAAGAGGAGAGCCTTACAATTTATGAGGTGCCAAGGAAGCAGAGAGGTTAGTTGGAAAGTAAAGAATTGAGATAGTGTCGATAGGACAGGAGATGAAAGGTGTTTGAACCAGATAGCATGATTTCTTTTCTTCATCTCAGTCCAACAAGAAGGAGTTCTCCGCAAATTGTCTGAGTGTTGCAGGAGGAGATGGGCTTTGCCTGCGGCATGCTAAATGTGGGCTTTATCTATCTCGTTAGTTCAGTGCCCAGCATCCTGAGATCGTCTGTTCAATTCATGTTCAAATAATATTCTTTTTGTTCCTTGTGAGAGTAAAATTTGTGCTGGACAAATTTTGGCAAGGAAGCACTAGAATCTTTCCGATGGTGAATGTTACAGTCTTAAGAGTTCAAGTGCTGTGTATTTTGCAATTGTTTGCCATATAAACTGTGTTCCTTTGAGAAGGTGCAGTGAGACATCAAAGCTCTGCACCAGCTTTACCTTGTGAAAAAAAAAATTAAAAGGAAGAAAGAAAGGGGGGGAGCTTGTTATTAGCAGCCTGGTTGTCTGCATTTAGAAAACCTATTAAAAATGCATCATGCTGAGGAGACAGTCTGCACAGTGTGTAAAAAAGATGGGTTGCAATAATTCTGTCTGGGTGTTTTGAACCACAGCCTCAGACAAAATACATAGCATGGGAAAGGGGGGTTGGGAATAAAATTGTGAGAAAAGTTGTTTATTGCTAGCACAGTTGCATTCTGGAGTTTAACCAAATGCGTGACTGGGAGAGTCAGAGAGGAACTGCAGCAGGCAAGAGGAAAAATGGGAGCAGGATGATGAGGGTGCAGGATGAGGTCTCTTTTGTGATGCTGAGATGATATACTGGTGAAGTTACAGAATGAGAGCTGGACTTCTGCTCAGCTGGATTGATCCCAGTCTCTCTTGAGCTAGGGTAAATTGAAGATGACTTTCTGGAAGTCACATGGCAGTATGTTGATGGGAATCTCGGATACGACTAAACCAAAACACAAGAGTTGTTTGATTCTTCTTCTCTTTGCATTTGTTAAGGTTAAAAGGAGTGCACAGAGGTAGCAGAATGTCCTGAGGAAGTGCGTGGGGGGGAATGGAGAGTCCAGTCTTTTAATTTTCTGCACTTGAGTGCATCTGCATCTCTGCGTTACACAGTGGATCATGGTTAACGTCCTGACACAAAGTTTCAGGTCACCACCAACGTGGAAGTTGAATCAGTCACCTGCATATGCGTGTTCATGTCTGCGAGTGTTCTGCCATCAGAAACATGCATCATGTTTTCACTGTGTGCTGCAGGTCTGGCTAAGTTACAGGCATCTCACAGAATCCAGCTGTTAGTCCGAGGGCTCTTTCCCTCCCAAATCTGCAGTTGCTGCATTTACCACGTAACCGTGTTCTTTCTCTGACAGCATGGAAGAGCAGATGGGGTCTAGTGTAATGCCAACTTCTCTGGTGGTGCTCTACAGCCTTCTGTCTCTATCCTTAAAGACAGGAGAGGGGAGTGAGTGCTGGAACTTCCTTCTTCCCAGGGTTGAATCACCATTTGCCTTGAGGGGACCCCACAAAAGCAGGAGTCACCAGACTTGTCCGGCACATGCTGTTTTCACAGCCTATGGGGTCATGTCGTTGGCTCTGAGCAGTCTGTGCCCTTTTTCTTCTCCTCTCTACAAAGCCGGATTCCTTTAGCTAACTCGCAAGCCTTCTGTGGCCTGTTCTGTTGTCCCGTACTGCTTTCTGAGTGCACATAAGAGGCCAGTGGGTTCACAAGGGAGGCTAGTGTTTCCTGCAGATTGGGAGGGAAAGAGCAGCAAGGGAGCTTGGAGCCTCTGCCTCTCCTGATAGCAGGAGTTGTTTTTACTTGGAATTTCCATACTCTGTAGCTATGTTGTTTTTCTTGCCTAATGTTGCAGAAGAATAATTGTAATACTGTAAGGCTGGGAGTTCACTTACTCTGATCTTCTGGAAATCTTTTTCTTCAAAGATTTGAGGCTTCTTGTGTTGAACGGCAAGCAAAAAATACTGTACGAACCCCTAAACTGTGATAAATAACTTCTTCCATTTATTACTACTTCATTGTTCTCCTCTCTTGCCTCTGTTGTATGAAGATATTTTTTTTTGAGTGAAATGCTATACAGTAATGGAGCAGATCAGTATCCAGCAAGGTATTTTCTCACAGCCTCTCCACTCAGAATTTCATTTTAACGTCAGAAACAGTCTTCTGCAAGCATAAATCCTTGGTGCTTTGGATGGAGAATTGTCTAATAGGTATATATGGCTTTTGACACATAGCTGAGCTGTTCTTATTCTGTACAGTGGGTTAGGGCACAGAAGAGAATGTAGAAGAATTGGGTTTTGTTCTTGGTTGTACTGGCTTTTAGGGGCAAATTACTGTGTTCTCTTATGTCTGTTTCACCAGCTGCAGAAAGTCGGTTAAAAATGACTTTTATTTGTATGCATTTTGATGTCTGCAAATTCATATATGAATGACGTATGCTGTGATACTGTAAACTGTCATGACAAACTGCTGCTTATTCAGTGTGATTCTGGTACATTGTTTTTTCTGTTGTGTTTGAATTTGTCCTTAATTATCTGTGATAGGTACTTTTTCGTAATATTACTATGTTTATTTCCTGTATGCATGAGAATATGCTAGATAGGTTCAAGGATCTGTCCTTATACATCAGGGTGGAAAAAGAACTCCAGAGTCCTGATTCGCAGTATTGTGCACTAGTCTGAAGACAGCGGACCATTTCATGTGTCTTTCTGGGCATCCTCACTTTCTGCTCATAAAATTTTATGTTCAAGGTGTGAAGTCTTCTGCATCCCCCCCTTCTACTATTATTTGTTAGCTGCAACCATTGACTCACTGTAAGTTGTATTAGAAGGATGTGACCCAAATAAAACAACAATTTAAGGTCAGTTAGTGATTTACAGTGTCCTTTTTGATACTTGGCTGGAGGAGATTTATGAAAGGCTGGGGCAGCGTGTGTCATGCTGTGTACGGGCTCTGACAGTGGTGCTGCAGAAATGCTTCGAAGGCCATGGAGTGCTGATTTCTAGTGGGATATGCTGTGAAATGCACCGTGGGCCAGTGAGCACTGAAGAGGTAAAATGGAGCAGCAGATAGCAAAAAAGACTTACTTTTAGTTTGTTTTCAGTTTTCTTCCATATTGTCTCAACTTTGGAATGACCTGTTATTTTTATTGGCACATAGAGATTGATGAAGCTAGAAGAATGGCAAAAATATATGATTATGGGAAAGGTGATGAAACTATTCTTTTAATTGCAAAATTGTTAAGATGACTGAGGCAATGAAAGTTCCAAAATAAGATACTGTGCTTATGTCAGTGGAGTACAATACATGTTAAAACCTTTGACCTCTCTCATTAAGTTCACCTCCATACTCTAAGGGAAAGTGAGAAAGGAAAAGATAATATTTACTATAAGAGATAAATATTTACCGTGTTTGGGTTGGCACACAGTGCAGATAGAACCTTCAGAGCTGCGTAAGCATCTTCCAGAGCAAGGGCAGTGCCAGTCAGCAGCAGGCCTCCTTCATTGCTTGTTGGTACAAAACCGTCTACATTTGGAGGCTTCTTACATGATAGAGGGAGTCAGTCTGTCCTAGGGAAATTTCCCGGGCTTCTCAAGGCCATCTCGTTCAGGCAGCCCAGCCCTATCAGAGAGGAAGACAAATTAAAGTAGCTGTACTAGCTCACCACTGTGCAAAACAGCATTCTGGAGCTGCTGGCACTCGTAATCCTTTTCCAGAAACATGGGCTTTTTGCTGTCGATGGGAAGGCACAGAAGTCCAAAGGACTGAAGACATGGCTCACGGATGGATGGATCTCTGCAGATCCTCAAGTAGTAGTAGCCTCTCTGTAGTGCCTCAAAGGCACTGGTGATTTTGCTTTGGTTGTCTTATGGCTCATACCAGGAAAGATAACACCTGTGAATGAGTGGTTACTCAGGAGGGTTGTTGTGTGGAACAGAGTTTGGGGGGAGGAATGTTACTTCATTTAGACCAGCCTTATACTGGAAATCTTTGCTGGTCTACCATTGCCACTAATTTTATTTCTCTTTGGAAACCAGCGTAACCTTTTTGAGTGTTGTCTTTGTATTTATCCTGTGTCACAGATATCTTTTTAATAGAGAACAGAATGTATTTAGGTCCATGTTTTGAGCAAATGCTATTTGCAAAGAAATGTGAATGAGTATTTGGTTTTTATTGGAGGGTCTTAGCATTATGCAGTCTGGTTAGTGTTCTGGAAGACCCTCTGAGCCTGGTACAGTCTGTGTGTGGATGCCTCGTTCCTCTCCTTTTCTAAGTCTTCATTTGCCTGCTAACTGCTGGAGGAAAAAAAAAAGGCAGATAAAAACCCAAGAAGTTAGCAAAACCTTTGTTGCTGTAAAATCATATCTATGGCGTGGCGTAGAGGGCACAGCATTCTGTTACTTTCCTGGGTAGGTGTCGCAGTACTAGATAGATGGGACTATTGCCTTTACCCCAAGTAGTTTAGAACACTACCTTGAAGGATCAGATGTGCTTGGCAGGCTGTGGGTATCCTGGACATTTCTTTCCATGTCTCCGTGTTTCTCTTGAGTCTGCCTTGGGCCAGGCTGTGTTTGTGGAGCTGGAGGCTGGCTCAAACTTGCTGTTATGTCGGTTTCTATGGAGGAAAAAAAAAACATACGGGCTGCCAGACCTGGAAGAGTATTAAAAAAGGAGAAGAAGGAAGGGGTGGGGGAGGGTGGTGAGGGTAGTATGGGGTGGAGGAGAAATGTGATCCTCGTGTGCTCTGAAGGTGAAATCTTGATTTCACTCCTCTCCCCCCCATTTTTGAATTGTACGTGGTGTTTTTTGACTTCCCAGGCTTGCAAAGTCAACTGAAATATATGTATCTGTGTGCTTTCAGCAGGGGTGGTTTCTGACCCTGCAGGCAATTCAGTTGATAGCTGAACCCAGCTGGTATATCCAGTGGTATGGGAAACAGATTAGGATTCGCCCATGCTATGTCACAGAGGTCCTTTAGGTTGTATTTCTGTCAAAGCCTCTGGATGATTTGCAGAATTAGATGTTAATGGCATGAGTGTTTCATGCAAGTGGTTCCAAACTCTCCCTTGCCTTTCTTAGATTTTTAAGTCAATCTCTGCAAGCTCTGTGCTCTGCTTTTTTAGGAGTAGTTGCAAACTGCCATCCCTCTCTTTCTATCTACATTGTAAGTTACATGTTAGTAGGTATGTTTCAAGAGTTTCAGTAGCAACCTCTGGCATCAGATAAAAGCCCCTGCAACTTTTCTGTTAATGGATGTGAATGGGTTTTATTGTCTTGCTCTCCATCTGCCTGGTATAGAAGACGTCTCTTAAGATCTTGACTCTAGGGAGTTCTTGGAGCTTCCTGTAAAGTGGCGAGGCATTACGTGTTCTGATCGGGATGCAGAAGGAACCAAAACAAATCAAGAAGACATTATCTGCCCTCAGATTAATGCTCAGGGCTCCATCCTCTTGAGAGATGTCCGTTTTTAAATATATCTCTTCATAGTTATGTGTTTGGATGATTTCTGAAATTGTTTGCATCTCTGTTCTTATTAAGACAGAACAACTCCAGCCAGCCATTGCTACTAACCTGTCCTTGTAAAGCTTTTACATGCTGTCTGTGTTCAGTGAAAATCCTGCACTCTTGTAGGATTTGATCCTCCATTTTGTAGCTTTGGGCTGCTGTAGAACTGGAGGGGAGACCCCTCACCCTCCTTTCACTCATAACAGAAACTCAAGCAGTCTTAAGCAAGAACTGGTGTTCTCTCTCTGCAGTGTCCCAGACCTCAAACTAGAAGCAAATTCTAGGGTCTTCAGCTGTCAGTGTAATAATCAAACTTGGACTGAGGTCATTGAGATTTGGAAACTAGTTTTCTGACCAGACCTGGAGCTGGGTTTCAGGGAAGCTGGGAGCAATTTATGGTTTTGTGTAGAAACCAGACAGAATTTCTGTGTTTTTTCCCCCTGAGATTTGGTTTTATTGCCTTCAGAAATAGTCAAAGGATGTATAGAGGCATATATAGCTGAAGTAAAAAACCCCATCATTGCAATTTCTCATGGTAGAACATTCAATTGTTCCTCATTATAAGGAATTTCCCTCTTTTTAAGACCTAAAGGTGCCTCTGTCAGCAACGCTGAGTCATAGAACTTCAGTATCATTGCCTTTAAAAGAAATCATTAGTTCTTGGTTGTGTAAACTTTCCTGTGCCGATAAAAGTGTGTCACATTTTGGGCTCTTCTTGCTTCCACATTTTAAGTTAGAAATCAAGGCAAATCAAGGAAAAATTCTGTACTCTGTAGGCATAATTATTTGCACCTTAGGGCTCAGTATAATTGCTTTTACAGGTAGATAATACTCTCAAAAATATTCACAAAGCATGCTCTATTTTCTATATTGTTTTTACAGAGAAAAGATTGTTTTAAAAAAGAAAAAAACCTCATCAGAATGTTGCACGTTAAAGACAATCTCAAGATAAATGTATGCTTGCTTCAGGCATTCCAGTTTATCTTTTCTTTTTTACTAAACGGAGATAGTTTTCTTTTCAAACAATGTTGCATCTGCCTGTTGAATGCTGGTATTTTTGCCTAGGGATAAGACAGGTGAAAGTACAGGACAATGTACAGACGTACACAGTGGATCATCATCTGTCTGGCCTACAACAGAAAGTAATTTTGTGGTAAGAAAAAGATGGACTAGCTCACATGGGATTTTGTTAATGTTGGTTTAAATTGTCCATACATATCTTATTTAGAATCTGGCTATTCCTGTTGGATGTCCTAATGTCCTGTAGGATGTCCTGACATTTTTGCACAGTGTCAATTTGAAGAGCATTTTAGCTGCAGACCAAAGGTCAGCATTGAAAAGAGCCTAGGAAATGAGGATTTTCTGCAAATAGTTTGTTGGTTTTAGAACAAAGCCTAGAACGCTTAGGAAACTTAACCACATTTGCCCTTTTTATTTTGACAGTGCAGACACTGACTGCAGGAAGGCAGTTTCAAAGATCTTAATTGCAACATGGTCTGGAGGGTGAGACGTTTCTGTTGTAATCCTCCTTATTTCAACAGCCTAGCCCTGGACTAGTAGATGAAGGCAGAAGGATAAGCTTCAGTGGTGGTGTTTGGGACTGAAGTGTTGAATCTGAATAGAGCCTAGCACACCAGGGAGGCCGGTCAGTTTACCCTTGTATATGACCACAATAAATATGGCTATTTGTAATAACTCTGCTAAGAATGTGTAACTGGACAAGTTTGATAAGGAAGCATGCGTGTGCAGGGGAAAGCAGCAGTGGGTCCAGGCTGCTTGCTTGGAAAGTGTGTATGTGGTAGGGGGGCACAGGCCAGCAAGTCTGCTGGAACTCATCCACCCTAAAATCTCCTTGGTTCCTAGCACTCCCCTCAGTAAACATTGGCCTCAGCTGGCAGCTAAAGCAGGGCAAGAGTTTATTTTTATTTCTTGGAATTCGGTAGACCTGAAATGTCTGTTAAATGTTAACTTTCAAAAGGTACATGCATCAGCATTCTGAGCCACTGCTACTATGAAAAAAGAGATTATAGAGAATATGAATCGAGCTAGATTTTGTCCATTCCCAGCCTTCTGTCTCTTCCTCCCTCGCCATGCATTTCTGTATGACCTGTAGAAGAATCTGCAGACAGCTGTGCATGACCTAGTAACTATGATTTTTTACTTTTAATTTGATCATAGAAGAAACTGAACTGGCAAGGATTTAATCCCATTCCCCCTTTCCTTTTTTTTTTAAATGTTTTCGTTTAAGTGATTATGGTGGTTGCCATAGGAAAAAACCCAGCCGTTTAGAGAGACAGTTGCTGAAGTGTTGACTCATAGATTGAGTGCTAAATAGGTGTTTAAGTCTTTGCTGAACTGTTATCAAAAATGGCACAAAATGTCTCTCTTGACTCAGTTTGTAAACTGCATATGCATATATAATTAACAAGGAGACCTTGTTAAATAGACAGTTTTGACCTCAGAAAGGAAAAAAACATCTAGAATTTTAGTTTAAATTTAAGCAGTTTCTCATCCAGATTAAGCTTCATTCTGTAAAGACCTGAGAGAAGAAATGTCTTCCTATTGCATTAGTTAATTTGTTACTTTTGAGTTTCAGCTAGTCATTTTAATTATTTTTTTTCTTTTTCTTCCCAACAACAATTTGGAATTACTCCAGGTTTATGTCAAACTACGAAATTGCATAGACAATTGAAAGAATTGAATTTATGTTGAATCCTCTCCCACTTCTGAGTATTTGTGGTTAAGGAGGATAATCTGTGCAAGTGAATGGTCTGAATTTTTTCCCCCCAAGTTTCAGATTTGATTTTCTATGACAGTTCCATAAATTTTGAATGGCTCTATTGACATCATCTTGGCATCCATTTGTTGACATTTGTTTCTTTCTATGCTAACAGTAGTATGTCCCTCTCTGATCTTATGTTGTGATTATAGGCTCCATTTCACAGTAACACCAAGACCAGCTTCATTATTATTCGTACTGTAGTAGAGGCTGGAAACCAGAATCATGACCTTCTGTGCTTAGTGCTCTATGAATGCGTAGAGAGGCATTTACTTCCTTACTTCTTGAAATCTAATTTAGCAGAAAATGAAGCAAATGAATGAGACTGTTCAGAGGACGAAGGTAATGAGTAGGGGTAGCAGTATTCAAGATAGCTGTTGTGCAACCTGAACGTTTTCTCACAGTACTAACTACACGTATATAAATGTAAACCATATCCACTCCCTTCACTTGGTACAGTCTTTCAGTTTACCTGAAATCGTATTAGGTATGTGAGCAGGAGAGCGTTTAAAATAGAGGAATATAGAAGTTTCATGGATAATAAACTCCATCAGGAGAATTCCATCCAATGAACGCTCTTGCATGCAAAGATGGCATGTCCATGCAACATCAGTTTGCACTTACCAGTCCTGTCATCTTCTGCGAAGAATCTTCCACAGGTTGGCGATTGTGTCCCAAACGTTTTCTATGATAGATACTTTGTGAAATAAAGTTGTTTGTATTTGGGAAAGAACAGAAGTGATGGGATAATCAGAGTTTTTGGAGTCTGGATTTTTGCTGCTGTTAATGTTTTAAAGATGAATTCCAAAGCACCTCAGCTATGTAGTAAAAATAATAGTACCTACTTTGCCCTCTTTCTCTTCCCATGTTATCTGTGCATTCCATCATTCCAGCTGTTCACATTGAATTTGGGCAAAAACATTTGCTTCTCAAAAAGATTGTTTATACTAAAAAGCATTTGCTACCTTACTGTAAGTCTGAATAGCAATGGTAAACTATATTGACAAAATATAAATGCGTAACAGCTGTCTTGAAGTTAGCACAAACTATAGGAGTATTGCTTTGAGTGTTTATAGTGCATCCTGAAATCTCAAGTAAGGCTCCTCTGGCTGTAAGTATCCTTTTAATTTACACAGATGTTTCTTCATCATCTATTCTTTTCAGGCTGTTGGAATGATCAACAATTTAGTCTAATTGTGCTGGATGTTTGGGTTGTAAGGCTGTTTATTTTGTCTTTATGTCTGGAATATTCACTCTTTCAAGGACTTGACTCGACTCCACAGACCGCACATGATTTAGAGAGGAATGGGTTGTGTGTTTGTTAAAACCTTGAAGATGATGTTACCAAGCTTGGTTTCAAGCACTGTTCTTCTATTCCTGGCTCTGCCACGTGGCAGGTTGCTTCACTCATGTACATGCCACGTGTGTAAAATGGTAGTGATGGTAATAGTTACCTGTTAGTATAATGGCTTGAGATCTATGGATAAGAAAGTGCTTCTCTGCTCATAGAGAATAATTTTCCTTTTCTGGAGACTAAGATGCCTGTAGTCAATTCCTACATTACTATGCCTTCTGTGTCTGATTTTCTTAAATAAAGCCCAAATTTGGCAAAATAATGAACTGAGCACGCTTTGCCAAGCTGGGATCATCTTTGTCATTGAACAGATAAACTATGGTGCAAATAATGGAGGAACTTGGGCATTTTCTTGGTGCAGCACTTAGAACATGGGTATCACAGGTCAAAGTTTGTGGTGGCAGATCTTGCATAGGAAAGCTGTGAAGGCCTTTCTTAAAGACTATCACGGAATGATTTTTCCCGTTGCTTGACGAGTTTATATTGAGCTAACTCTCTGTGAAGGGGATTCATAGAACATTTTGCCTACTCTGATTGAATTTGTTTTCCACATTAGTTTGTTTTCACGCTAATGAATAAACTTTGTATACAGTGCAAATACCTAAGAGTTGTTGTGCTTACAGAGGTAAATATTTTACTTTTGTATTGTTCTTGAATCTTTTACCCATAGTACATGTGTGAAATTATTTCAACATCTAGAGTCTATGTATGTCTTTGCTGGAACAGTACTTGCAAAAGTTATGTCTCAAACCATCCAGTACAAGTACTCCCAGTTTTTGTGTTAGCCTTGACTTCATGCCTGTTGCATTTCAGGTGCAGTTTCTCAGTTGAGTTTGTGCTGCCTGATAATAAAAGAGATGGGGTTTCCGGTGTTTGGGGTTTTTTTGGGGGGTGTTGGTGTTTTGTTTTTAAATAAAACATACATTATTGTAGTATGTTTTTCCTTTCATAGTTAACATATTGATTGTAAGCAAACATTTATGATAGCTCCTAGGGCTGACAAAGCAACCAGCTTGGTGGGGATGGAGTGGTGGTTCTTGACGAATTCAGTCTGGCACACCTCAGTCAGAGGAGTAAGCTGCAGGAGATCCTGGCTGGTGCCTGTGATCCCTGATAAAAATGAACTTTCTAAGCAAGGAAGGGAGAGTGAAGAGAAGCTAAAAAAGCAATGGAGTAATTATTCCCTTTTTAACAAGTCCGATGGATCTTTAATAGCTGTAGTCAAACAACCCTTCCTCACCTCCCGTGATCATGATAGATAATCAATTGTCTAGGACAACTGATGTGTAATAAAATACCAGTTAGTGCAAGAAAACCCAATGCATGGAGAAGCAAAGAGCCTTTAATGACTATAAGACTATTATTTAATCCCAGTATGTTCCTTGGAGAGTTCTTGAGTTTATAGAAGTGTCTCTGTCTACAATACATTAGGTTTGCAATTAATAGCTGGTTTTCACTGATAAAAGTATTTATCAAGTGACTCAAGTATTGCTTTTTAACATAACTAGTAAATTTAGATGCGTGTGTAGCATCTTGTGTTTATAAATAAGGGTAGTGGTTTTGCCATGGAGTTACTAGTGTACACACAGTTGCATTGGTGGAGATGAGGCAGAGGTGAGCAAAATGTACTTTCTGTTTCTAGGAGTGCAGTCTCAAAATTCTTCCCTAGACATGATGACTTTATTCGGTATAAGTGTTACTTTTCCTTATTACCAAGAATAATAATTTGAAAGACTGCAGACAACCTGATATAGGCTGTTTATTTGAAATATATAAAGTCAGTGGGTCGGTTTGCCACTTAGTGAATTTCTCCACCATCAGCTGTGGGATGTTGGGCGCTTTTGGGAAGATTGCAGAACTGTGTGTATGTTGTGTGTGCTTTCTACCACAAAGCAGTTGCTTACGTGTGTTCCTAGTTATTTTCAGTGTCAATGCATTACCTTGGTTTGTGTTTTATTTCTGACAAGTACTTAGACCAAATTTTCTTGGTGGTATTGTGTTAGTGCTTGATGGTTCTGTAGGTTGCAGTTAGGTCTGATTACAGGAGCACAAGGAGAGTTGTGTTTATGTGTCCATATTTACTGGCGGGACTTGAGGCTCTCCAGCCAATGTAAGCAGTGAACATAAAGAGTGATCAGTAATGAGACTTGACCTTTTCAAGACGATGGCAGTCACGCAGCGTTATTATAGCCGAATATTCCAAGTCATGCGGCACAAGACTGTGGATAATGAATAATGAAAGTGCGTGTACATGTCTCTGTGCAAGAAGAGTAGCCGATAGCAATAGTGTAAGCAATGCTTTTGTAGTATTTCAGCCACACAGGCTCATCCCCCCGCCCCAATTGTCAGTTGTAAATCTTGTGAACGGGACAGCTGCTATTAGCTTTTCTCATTACATGAACTATTATATGAATTGATCTGGTTTTTAGGTAAAACTCTATTTGAACAAAAGCACTAAACCATTTTGAAGACAACCTGTAAAAAGGAGATTGTCTCTTTACTACTGTATTTTTGTTCTTTTCTGGGGGTGAAGTAGACAAGACAACAGTTTATTGGAATATCACAGTCATATTACCTTCTTGAGAAGTTCCTCTAATTGTGCGTGCTGTCTGTGGCTTCTGATATGTAACATTTTGGAAAGTGAAATAGTTAAAACCTGGCAGTTGAGCAGTAGATCTGTGAAGGGCAATCTTTGTATGAGACGTTTGTGGGAGGAGGAGATCACACACACACACAACCCCCATGCCCTGGGTATTGGTGTAGTGGCAATTATCTCATACAGTTTCCATGTTGAGAAGAACGTTCAGTGCCATAATGACTATAGTGGCATTACTGAGCATTTTTTAATCGTTTCTCGCATGGATACATCAAAACTCCTGTAGTTGAGGTACATGCCTCTCATTTCAGTGGCCTTTTACAACACACAGTTACTATGGAAAAGGAAATAATGGAATACTATAATTGGGGGTTTTGTCTCCCACTGCAGATAACTTAAATTTGCAAATTGTGGTTTGGTAATGAAGTTACCACAGCTACTTCCCTAGGGGATGCACGTGCTCCCAAACAAACTGGGTGGGACTTCTTCCTGTCCGACGGTCAGTAACCTGCAGGGTGAGCAAGGCTCTGGATGCATTTTGATGTCTGAGGACTAGTATTGTACATCTTTGAAATCTTTCATTCCCTGTTCTGTTTTATTTGGCTTTTCTTCTAAAACTGTGAGCAGTAGCACGTCCTACCCTTTCTCAGCTTTCCAAAAGTTCCTTGAGTTCCCTTCCCTTTTCTTCTTTCTTTACCTAATATTCTCTTCCTTCTTTCCTTCCTCCCCCCTACATCCTTTTGATCCCTCCTTAGCACATTTCATCATAATTAAACTATAATATATAATTCATCATTCTATGCCAAACCACGAATCTTTTGCATGGGGAGGGGGGAAAGAGAGAGAAAGAAATTTGAACAAATAAAAGGTTTTATTTTGCATGGAAACTTGGCAGGCTTTCATGTGCCAGCTTCCAGACACAACTAATACTGGGCTTATTTTGCACAGGAGGGTGATTTAAAGAAATATACCTCTTGCTGGAAATAATAGAACTTACTTTCTTCTTGTTACTCCTCCTCCTTTACCACCTTCAAAATTGTGTTGTGTATTTTACAACAAATTACTTTTACTAACATTCCTCTGGTATGTCTTTAAGGATAATAGCCTTCTTATCCTTTAAGGATAAGAACTCTTCCCTGTTGCTCTTTTTTCTGAGTGTGCACATAGTGATAATGCTTTGCAATTCTATCTATGGATCTTACTTTGCAAATACGTGTTAATTACAGATTCCTGATGGGTGGTCTTAAAATATTACTGCAATAAACAGAAAAATAATGGTAATGCCATCCAGTGCATGACTCTATTCTTGCTTTTAAGCCCTGTTCATAGTACAGACTTCACCTATGATTGTGTACTCCCCAGAAGTTGTCCTCTTACTGTGCTGCATAGCTTCTTAAGACAGAAATGTTAGTCCTGTCACAGTTGGATGTGGTACATCTGTATACGCTCTACAGCCTGTCAGTATTAGCATTCCATGAAAATGCAGCCAGCTGTCCTGAAGTATAGTAATATCAGATCTCAGGAGGAATAGTGTTTTAAAATACATAATGTTACTTTTCTGATTCTTAAGGTGCTGTAGTATAAAATACAACATATTGTGCTTTCAGATCTTTCTGGTTTTCTCTGTTGGTCTCCCGTAACTCTGAAATGGCTTGGTTTAAAAATGTTTTGCAGGCCCCTTATGTATTTCATTTCATTGAAGGTGGGAAAATGTCCAGCCAAAGATTGACATTTTTTTGGAACTTGTTCAGACATTTTACTTAGCTGGGATGGAGAGGGTTCTTACATTTGAATCTGTTCCAGCATTCCCTGTGCTGCAAAGCTCCTGCTGGCTTCTTACTGACTTTATACTCTTAAATTTATAAAGAAAAAAGAGAGAGAAAAAGCAGCAAAAAGTACAGCAGACCTGAAATATTTTAGTTGATTCTGTGTTGAAGCTGAAAGCTAAGACTTCAGAACAGGTAGGTTTCCACTTTCTAGCTTCCTTTTTGCCATTGTCTTGTTGCACTGCCCGGCTCCCTGTGCATTGCCTGGGGTTTTCTTCTGCAGTGCAACCCTAGCTGATCAGGTCATTTAAATATGAGCAGTCGATGATAGTGGACGATTCCTTCTCTGAAGTTTTCTGTGAAAGTTAGAACACTTCCTGGGTTAAGGATTTCTGAGGACCCTGTTAAAACATACTCTGAAGCTGGTGTTAAATGCTAAGCCTGAATTGGGACCTGATTCCAGGAAAAAGAGATATGAACATCCCTGAGGGAGTTTGGGTGTGTCCCAGAAGCAGCAGATTTTCAACAGCGTAGCAAAAATGACGACAAAAACTCTCCTGATATCTTTGCAGAATGGGGTTTGGAAAAATGACTTAGAATGCAGGCCTGGTTGCATCCTTAATGCTGGAGCAGCTTTCAAGCAGCTCTATAATTTGGAATGTGAGTGACGTCAGTTCTTCTGGCCATCTGGTTAGAAAATCTAGTTGTAACTGAAAATATCCAGCCCTTTTTTCTTCATTGCTAGGTGGTGACTACACACTTATGTAATTTAACAGCTCAAATTCTTTTCCATTCTGGTGATCTCTTCACAAAGTCATAACAGAGTGGATGCTACTGAAAGGATATCATCAACCTATTCAACATTAGCAATTTGTCGGCTAAAGGGTAACCGCTTCAGAGGAAAGTACAAGGCCAGGGATAGAAGATACGATTCTGTTTGTTCTGGTACTAGTTTGGTATGCGACCTTGGACAAGTACATTCCCATTTTTCTACCTCAGTTTCCCCCACTTATTAAAGAGTGATAATGACACTTACTATCTTTCAGGCATTGTTAGGATCTCATGAGTCATGCTATGAAACACTTAGAAAGGCAGCAAGGTATTGTTATAATTACTGCCTGCAGTGTTCTGCTCATTCCCTACTTTTTCTTTTTCTTTTTTTTTTTCCCCTCCTTTTTTTCTGCTTGGCACATCCAAACATCCCATTTTAATGCTGTTCTTTAAATACTTTTAGAGCCTGACTGCTCCTTCTGCAAAGGTTGTAGACTGGATTATAAAATTGTATTGATGAAAAATATGCATGAAAATGCACTCTGTGGTAGCGTATGAAAAATAAAGGGATGCAAAACTGTCAGCCATTTTGTAAAGCCTTTTAATGGCAAAACTCAGAAGAGCCCAAGAACAGGTTGTAAACTAAGAAACTGTAAATGTAGCCATACAAACTCCATATTTATGTAAAACATTCTTTTTTTATTTACTCAGATTCCTCATAGATACATTTTCCAAGCAGAATGACCACAACACCTCGTGTTTCATTTTTATGTTTGATTTTTCCTCTAATTGTTGCTGGAAGAGTTAAATCTTTTTGTAGTATTGAGTCTTGATGCCAGCAGAGTCCTGAACCAAGCATCCCTTTATCCCACCCCCCCACACTGCACCAGCTCAGCCCAGTCGTCTAGCTGAAGTGCCACATACCGTTAGTGGCCATGAAAAGAGAACGGATATTACTAGGGAAGAATATGATAGAGAAGTTGCCAGGGAGAAGCTGAAGTTTTAGGATCTAGGGAAAAAAAAAAAGACTTTTTGCATATTATTTTGAGATTCTTAGGTCATGCATATTAAATTTTAACTTGGGACAGAAGGAACTACTCCATTTTATTATTCCAAAGGAGTGTGTGAAGGCAACAGCATTAAAAAACAAAGGATAAATAAAACAGAAAACAACTTGCTCAATGGAAGTAAGAAATGATCACATTGTTCTGCCACCTCTGCTTTTTTTAAAGCAAATAAACTCTTTGTGTTGAGGTAGAGGGATTTAGCAATGAAGAATGGTACATAAAATCAGTCAGCAGATCTAATCAGTCAGCAGATCTACTAAAGGAGTAACAGGCACACAGACACATTACTGCAGGTAAGCTGGGATTTGAACTTGCCATACACCAGCTACTGTGACAAAAGACTTTTGGCTTCTGTAAATACATGGTAGTTCACCCTTCAGTGGGGAAGGGAAAGCTGTGTCACTGAATGGAAGGCTAACCAAGGTTTACTCTGGCTTTACAGGAGTATATGCCTGTTGCTGTAGAGGAGCTTGAGAACTGTATATTTGCTCCCTGACATACTTGCTTATGTGCCACCACTCCTGTGCTTTTAAGAAATAAATTAGAAGTGTATACGTAACAAAGAGAAAAACTCTCAGTCTTAAGGAAGGTTGCGATAGGCAGGAAATGTCCTCACTTGTATAATATCAAAAACATTCTGTATACAATAATCCTTCCCCCCGCCCCGAAAGCTTTTCCACCTGTCATGCATAGATGAAATCTTTAAATGACCATTCAGCTGGCCATAGCACCCACCACCGTGGAACAATAAATCTTTGTATTGCATCTCTTGTTAAAATGCACCATTTTTGTACATTAATACTGAGTTAGAACTCCAGAGCTTACATTTATTTTCCTAAAGCACTAGAAAGAATGATTTCATATTGGGGGGGAAAAAAGGAGTGGGAATTACTCAGTGGTTAGGTTTAATTGTTCTGAATCCTTACAGTGTTTCATGAGAAAATGTACTGAGGAGATGTGCAGTATAGTGGGAAATGTGATGGAAAGGTATAATTTGACCACCTACCACTAGCAGCTGAAAAGTAATTCTAAGGGCTGCATGCCTATCAGGATTAATCACTATTTCATTATTGAAAATACCTTCTTTTTCACTCCTGCAATCCTTCATGATGGGCTCTAGGCATCAGAAGGTTTTTGCCTGAGGTAAGCAGGAGTTACAGTCCAACTCTGTGCCTCTGAGTTGCACAAGAGCACCTTTTGTTTGGTGCAATTTTGGAGTCTTTTGCTGTGGAAATTGCCTTGGTAGAAGAATGGGGAAAAGGGCTGGCAGGGCAGACCCCACCCATTGCAGAACAGCATCGCATCTCTAGACAGTTTATGGCCCCCCGTCTAGTCATTTACCTCCAACTGAACTCTGGCGATGGACATGGCCAAGTGTTTCATTTGGACAAGAAAAAAAGAGCATTATTGAAAGGGGCTGACCTTTCCATCACCCTATTCTGTCGTCATGGTGCTTTTATAGCATTTCTCTCCACCAGCCCCTTCCCTTTTCTAAACCACAATAATTCCCCTCCTCCTCTCCATCCATCCTCCCAGGAGACTCGGTGGTTTCTCTTTATTTTCACAGACACCTGCACTGCTGCACTTGTCCCCTAAAATCCTGTGAGCTTCTGGCAGAAGCTAAAATAATCAGTTTTGGTCCATCAGCGAAGCTTGGAGACGCTGGGTTTCCCTCTCTTCTGGGTACTCACGCAGTGTCTTGCTGGGCAGACGTAGGAGGGAGACCAAGACCAAATGAGCCTTGGCAATTGATTTCCTCCTTTGCTCTGAGAAGAGTAGCTGAGGGTATTTTGCATGGCACTCGTGCTACTGGAACATTTGTTTTATAGATAGAGTGGCTTTTAGTTTATGGAGCAGGGAGTCTAGTGCCTTTCCTCTGAACTAAAATCCATTTTGGTAGTGGGAAATAATCCTATTGAGCCCAGCATTCTTTTTCAAAATTGACTGTTAACTGTATTAAGGCACAAGGCTGTCAGCAGTGATGTAATAATTCAGGCAGAGCGATGTATTCTGGACACCTGTCTGTAGGTAAGCGATGGATAGAGAATGTGTGACTGTGGTAAATGTGTTTGTTATTCTGAGTGAAAAGCTGAGGCTGAAAATGCCATTACTTATTTTCCTTAAGCATGTAGTAAATATTGTCTTTTGTCAGTGCAGTGGTAACAGTGAAAATTTCAATTTATTGTATTTCATTTTAATTTTCTTTACCAAAATTCCTAGCCAATCTAGAAGTTGCATAGCTGTTTGTTTAAATTACAGATGTACAAAATATTTGGAAAGGTGGCGTGTTTCTGTGGATTTGTATTGATATACACAGAGTATACAAAATGTGCAAAGTAGCACGTTAGCCATTTTGAAGGGAAACCGAGGTACGTTGGGCATGGTAGTTTGCTTTAAAGAGTTTTCGTTGTTAGTGGATTCCCAGGATTATTCTGTATTGTGCCTGCAATGATTTTACCTGTCCTGCTTGAGTATATTTTGCACAGTCGGAACCTTTTGTGCATATCTGTTCTGACTGTTATGATCACCTAATCTGTATCTACTGTACCTCCTGGGTTTCACACGGAGCCAGCAGGCATGTGGGCATAATTCCAGGTGATCCTTTGTATTGTTCTTGTTCTTATTGTTTACAATACTGGAAAACACTGTGAGCACAACTTTTGGAGACCTAGTCTTCTACATGCAGCTCCTTTCTCAGTTGCACTGATTCTTCCTACCTACCTGACTAGTGTCATTCTGAGCAACCAGGGTGGTGGCAGAGCTCAGGGTTCAAACTCCCTGTAACTTTGCTATGACTGAGTGGTACTAGCACTGTGGAACTTTCCTGTTCGAATCTCGCATGAATTTAGAGTGGAATTGAAACATAACAAGATTCAAGTCAAGACATAGGCTCAGAGATATGGTTGTTTAAATACTGATTAAATATTTCTGCTTAAGAACCTGGCATACCTGTGGTAAAGTAAAAAGAGCAATGAAAGCATCGTGCTTGTGCATTCCTTGAAGATTCATCTCTGCATGCTTGGAGATACAAAAACTGGATTTTGCTCTAACTTCTAATGAACATTAGAATTCAGTAGTATACAGCTGATATTGTACTTGGGCTGGAATACTCAATTGATAGTTCTGTATAGTGCCTGTTTGGCCATTTGAAATATTTTTCTTTAAAACCAAGTATGATGCTAGAATCATAAGAAGGGGTTAATTTTGATCAGTCAGTCAGGTGAAACCTTGACTGGTAAGACAGCTACATCCTTGCCCAGGTTGTGTGTCCGCTATTTTTATTTTGCACCTCTGCAAATCTTAATCTTTGTAGTAATCATACGTAGTAGGCATGAGGCTTGAATATAAGCCAATAAAAAGAAGAAAGAAGACAAACTGCTACCAGGTTATTCCACCAGCCACGTAGCTGGCTCATCGATAAGCCATGGGCTGTAAGCCAAGTTTCCCTAGCCTCTAAAAGATGTGGAGGGGATAGAAGGGGGGGGTGCTTGCACTGTGCGGGAAAGAGCCAGACAGGAAAATTGATTGTTGCTTTAATGTGATCTGACATAAGGGAAAGTGGAAGTAGAGGACAGAGGAAAAACTGCAAACTCAGCACTACATTAGAAGCACTTTGACTTTATAGAATATATCGGTGTCCTCTTTCTCTCCCGGATACAAATTTGTAGAATCCTTTCTGGGGAAAAAGAAAACAATGGAGTGAGTATGTGTAGTTCAGTTGCACAGTATCTTACTAGGACTGTATGTTCAGAGGTGACATTAGTCAGACTGTTGATGATTCCTGCAGAATTGTAACCTCCTCTTAATAATGCTGTAAATAAACCCATCAGAATGGGTAAAATCACAGCTATAGCAGGTAAAATGATTCAGGCATGCAGCTGGAGTAGTAAAAACCTACAAATCTTGTAACTAGTGTATGATAGCTAAACCGCTTTTACACAAAGATAACTTAGTTTATTAGTGATCTGCATTTTGGGTACAGTTTTCAGGCATTTACAGGTAAAACATCTTTGCCAACAGAAAGGAGTTACCTTTCGCTGTCTGATTACTACCCCAAGCAGTTTCTGTGTATTGGGAGAAATGTACGTTGGCTTCTTTGCTGTTCTGAACCAGAAAATTATTTTGTCCTACTGAAAAATGTAATCATTAAAAGAGAGCCATTCATTAAAATAATTTTTTTGCCTCATTGTTTTGTATGGAGGCGAAAATACCACAAAAATAAATTTGACTTATGCATGAGGCATAGAAGAGTTGTCTAAGATGTTAACAAATCTTGGTCAGCTGACATGAGTGGGCTGGGAGAAAAGATACTGAAACATTGCCCCTTCAAACAGGGACTAGTGTTGGGAGAGGGTTTTGACCAGATTTTTGAGGATATTTAGACACTTACTTCTCTCTATGGAAGTCTCATCCATGAACCTGAATAAACAGGCAAGTTACTGGTTGCCTACAGTGTAGGCGTCTTAAGTCTGTGCGAAGTGATAGATTATCTGGTATGTTTTAAAGCATCTACTTCAGGATGATTTACAGTCTAAAAGTGCCTTTCTGCAAAGAATCTAGACAACTATCTCAAATGTAGACAACTTCTTTGTAACCATCTAAAAGCAAATGACATACCATCTATGGTGAACTCAATTCTCAATAGCCATATTGCGCATGTAGGTACTCAGGTTAGAACTTGGCACATAAATGTTTGAGAGCATAACGAAAAGATCTCTCATACTGGATCAGGCTACAAGTATGTTTGGTACAGCATCTTATGGTGAGATGTGTCAGGAAAAGGAGCAAAAAAAGAGCAACTCTTGTGGAATGTCCAGTTTGGGAGAACATTGTTGTAGGCTAACTTAAATATTGTGTTTTGTTAAACTGCATGCTCTTGTTCAGGATGATAAAGCGAGACATTTGGAGTTGCTGGGAGTTTCCACAACTACTTCCTGCAATAGTTGCCTTGCAACCATTTGGAAGTTACAGAAAAAAGTTTAAAAAATGAATGCTCGACATGTAGAAGAGAAAACTCATGAGCTCCATCTTGAATTGTTTCCCAGCTGGAATTAATGGCGATTAACCCTATTAAAGATTTAGGAAAATTAGATTCCTTGGGTTTTGTTTTCCATGAAAACATTAGTCTTGTTTCTGTAGTGCCTTTTATTTGAAAATCTCAAACTCCTTTAGAAATTCCGATACTGTTTACACTAATACAGTTTAATGAAACATACGCATTATTTGATTCACCTAAAGCCATTCAAATAACATCAGTAGCAGAGCCAGGAATAAAATACAGTAATTCTCACCTTAAGGGCTTTATAACTATTACTCTTGCCCTAAAGCATATAAACAGATCGTTCTCCAAACGTCAGAAGGGGGAGGAGGGGAGGTTTTCTCTTCTCTTCTAATGGTTTTCCTGTGAAAACAAGAAACAGTTATTGGAAATATCCATGAGAAGGGCATGTGACCTTCACATTAGCTAGAATGAGATGAAAGTAGCTAGAACCAGTGAATTTTGCACAAAACCTAGGTCTGTGAGCCCAGTTTTAAAAAACAAGCGTGCTTGGTTTACCTCAGTGGATCTTAAAAGGAGGCTATTGGCATTTATTTATTCAGTGTCCCTGCTCCTAGCAGCGCTTGAAGACCACTTCATCACCTCTTGTTAGGAATTTTCAGTTTAGATGATATGCAAAGTAAAGAAATTGACTATAAAAAAGAGTGAAGTTGAGGTTTTTGGTGAGATTTTGTCCAGCTTTAATATTAATTATAATTAAAAAGGGGAAGAAAGAACTCAGTAACATGAATGCTTTCCCACCCACCTGAAAGCTACCCCAACTAGCATTCCACATCAGTCCTGTTAGCTCTACAATGACTGCTGCTAACAGCACATGATTTCAGTATCTAATCCTATTAGTCATGACCCAAATCAGCTTTAAAATGGTTAAATGCATAGAAGAGGAGTAGGAGTAGAGTGTCAGGAATAGCTTGGAAGAAGATGTTATCCCACATACCAAGGAGTTGGTATCTCAAAGGTGTCACAGTGATGGAAGTGAGGAGAGGAGTAAACTGCCAAGCAGGCTTACCAAATAAATATTGACTTCCAATGGAACATGCACTTCTCCATTAATTGAAAATATCCCTGGTACTCCTGATGCAGAGCTTCCATGAAGTCCAGGAGAAGCCGTTCTTGTTCTACATCTTTGAAAATAATACCCCTCAAAACTGCCAGTGATTTCTTGTGGTTCGAGAATAGGCTCAGAAGCCAGAATCCAGCAGCCTTCATCCTTAGCTCTGGCATTCACTGGAGTGAGTCACTTGGCCTGCTTTTGTTGTGCAGAATGAAGATGGGGACGGGGCTTATGCATTTGATGGCACAGCCTGTTGGCTCTTCTTACAGGTCATGATTGAAGTTGCTGTAAAATTAGGCCTAATTTCTGAAATTAATTGTCACTACAAAAGTGTTTTTGGCCTTAAAGTTTGGTTCACTCTGTGTAGAGCTGTGGAGATGCTGCTCCATTTACATTTTTTATACTCCTGTTTCTCACCACTCTAAGCATGCTATCATGCTGTCTTTGGATGGATGAAAAGAACCACAGACCTACAAAGTAGCAAGTGAAAAACTGTAGGAAAGAATGTCAAGAGCACTGACAGGGTCTGAGGTAGCTGTGCTGGAAATTTGCAGTATATGTGTTGGAGTAGAGTGAGTGTCAGAAAACCCACCTTCAAGGATGTCTTGATGGTGTTAATGCATTCATATTAAGTGCAGCCCTTAATTCATTTGCATATCTTAGTTTCTTGGTACTTACCAATAGCTTTGCACCCTATCTAGAGGAAAGGTGACCCAGAAGGTAGCAAATTTTCAAGATATTTTAAAAGCGTACATTTGCCAGAGATACTGCTTCACTTCTGATTTTAAAGAGGAATGGGGGAGGGCTTAATGTTGCAACTATCCCTTTAAGGATTGTGGTTATAGTCCATGTTTTAATCGCTACTTTGATCTGATTAAATCCTCAGCCACAGAGAAATCAGCTTAAAGAAACATGTCTCCTGTTGAACCTGAGAGCAACAGCAGTTCAGAAAAACAAGCCAAGCCAAATACTATTAGAAAAAAATAAAAGCTTTAGCTCTCACAAATAGTATGGTGATGTTGTAAATCACATAGCACTGCTTTACAACAGGATATTTCAAGTCTACTGATGGTGGATATCCAAAATGAAAATCACCTAACTATACTGTGGTTTCATCTCCTGTGCAAACAGATTAAACCTGTCCCAAATAGAAAATGAAACCTTCTGGATTTTGTTGGGGTTTTTGTTCTTGTGCCTTCCGCTTCTCAATGTGGTGTCAGGAATCAGGTATGTGTAGGATGGAGAACGGGGAAGAGTTATCATGCTTCGTCTGGGAGATGGGGATCAAATGAAGTTTTAATCTTCTTTCAATCTGTCTGCCGCCTTATTACACTCAATCTCCTTTCAAGATGTTATTCAAATCCATACATGGGTCTCTTTACTAAGATTATAACACAGGAAGTATCCCATTAAACAATTCTGATGGCACTCAACAAAAATCCTTAATCTGTGGATCAATTTTAAAGCTGTATGGAGGAAAAAAAAAGAAACCCCACTTAGTTAAAACAAGGAATGTTTTTTTCTCTGATACTAGATTTACCCTAATATTACTTGCTGGGTAGCTTTCAGCAGGCTCTGCGTTCATCCTTACTGCTATAGGCAAGGAACATCTACCACTGACTGCTAATCCTAAATTAAAGTTACCACATTTTTTTATGTTGTTTCACCTTATCTTTTGAGCCAGCAGGACTACAACAGTTTCATCCTAGAGTGAAAATTAAGACTTGTTTCTCTCCAAACTCACGTGAAATAGGAGTCAGGATATGTGAGTCTTAGTTATAAAAAATCTGCAAGAAAAGTCAGTCTTTTCTGCCTGTATCTTTATCTGAAATTCTGAGGAAGAGAGGTTTTGCGGTTAAGTCCTTATTTACATTCACTTTAGCTCTACTAAGCCAGGACAGTTAGACTATACCTTTATGTAAGGACTGCCATTTTAAAGCTCTTCTGCAAATTAATCAGCTTCACAGCATTCCTGGGTGACAGAAGCATTAGTTTGATCAGTGTTAAGTGACTTGCCCAAGGTCACACAAGTCTGCAGTGCGAGAGGCAGGACAAGAATCATATTTTACCATAGCGTCCAAAATCTTAACAAACCAATTTTTTGACCGTTTTTATTCACTAAACTTTATGAACCATTTACAAGCCCTGTTAGCCCTCAAGATGCTTGAAGCTCTGTTATACTTTCTGCAAAGAGAAGGAGTGTCTCCACCAACCTTTTCCCCTCTCTCCAAAGTTCCTCAGGGATAAGTTGTGCAACGGCAGTATTCCTTCCTGCAGGCAAAGCAGTGATTTTGACAGGTTTGTTAGTTGTCATGTCTCTGCAGCATGGCATTAGCTTTGCCCTAGGAGAGAAACTCAACAGAGGAGAGGGATCTGAGAAAACTAAATTTCAAGGGACTGTCTCTGTTTTGAGCTGCTTTATAGTACCCATTGCTGAAGAGCTTAAAATCTCCAACTGCCTTCTTGGTCCACTGAAGGTAATGGGAAGAGGTGCATGCGAGTCAGATGCATAAATACGGGGGAGTTGGGGGTGTCACTTTTTTTCTTTAATTATGAAGCTGCAGGGGAGAAAAGGCATGTACAAAACAAAACCTAGATCTTCCTAGAATACAGCCGGCCAGCTATTCTGGGAAGGCAACATCTAACAAAAGACATGAGAAAGGCAAGAAGACAGAGGGCCCCAACCTATTGTTTCCCCTCTTCATTCTAAATAGTCATGACTTCCATGACCTCCTGGCTTGTTCCCTCCAATGAGGATTTCAGGACAGCTGCTACCCTGAACAGCTGAGCCAGGCATTATTTGCCTGGTTTCCCGCAGTTCCTTCCTCCCACTTCAGCAGCAGTAGCAGTTGAAATGATAAAGTCCTTTCTCACAAAATTAATCTGTAGTCTTTATAAAGGTTTGGTATTCTCTTTGGTATTTCAAATAATTTTTCCTTCCCTCCTGCTGAAATTTGCTGCTTTACCTCCGTTCCCCGTTCCCATTTGCAGTATTTTGTTTCTGTACAATAATGGCTAAACCTGTTTCTTACGGAAGTTGACTAAACTTGGCCTTGCTGAGAACAGGATTGCAAGTTTGGTGGAGAGCTTAGCAGCGTTGGTAAATTTGCAGTATAGTTGTTTTCCATCTTAAACAGAAGTCTTGCTATCGTGATTGGGAGAACCTGCCCAAATTTCTTGGAAAATAATCCTCAAGGCACGTGTATGGAAGAGCTTAAATGACTGCGAAGGATTTTTGCCTTACTATGTTTGAGGCCTTTGAAGCTTTTGGCCGTTGCACCAGTTAAGTTTAATTTTATATCTGCCTAAAGGTGCTGGCACAGAGTGATGCTGGGATAGATTGTTAGCTTGGATTTTCATTACTAGTCTGTTACCTGCTGCATTTAAGTCAGATTCATGAAGGTTACACGGCAAGTAGTCTTCCATGCAGTTGTTTCCTTTGGAGGGGTGTGTGTGTGTGAGATCATGGCAACGCTGTAGAGACAGAATAAAGAAAATTGTCTTCCAGAGCTACAGAAGGGAAGGAATTTCTCTTAGCAAGAAGCTAAATGGGTTTGGTCCTTTTTGGACCATTTTTCCACACAGTTGTCTTCCTGGTCTTCATCTTTGTCTCTCTGTCGTAACAATAAATGTGTATGCAACAAGTGCAGGCATCTAACTGAATGCCTTAGTCTGGTATATGTGGTGCATATACATATTGAATTGTCCAGGAATACACAGTAGTACTGCAAAGACCAGTGGCACAGGACCTTGTGCCCAAATTTGTCCTCTTGAAAATGACCGGTAGTTCTCTTCTTCCATCCTTCCTTCCTTCCTTTCAGAAGCACGGGAGCATGTGCCTGAATGCAGATGTTCGACATTTCTCATGCCACCCCACGGATCTAAGCCCTTCGTCTATGTTATCACAATTTCCTGTGCAGGACTCAGCCTATGGTTATTAAGTTCCCTTCTGTGCATGATCCACGCTTGCTTCAGCTTATGTCATTAGACAGAGATTTCCTGTCCCTGTTCTAGATGGACACACACTGTCTCTTTCCCTGATTTTTTTTCATTTTGTTGTATACTAGATGTATGAAAACAGTATTGAAATGCAGACCCTGCAAAACTATTTGTGTTACTGAGCAGTTACGTTCCCTTCGCACTGCTCTTACCTTCCTCCAGCTCATACTGATGTTACGGTGTTTGCTTTCATGGAGTGAGGGCTTGGTTCACTCTTCTCCTTGTCCCAGGACTTTTGAGTCAGGCATTTAGTGCTAATTTATGCCAAAACTTTGGCAAAAATACAGCATGGTTCTGCTCTGCCCAGAATATGGAAGGCCACAAACCTATGCTTATGTAAGGTTTTGCTTGCTTTGTTTTGGCAAGGCTGCTCATGATGGTTTTTAACATATAATACTGCTCAAAGTCTTGTGTGTTTCAATCGCTGCATTATAGGCTTCATTAGAAGAGTTCAACTCACAACTGGTTTTGAGGCTTCAAGTTTGAGACAAAAGAAGAAAATAAAATATGAGACTTTGAAGCCATCACAACACCAGGGCTGAATTTCAGTTCTGTGTTGATTCCCATGATACGTTTGATGCAGTGTCAGAGATTTGTGATAGCATAATTCCATGAGAAGAAAGGAAGGCAGACTTAAGACTGTTACCTTGGAAATCTTGCTTACTTTGCAGTTTGTGAAGTCAGTTGTGTTAACAATAAGGAAAAAAAAAAAATCCCATGGTTTAAGAAAAGGAAAGTGGGGGAAGGGAAGTTGGCGTTTATAGCTCCAAACCTTCTCTCAACGCCTTTCTTTGTATTTCTGATCTCAGGCTGCAGTCCAGACTCCATGGTGGTTTGTAATTAAACCCAAATTTTGAAGGTTCTGTGGAGCTCTCATTGCCTACCAGGTCAAACTGAATCTGGTTTCTATCATGGAATATTTCAGTTCAGTTACCCCTTGAGGAAGTATGGGAACAGACAGTCCATTCATATTGAACAGATGACCGAGGCTTAAAAAAACCCTTTTTGTCTATTAAGCTTATGGCTAAGATATTATGAAAACGGCTTAATAATGTGCCCTAACATTTATACCACGCTATTTTCTTACTTTAATTTTCCAGGCAATTAAAAATAATTGAAAGTTACTGCCAAACCCCCTGAAGATATACTTTTTCTTTCAAATAAGCTTATTTTCATACTTGTGAGGTCACCAGATATTTATTTGACCATCTTTATAGGGGTCAGGCACATTACACACATAGAATGGGGATGTGGAATAGAACTCGCATTGTAACAAGAAAGTGAGAAGTAAAGAGGAAAAAAAACATTACATGTCATGCCCGGTGGGTGTTCATATTTATTATTTGGGCACAGCAAACATAACTCATTATACATATACCAACTGAGGCCTAAATTCTGCAATTCACTTAAGTACTAGGAGTTAAATCTGTGTTTAAAGCCTGTTAATTTTGAATAGATGTGAACAAAAGTTTGAATGTTTCGTCAGATACTAAGGATGAATTGGGGCCAGCAAATACCTTAAGGGGGTTACTCAGCTGAGTAAGGTCCAGTCTTGTGTGGCAGTTGGCTCCAGTGGGCCCTTTGGGATGCTCTTTGCATTCCAACATCCCAAGGAGCCTCTGTGCATTGAGAAGAAATGCAACGGGGAGGGAAAGCAGGAATTATAGTGGTAGATGTAGACTGTATATAGTCAAACCTCTCTAATCTTCTCTCCTATTAATAGAGTTGTAGCAGACACAACCCATGTGGCTGCGCAGTCACGCTGCACTGTAATATTGCTTAGCCAGTTCTCCCCCTAAAGGCTTAAAATCTATCACGTTATACAAGAGCTGAAAGCCTTCTTGTAGTGTCCCAGATTTCCTCTTCCTGTCCAGCCCATTCCCCTTTCATTTTTCCCTTCAAATTATCTTTTGCCGCCTCACATGTTGAGTTTTTTTAAAATATGTTGTGTATCTCTATACATATTTGCATACATTCTCTGGGCATTTCCTGTCAGGTCTCTTTTCTGTAGTCAAAAGGTGAGTTTGTGTTGGAAAAAAAAGAAAAAAAACGGGTGGGCTTTGTATCAACATTTTGTATATTGAACGAGACAATTTGCTAAAGGCTTCTTCTTCAGTATTGGTATTCATGTTGATTGTCCCAGTGTAGGAGATAATATTTTGTGCACTTACTTTAATTTTGTTTTGTAATTGTTGGAAATGTTTCTTTTTTCTCAATGTTACTAGCCCTTTTGAAGGACAAAAGTCCTTTTCAAAGTGTATCACTCCTGCATGGTAAATGGCCTAGCTAAAATCAGTTCTATTTAGACAAGTCACTCACTGGAACGTAAAAAGTTCTTCCAAAGCAACCCCTTTCTGCCAGAGGACTGATGTGCTGCATGGGTTTGCTGGAAAGAGTAAACCAAAGGGCCTTCTCCTCTCATTCCTCCTCCTCTCGCCCCCCCACTTTCCCCTCTTAAACCACCCCCCCTTAACTCAGCATCTGGTGGAAAGAGCATGTGATGCTTATTTCTAAAGGCAGCAAAAGAAGCTTTGAAAGTCTAAGACTGTAATTGGTTGTCTGCCTTTATCCTTGGAGCTCTGGGGAGGTTTCAGAAGTAATAACTGTTACTTAAAGTAGATGAGCTTCTTGTGGCTTTCTTAGAATTGTAGAGCACGTTAGTTGTCGGGTGCTTAAGGAAGCATCTGCCTGTCTGTAGCTTTCAAAACATTTTGTAAACAAAGAATTTAGGTTTTTCCTGTCTTCTAAATGGATGGTGCGAAGTTGGTTCTCAAAAATTGTGTTCTTACAAAAATGGCCTGCCTTGACTGAAAAGATATGAAGGAAAAACAAGGTCCTTTTCATGATAGTAAATTTGCTCCATATCTTACTCAAAGTTACTGGCACCTAAAATACCCTTCACTATGGTTACTACTCTTCAGTCAAAATTGTAGTCGTCTTTTGATAAAAAGGCTCAAGGTGGTAGTTTCCACTAGAACAGCATAGATAAATGAGGCCTTGCACCATTTTGTTTCCCTAGGACTAGGTTTTCCATTGCACTGTCTTTTAATCTTAATAAGATTTGTATTGTTAACCCATTCAATGTATTGACAGTACACTTTTACCGATACATATTTAAAGCAGTCTTGAGTTTGAAAACTGTACTGTGCATTGGTTAGAACAGAAAATTCAGACTCCTTTCTCCACTTTCCTGGCTCATAAACTGTCTGGTTGCTGAAGTTCGTTATGCATTACTTGTTATTTGAGGAAGAACACTATGCCTGGTAGAGAGCTGATGTTAGTGGAGATCACAAGGGGAATACTTGTCCTTTTATGTAACATTTGAAATTAAAATGAGTTTCTTGGCTGGCAGAGTGGACATGTCTCCACAATACAGGAACTGATGCCTTGGAGAGAGTTTTAAGCTGGAACTTAAGTGCAGTTGCAGCAAGAGAGCCTGGTTTCATTTCAAAGAAAATGTGAGGAGAAAATTTTGTCCACAAAGGGCTTTTTAATTTCCAGAACCATGACCCCACAAACAATTCAGCAACGACTGGGCGAAGCAAATCTGTTTATAGAGGAAATTTTGATTTTCCTTGATGAATCTGATGGCTTAATTTCCCTCAGCTTCAGTTACAACAGGAGCCGAGCCCTTAGTTCCTTCCAACTGCCAAACCTGCTTTCGGTTTTGCTGGAACACCCATGCTTGTGTGTGTGCAGGCACATATGCCTGCTTCATTTGTTTTCCTCAGGCAGTCGCACTCCCCTTCCCTTCATATTGAAGGGGATCGGAGAGTTCCCAGGCAGCTCGTTGCCAATAAAAACAACCAGAGGAAAAGGGGCCATTCGTTCTTCGTAGCCCCTCTGACCAGGTTTATACTAGTCTCCATCACTGGCTCTACTCAGGCAGTGGGAAGTGCAAGTTGAATTTTTTTTTTTGTTTTGGTTTAGTTTAAACCACAGGGCACGGATTTCTTTTCAAGCTGTAACTTTTAGTTTCCACTGGAAGGGCAAAACAGCCTCTTAGCCAGTGGAAAAGAGGCTTCCAGTTGCATCAGCCAAGATCCAAAACGCAAGTACATTGCATAACAAATAATCAGTTATCTTTTCAGATATTTCTTTAAAAGACAAATAAAATCAGAGGAGTACTTTATTTGAGGGATTTAACACTGACATTAAGATACCTGACAGCCACGTTCATACATGGCTTTTACTTTGGTTTTGGCTCTGTGTGGCTTATTGCAGTTTTCCTGTCTGTGCAGCGGGTATCGTACTATGATGGTTTTGTGCTTCTTATGCTTGCCCATAGCAGAGGGATTTCAACTAGAAGAATCAGAGAAGCAGAATCCCTTTGAATGAGAAATACTGATTTTGTAGAGCAACTACAATTCATAGAATTTTGCAGCTAAAGAGTGGCTATTAAAAATTCAATGTTTGTAGATTTGGAGAGTTTTAAGGATTTATAGGATCAGATCTGTGTCACGGACTAATTTTATGTGGTAGATGTACAAGCAGAACAGTAAAATAAAACAGTAATTGTTGAGATCAGGGATTAAGCGTGCAGTTGAACTGGCTGAGCATTTTTTCTCAATGCAAGTTTCCAGGTAGCACTAGCTGCATCTTCATGATAACCAAGCTTCACTAGGACTGAAGTCAGGAAAAAGTTAGCAAGTTGCAGTAAAATCTACAGTGGCCCAGAAGAATCCCAGAAGGTTTACCGATCTTTGTGAAATAGAAAAGTGGTGAGATTATTTGCATGTCCTCTCCCCATTTCAAATTCAAGTTCTGGATTTGTGGTTTACATGGGAGGTTGTTGCTGGTTTTGCTATACCATAACTTACTAGAAATGCCTTACTGTTTGCTCCTTAGGATAAGTGCAATCATCAGATGTCATCTGGCTTCATTTTTTTACTAAAAGAATAAAAGGAAAGAAATGTTGAGACAGGAGAGAAAACTTTTTTCTTTTATGCTAGCCAAGAAGTTTTGAAAATGGATGATGCCTTACACCAGGGACTATGTAGAGTGTGCTAGAAAAGAATTTAAATTTGCCTTTACAAAATAAATTCATCAAAGGGTACTCTGCAGGAATATGCTTTAAACTGAGATAGTGTTTGAAATAAAATTATCCAGTCCCTTTTCACTTCTTCTGTTGTAAATTTTGGATGTGATTCCATAGAAATTAAAGATTTTTGCACAGATGCGAGGAAAAACTTAAGTTCCCAGTTTTTTAAGATTAATTTCCTATACTACCTTATGATTAAGACATTACTTCTTTACATAGCATTCTTTGAGACTAGCTGGGAAGTTGCATTTACATTGCTATCAGTGAAGTAAAATCAGGCCTTTGCACAACCAGAAGATCCCCTCTCAGGAAGAGACAAAGCGAATCCTTGTAGGCTCATCACTAGGAAGGGGAGAGCAGGTTAGTTCCAGTGAGGGTTTTTTTCACAGCTCCTTTTTATGCCTGTGCATAACAGGCGCTCTCCAAAGTGCTCTCAACTGTGGTTTGTGAAGATTCCCCACAGGTCAGACTTGGGGGACACACTGGCAGCCAGCATGTGTGCTGTGAAGGCAAGAATAGAAAGCAAATACTTCCCGTAATCACACGTCCCAAAATGACAGGGTAAAATGAGTACTTATGCTTTCACCAGAGCAGTGAAAAATGGGAAGATGGAAAGTCTGGACTCCTGCCCAATGAAACCAAAATTGTAAAAAAGAAGAATAAAACAAATGCTACATACACTCCCTAGAACTGACACTGCAATGTGGTAGGGTTTTTTTCTCTTTTAAATATATACAGTAGACAAGCAGTAAATCTTCTTACAGTTCCGTAGAACAGCATTATTTTTAGCTTTTTTTATTATCAAGACAACCCTTCATAGCTTTCAATCTGTAGCTGATTTTTTTTTTTTTTTTTTTTTAATCCATGGGAAAGTGCAGTCCTTATAAAGACCTCTAATACCTTATTAATCATTTCTGGACCACGTCACAAAGAGGCTTTAGGAAGCAAGTGTTCTGTCCGTCAGTTGACGTGCCTGTGAAGGTTTCAAGGATGCAGATAAAGGGCCCTTTTCCCCCAATTGAAAATACCTATAATTTTGCAATTTTTAGTTTGATTTTTAACTGGAAATCTGAAAGAAATCTTAAGGCATCCAGAGAAGCGCAGAGTGCACTCCGTTCTCATGTGGTTCATCCTGTTCTTAGAATCAGGCGTGCAGTTCATAAAAGCACCATGTAGAGAATTCAGAGTTCAGTTCCCAAGTTCACGAATTGTGGTCTTGGTAGCCTCCAGAAATAGCTTTGAGTACTTGTCACTGGTGAAGGTACATTTCTTCTGAAATGCCATCTCACAAGGCTGTGCAACATAATAACCATCATTGTGCCAGCAGGAGCCTGAACCAGTCTTAGGGCTCTGAGGAAAAAAATTACATGGGTACTACTAGAGGAGGAATTACCACACAGTGCCATGACTTCAGTGTGCTTAAAATAAGACTTTGCATCCTTTTCTTCCAAGTAAAAGTAGAAGATAAACCTCATAGCACCCTTTAAAAATGGGTAACTAATATTACCCTTTTTGTATCTACAGGTCAACTGAGTTTAAGTAACTGGTGTGTGGTCACACAAGTGAGCAAGTAAAGCCATTTAGAATAGAACCTAAAACGTCTTTCAGTTCCCATTTGTATTACTCAATGCACTCTTCATGGAGTGGGAACTGCACTTATGTACCCTGATTTCTTAACAACTGTCTGTGCAAATATTATTGCTCTTCAGGCAACAGTAGTAGCATGAAATGCAGAGATTGGGGTAGTTGCCTAGATTTCATTTTCATCACTGAGTAAGAAAAAGCCATCAATTCCTGTAGAAAGATGCTTTCAGAGCTGCTCATACTTAGTTTATTTTATTAAACAGTTGTGCACGTAATGAGACCAATAATCTCTACAAGTTTTTCTTCCCTTGCTGTGCTTCAGCTCCCGACATTTCACTTTTTGTAGTGCCTTCCATGCAAGGAAATGCTAATAAAGTATTAAAAGCTTTGTCCCAGCAATGGTTAACAGCTAAGCTGCCAAGTCAAATAAGAAGCACTAGCAGCGTGCTCATATGCTTCACTTGCAGATGCCATAACTGAATGCAGGGCAGTTGCCTGGAAAGGTAGTTTCAATCTATCTTTTTCACTCTGTATAGGTTTTTGGGGCTATTTGAGTAGTTAGTGTTGGTGAAATAATCTTGGCAAAACGTGGAGAATAAATAGAGCATCTCAGTAGCATGACTCCTCCTGCCTTTTAATGTGCCTTTTGCTCTGGTACAGCGAATGAGCTTTTGAAAATGCCATCCGTCCTGCCTAAATTCTGATGTAGAGGAACACCTTAGAAGGGTGAGAAAGAGTGTTGACTTGGTCCTTGACTTCCCTGAGTATGTTAAAATGATACTGAGTTTTCCCAGTAAGATGTGTACCTGTCCAGTCCATTCCTTGTAACCCAGTAAGAACCTAATGGATGGGTCTGTATGAAGCAGCTAAGAACAAGCCTGTTGTTGGCTGGCATGAATTTGCTAGAGATGGCTCTTCACTGCTCCTGAAAACTTTTCGTATCTGTAAATTAAAAGAGGTGAAAATCTTCAGGCACTTTTGTAACATTTTTAATGGTATATCTGTAGTGTCAGAGAGGGTTTTATTCTTGACACATCTTTTGAAGTAGAACAGGATTAGTGTTAGTTTCCTCGGGGAAGGTAATGGAAATGATTTGCTTAAGATCTTAAAAATCAATCGGTAACAAAACTTGCAGTCACAAGCCCTTTTCTGTTTGTGTGTTCCACCCCTGTGTCCTCTACAAAATCATCTTTCCTATCCAGTTCACCTAAGGAGGAAAGTTTTATTAAGAATAGGTGTTAGGCTAGTCTTTCAGAATTTCCATGGCCTGTGGTGCAGATGTGTTCATCACCAGCAGGGTCTTTCACCTTTACCACTCTCTGTAGGACAGCTGCTGGTTAAGGCGTTTGCCTTAACTCCAGATTTCCCTTGGAGTAAATGAGTAAATGGGAGCTGAGATGGTCAGATGCTAGTTTTTAACAGGAAAAACATATTAAATAATAACCAGATAATTTGTAATCAAAGGCTAAGTTAGTGGGAAGACCCTCCTCTCCCAGTGGACCCTAAGTGAACCTCCAGTACCGACCAGTTGAGCCGGTGGTGCCGCAGTAGTGCAGTGCAGACTGGATTGTAGCTGTAGCACTGAGTGCCAACGTGGGCATTTGATGCTAGTGGTAGAATGTGCTCACTATCAGCTTTGTGCTCTTTCAGTGTATTTTTATCTTCGGATGTCTGACACATTTTTAACCCACGTAGTCTCTTTCTGGGGTTTCTCCATGCTTATTTCAGACTGGTGTCTGGTCTTGTGGTTTGTGCCCCTAATGAGAAAGCTGCTTAATTTTCACACCCAGACGGAGTATCAAATGAGACAGGAAGCCCCACCCTTTCTCATGGTATAACTGAACTTAGCTGTTTGCATGAGCAGCAGAAGCAATAGCTTGAACAAAATGATAGTATGGTATCTATAAATTTACAGCCCCTCTCATTTTTTTTTTATTTTGCCTACTCTTAGTATACATGCTTATCTAGCTGTAGTTTTCGATGGAGACATTTCTGACTTACACCAGAGTTAGGAATATGAAATTGAGTTCTTCAGCCTCCCAGTATTTTCCCCACTTTTTTTTTTTTTTAAGAGACTGAAATACAGATTTCTTTGTGTTGGGATAGCTTAATAGCTTTTGGGGACATTAAATCTTTCATTTCTAAAGATGCCACACAGGATGGTGTGATTTCTGCCGGTATGGTATCCGCATTTCCAGTCCATCTTTAAAAAAGCTCATTCCTAATCTGTCCCTTCACCCCAGCCTCATCAAAGTATGTGCACAGAGCACGGTCTGTCCCTTTAACTGTCTAGCTTCTAGGCAGAGATGAATCAGTAGCCCCATGCCGTGTGGGTCACTGCACCTGCTCCCAGCCTGTCAGATGTTCTCAAAGCTGCAATAATAGCCGCTACAGCACCAGGCTGGCACTGCATCACCGAGTTTGAAGAGCAGAGAAGCCTGGAGTTTTTATTCTTTCGCTCACATCCTTCAGCACACATTGTGGAAATGCATTCCCACCTAGCCTGGGAAAGGTTGCGAACACAGATAAACGTATGCCGTTACCCTGTTTTGAGAGAGATCTGTGTTTTCAATTAGGTTTTGGAATTTGACGCCAAACTTAGGCCCAGTTACGGGGAGGTTTTATCAGCAGAGGATAGATCAGAATTTGGAGCATGGGCTGCTTTTCTGAAGGTACATTTCTAATCTAAAAGTTCCACAGGGCAAGGAGGCCTCTTAAATATTTTCAACTCCTTTCCCCGTATGTTTTCCATTCTTAACAAGGCAAAAGAAGCCCGTGTTCCACTACCACATGCATCATAGCACAGTAGCTGAGCAACACAGCAAAACCTGGGTGGATAAAGAGCATGCTGAAGTTTGAAGGATTTTAACAGGGTCCTTGGTGTTTTGTGAACATGGAGTTGCACTGAGTTTTAGCTCCGTTCGGTAGTGCTGATTGTTTTTTGTACACAAGATGGAAGTGCACACATTTGGCAATACACGCCTTTATGTAGGCTTAGACTGTCAATTGTGTAAGAGTAGTTGCAGTTCTGTGGACTTCACTTTGTGGGATTTGGCCTGTAGTAGCATTCTGTCCTTCCAAAAGGGAATGCTGTCCTGGTTGTAGTGGTCTTAGCTTATCCCCTAGTGGATAGCCGCTCGCATCACCGAGCATCGCAAAGTGACAGCAGTCATTGTTTGGTGCAGCAGAGCAAAGAATGGGGAGGGAACAAAAGTCATCTACTCAGCCCAGTTACATAGTGTTGGAAATAAAGTAGGGAGAAGAAAGTGAATTACTCCAGGAAATGTGTTTTGGTAGATCCTCAGGCACCAAGAACCATAGCTGTGAGCGCTCCTAAATCTTAAAATTTAAGAATTTTTTCTGGACTCATTTTCCATTCTGTGTTGCAACAAAAAGTAACGTTCAGGTATCGTGCTGACCTGGTACTGCTCAGTCTGCTGGTTCTGTTTGTGGCACTGGGGAAGGCTTGTCTTTTTGAGAAGTAGAAGGTCAAAAATTCTTTCCTCTCATCTCATGGTTTATTACTGTAATAGTTAATTGAAGTAGAAAATTTGATCAGACATGTCAAATGTGGCCCTTGTTGGCTAGAGGCCAAATTGGGCTGCTTAATTTCAGTTTGCCTTAAAATGGCTGACATCAAAGTTCACGTGCCCAAATTTCCCTTTGGAATGTACTTTTAAAAATCTTTTTTTAGTAACTTTATAAATGTTTCTGTATCTGTTTTTTCTCAAAAATAAATTGCTTCAGAAAACAACAGTCCAAAAGCTTAAGTAAATGTTTCATATAGCTCCTCGGGACCCTCTTTGTATCGTGCAGTTTCTCACATGTGTGAATTGGAGAAAACGTATATTAACAAATCACTTTGCCCAGCGCAAAGCCTGTTTGACAACAAATTACTAAGTTGCCTACAATGGAATTAAAACTGAGTAGGAAATAAGGAAATACTTATTTCAGTCTTCTAGGGTTTGGGTTCGAGTTTTTGGAAGTCATTTATGAAGATGGCAAAAAAGTTACATCAGATTTTCAGTCTTTCTTTTGCAACTTTTTGTATGTTTCATTATTTGGCAAAGAGAGAACATGAAATAAAATCATCCATATTTGAGCCCATACCAAGGTTTGCTGGCTGCTGGGGCTGGGTTGGAAGTCTCAGAGTGGGGTATATTGTTGCCTGGAATCTGTCCTAGAGTGGGATGTAATCAGTGAGTCATATGAAGAGAAGATTTTGTGTTCAGTGTCTAGTCTTGTTCCACATCTAAGTATCGTCCTATAGCTGTGAGCAAATTTGCTTCTGCCTCTTTCAGTGTCAGAAGGCTGCACAAAACAAGAGGAGTGCAGTGCATTACTGCCCTGCTTTGGATATTTATAGGTGGAATTTTTGATGAGTTCATGACACAGCTGCAGTATTGCTGCGGAGGGGGACAAAAGTGTCTTCAGCGGGATGTCCAAGCAGATAGAAGCATACAAGAGCAAAAATTTAATCAAATGACTACAGATTGTAGTCAGAAACCTTGTCTCATGAGTTTCTGAGATGAACCTCCATTTCCTCATTAAGAGCAACATGTAGTGCCCCAGTGTTTCATAGACCAGGTGGGAAACTACTAGAACTTCTACATTTTTGCATGGTTAAAATGGAACCTAAAACCAGGGTGGGTTTTTTAAAGCATGTACTGAGAGGCAATTCCTGCCTCAACCAGCAGATGATGTATGTGAACAGAATGGGATGGTGGATGGAAATAAAACTGGCAGAGGTCATCAGAGCAGTTCAAAAATGATGTTGGACTCAAAAATGAGTCCAGCTGAAGTGCTTTACCAGTTTAGAAAGCACTACTTTGTTAGGAATACTGGAGTCCTGTGGCGGGAGGTGACTTGAAGTTAGAAAAATATACACACCCCATTTCACACCTGCTTTTCTCATTTCCATTTGTGGGGAAGGCAAACCCAGTTTTCCCCCATGCGCACCCCTTGTTTACTCCTTTTTTTTCCTAGCAGCAGCTCATGTTTTCAGATCAATAATGGCTCCTGGCAACAAAAGGTTAAGCATCATTTCCCAGATCTACTGAAATGTGTTGTGCTCAGAGCCCTCTTGATCCTTGGTGTCAGCCTTGATTTGAAGGGGAAAGATGGGGAACAGTGGAGAAAGCTGGAGACGAGACATGATTTTTTTCAAAATGCAAATAAGATAGTTTTATTGAAGTATCTCTCCTCGAACCTTTCTAAAACCTGACGCTTGCTCTCCTTTTCCCAAAGCTGCTTGTTTTTACACACGCCCCGTGGTACCAATCCCACTCTGGCTGGTGAGCGCTGTGGCAGAGGGGTTCTCGGCCCGGACGGCCGTCTCCACGCTGCTGAACAGAATGTTCTGCAGACAGCAGAGCACGGATGGTCGGGGGGGAGGAATGGGTTTCCATGCTGAGTCTTGCCACCTGTTGCCTTTTTCATTCCAAGCCCCCCTTCCTCCCCACCCTCCACCCCAAGTTCCCCTCCCCACACAGCTCACCATCCCCAGTGGATAGGGTTGGGATCAGTAGTCACTTGCCAAATACCTTTCTAATGCTGTCACTAATTCTGCACAGACAGCATCTCCTGACAGCAAAAACAAATCTTTTCCAATGCATTGTCCTGCGTTTTCTACAAGAAACATTTAGAAATGCCTTTTCTGAGTTGAGTTAGATGGGAGGGACCTTGCCATAGCCACCACAAGAGTCAGCCCTAGGGAAGCCTGAAGCTGTGCCCAAAGAATCCTCTGCAAATCCATTGAAGCTGGCATTTGGCACTGGCACAGGCTAATTTTGTACTTGGGGTTACACATATACACACCCATGTCATTCTTCTTTATCTGCTACATATGGAAAGCTGCCCCAAGCTCAGAGTGCCAGGGAATGTTTCACTAAAACCTCCAGACTTGGTTTGATTCTGTTACTACGCACACCAGGCTGTAGAAGTGGTAAGAGTGGGGTGTGCTGCCAGATGCACTGGCGTTAGCTAGACACTCATCGGCTTGAGCCATAGTTCCACGGAAGCCCTCCTTCCATGAAAGTAGTAGACTGTCATGGACATGAGGTCATAATTTCCTCCTAATTAAGGTGTGCAAAAGGGCAAAAGGGATGGCATTGCTTTAGTTATATCGCTGTTGGATTTGCCTGGAAGTCAGTTGGGAGTCTGGAGAAGTGCATTTTAACGATACTGCTTTCGGTTCCTCATGTACTCTTCAAGTCAAGTCATTTAGAACACAATTTTCAGGAGTGAATAATCATTTGGAGAAGCGGTCTCTGAGTTCCCAATTTAAGACACCTCGAAGGGGGCTGATTTTCAGAACACAATACATTGGCAAATGAGATCCTTCCTTTCATTGGCAAATAGACCTGGTTTTGAAGCATTTCAGCCTCTCCCAGTGTTGCCATGCCTGTGTTTTACAGACACACCTGTATAAATACTTGTTTGCCCACAAAAATCACAGTAAGGTGTAAGGATGAAAAAATGTAATGCAAATATGAGTGATTACTAGTTATTTCAGCATGGTTCTGCCACCTTACCTAGCACCAGGTCGAATGGGAATATGGACAGGTAGAGAGTTCAAAATTGCAAAAAGAAAGAAAAGAGAAAGGAACAGAAACTGAGGTGGTATGTTTCTTTTATTATTTCTAGTCATAATGCAGCATAAGGTCCAGAACCTTCTCCCTCCCTGCTGATAGACGTGTTTGTACTGGCAAGGCTTCAAGCTGGTATCCCCACTGCACCAGTTAAACCAGTAGTTACCAATTTTTTTGCAAGCCACGCTGGGACTATAGGAATTTTATTCCTTCACAGTGTTGAAGGAAAGGGGTTTTGCTTGCCAAAGGGCTTTCTTATGCTTGAGGATGATTTATGGGCCAAGCTGAGCCACTTGTGGAAAAGGCAAAGCAGCTCTTGGCAGCACCCCCAGAATCCACTGCAGCTGTGGGGTAGTGAAGTCATCGGCATAACAACCACTGCAAACAGAATAACAAAGTCTGTTCTGTTCTCGTTTAAAATAATCTTTCCAGTTCAGCAACCACATTAAACCTTACCTTTCTGCATACAAAAATATTAAAAGGCAGATAGTTCTCTGCAACACGGTGTGAATGTCTCACTTGTATTACTGCCTATCACTCCTGCACCATCCACACTTCATCCAAGTATTTTCAATGAAGGAATGAAGCTGCATTGTCATAGTTTGCGTCTGTCCTTTGTTTTCACTCCTTTGTTTTCCCTTAGGTTTAAAAACATAGAAGAATCCCCAATGTTTCTTTCTTTTAAATGCAGAATTTGCTTTTGCCTTATAACCTGTTTCTAAGCTGATTGCAAGATGAGTAATTCTGCTGCCTGTCTTTGTTTCAGGTCCCTTCAGATCCTCCTGCTTCCAAAAAGCCCAAAATAGATGACTCTGCTTCCCAATCTCCAGCTTCTACTGAGAAGGAAAAACAGTCCAGTTGGTTACGGTCCTTATCCAGTTCATCTAATAAGGTGATTGCTGAGTAATTTTTAATCAAAAGAGAGATCAAATTAGCATGTAGCATCCCTCTACTGAAACCAGAAGATAAAATGAGAGATAGAACTTGCCTAGGTTTTCTAAATTAATAACATTTCTATCCTTTTCCTAGTAAACATTGAGCTATACAGTCCTCCCAGTCTCCTTGCCATCTTCCAGTGTTCACTGACCCTGATTGTGAAAATGAAGTGTAAGCAATTCCTTCGTGCCTTTGAGGTACAAGAATCCTGAAAGACTTTTGGGGTCTTTGCGAACTGCTTATAACTTATTGACAAAGGTACAAGAATCCTGAAAGACTTTTGGGGTCTTTGCAAACTGCTTGTAACTTAATGACAAAGAAAAACCCGTGTGAGGTTTTACATTAGTACAGTTCATCTCTTCCAGTGGAATCTACTAAGTAGATCCTAGCCCTTGGGGGAGTAGTTTTAGAGAGAGCAGAATGTGTACTGAAAAACATCGCGAGCACTCCATCGTGATTTATAGTTTAAAAGATTGTTTGTATTTACTTCTTTTTCTTTCCCTTCCTTCCCAGAGTATTGGCTGTGTCCATCCCCGTCAGCGTCTCTCAGCTTTCCGGCCTTGGTCCCCTGCTGTATCGGCAAATGAGAAAGAGCTCTCCACCCATCTTCCTGCATTGATCCGAGACAAGTAAGGAGACACACGCTGAAGGGAGAATGGGGTTAGCAGCCATGGAGATTTATTCGACAGCAAGTGGCTTTATGTTTGTTCCCTTCCACTGGTAACTGGTGGCTTTGTAATTCAGTCAGTCCACTACTATCAGATTAAAAAGCATTTTCAGCTGCAGGGTTTGAATTTGCAGAAGGAAAACAAAAAAGTACTGATGTTTTGTGCATTTGTTAAATAGGTTTTCTTAGGTGAAACGTGCCATAAAAGTCTGAAATGAAGGCTGCTTCTATGAACTTAGGATCGTTTTGGGGTATAGTCATCTGAAGTTCCTGGGCTTCACTGTTTAAAGGAAGATTGAGCTACTCTCGCAGGGCAGGTGGTCAGGGACCAGCCAGCTATTTCCAGGCCGCTGCCACTTGGTGACTGCAGCAGCCCTGTGCACTGGCCAGTCAGCGTGTTGCCAGCGCAGCTGGGTGCTGCCTCCTGCACTGACAGTGCTGGAGGAAGGGGAAGGACTGAAGGGCAGCACAGGTCACCCCATTCCCTCTTGATAGCCGCAGTCCGGGGGGGGTCACAGCAAAGCACGCAGGACAGGAGAGTCTGCAGAAGACTCTTCAGCATGTAGGACCCCTCGGAAAGGTGATGGTAGAGGCCAGATTCTGCTCTTGGATAGGAACATAATTAAAGTGATACAAGAAGGAGTCACCACCTATTATAGGTGGGATTACTGGTGTCACAGTTAGAACGGAAAGTGCCAGGGCAGTTACACATTCCTTTGCCAGACTTGAGCTGTTCAGTCTGAAAAATCTTTGTGCCGACTTCCTGCTTAAGGGTAGTGGTTTCTGTGAGAAGTTTGACTAAAGTGGCCAGGTGTTTCTAGGGAGCATTATGGAGAACTCACTTTGCTGCCCTTATGAACAAGCTGCTTAGAAGCTGTGGGAATTGAGTAAAGGAAAGCTTACCAGTATATCCTTGCTTTTAAACAGACTTCTCAGTTAGGCAGGGAGAGAAGGGCTGAACTGGTGTGAGAGTGTGCTCTTGGTATCCCTGTGGGAAATTTGGCCAATTTAAATCTTGGAAAAAACCTACCATCAACATGTTCAGGAGAAATTTTAATCTATAACTGAAGATACATCATGATCATGTAGTAGATGCTGAATTGAAGTTGCAGAGACAGTCTTAGCATGCTATGTTTGTTGCAAATTTCTGTGTATTTGACATTACTGTCCTTTAACAGAGGGTTTGGGGTTTTTTAACTGTAGTTTTATATACATGCACTTCGATGCATGCTGTGTCAAAAAATTAAATGTTTTTTGCAATCCCGTGGCCTTTCTTAAGGAAGAGCCATTTCCAAGTTTACAAAACATTTGTGGATAGACTGAATTAAAACTGTGCAGTTAGGTAAAATGATAATGCATGAAGATCAGGATGAAACATCATTATAATTTTTAGACTCGGGGAGGTCTCAGCTCTTTGTTGCTCTTAGAATACATGACACTTCAAATATGATCCCTTCTGAACTGGATAGAGATTAGCTGTATAAATCATCTCCATGTTTAAATGAGTGCAAAACGCTAAGCAGATACACAGGCAGATTCTTAGCTGGTGTAACTCAGTGGAACTTCACTGTCATTCCACAAAATGTGTCTTGCAGTTTCAGTGTAACGCATGGATTGGGAAGCATTTTAAAGCCAAGAATGTGACTATTTTCTCCTTCCTTTTGCATCCCCCTCTAAAACAGTTTTTACTCGTACAAAAGCTTTGAGAATGCTGTGGCCCCCAATGTGGCACTTGCACCTCCAGCCCAACAGAAAATTGTCAGCAACCCGCCCTGTGCCACAGTAGTTTCACGGAGCAGTGAGCCTCTGGGCAGCACTGTCCAGCCACGGAAAAGAAAACTTGCTGCAGAGAACACAGCTATCCCAGAAGCAGCAGCCACTGTTGCGGCCACTGTTACTGCCACTGAAGAGGATAAGGAATCAGAAGCAGAAATTGAAGTAGAAACCAGGGAAGAATGTAAGTGACAGTTATATCCGCCTTTGTTTTGTTTTCTTTGTGCTGGATTTTCCTCAGTCATCCACAGGAGTTAGCTGTTCAACTTCTGTTGTGATTAAATATAATTCTGGAAGGCTAATATCTCAGCAGGAGGTAAAAATACAGCCTTAAGTAATAATGAAAACCGAGAACGGAACATAAGTTGGGGGGTGTTTTCCTGGGAGAGGAATGTGCATTGACAAAAAAAAGCACCTGAACCACAGGTGTGCACTAAGCTAGAGTCTTGTTAAAGCATGTAAGTGTTGTGGAGAGGACACATAAAAAAAAATGTGGTCACATAAAAAATGATGATTTGTTGTCTGATCAAGAGCCTTTCTGGGATACGCACAAATAGCCTGTAAAAATTCCAGAGCGTGCACACGTGCAAGTGTGGAATTTTGTGACAGACAACGTGGTCACACAGTTTCACTACTGCATCCGTGTAGTTGGATACGTAAAACAGAGATGAAGAGCCAGTATGTTCTTAAACAGCATTCCGATCCTGGGCCTCTCAGCAAAAGCGGAAGGAGGATGCTGGTATCACCTCATTAATGGCACTTAGATAATTGTGCTGCTGCCCTCAGTATGTTCAGTCTTTACTCAGTGCATGCAGTTTATGCAAAAAGAAGAGACTTTTACCCACTGAAAACAGCAGGATCATGTAGGTTTCCCTGAAGAAATCTGTTTCTTTACACTGGAGAAAACACTGTTTGTGAGATAAATTCCGAAGTCCCATTTCAAGGAAATTGTAAGTTGGTCCCATAAGTCAGTCAGGTTTGCGTTTTCATCACATTTCAAGCAGCAAAGTATAAAACGAGTATTTTCTTTCTTCCATTTTTTCATTGAATCTTGAGTATCTCCTCTGTACAAACGGGCCTCAGCATATTTTGAGTGATAGTTGTTTTAGACTTTTTTTGATTAATTGTCAATGTTTCTATTTTTCAGTCACCTCCTCCTTATCCTCGCTCTCCTCCCCATCCTTTACTTCATCCAGCTCTGCAAAGGACGTGAGCTCACCTGGGATGCAAGCCCCAGTCACAGTCAACAGTTCATATGAGGTTGCAGCACATTCTGACTCTCACAGCAGCGGGTTGGAAGCTGAGCTGGAGCACCTAAGGCAGGCCCTGGACAGTGGCCTAGATACAAAAGAAGCCAAAGAAAAATTCCTCCATGAAGTTGTTAAAATGAGAGTGAAGCAGGAAGAGAAGCTAAATGCTGCCTTGCAAGCCAAGCGTAGTCTACATCAGGTAATGTTGAGAAATAGCTTTTGTCTTACCACTGTCTGCAGATACTCTTCCAGGTAGAAACCATTAGGTAGTCCCATGTAAAAAGGAATTGCCTCGTTTTTCCCAAATAGCAACAGCCTTTACTGGGGTACTGTTTGTAAATTCAGCTGGGAAACCAAAGTATACAGGAACCATTCCGACATTTTTGAGCTTGCCACCTGTTGTTGCCTTAGGGTGTAAATCCATGGTTACCAAAATCAACATTTTTTCATTACTGAAGAAAATTTATAGTCCGGCAGAGTTTATTTTGTTTTCATTTCACTGAACTAGAAACATTTCTGTCCTTATGGAGGCTTTATCTGTGGTTTTAAAAGATTTGTAAAATCCTGCCATTGCCCAGCGGAAGGAGGATATTCCTGGGACACAGACATGCTTGCTGAAGCTCTGATGAAGAGCTGAACGACAGATCTTTGTTAAGCTTTCCATTAGCCATGCTTCACTGAGTGTTCCTTGCTTCATTCAGTGAAGAAGCGCCTTATTTCTGGAAATCCTTGATACATCAGTGATATCAAAGAATGAGTGGTCAGACAAAAAAAGGTGCAGAGATGTACTAGCCATTAGAAATCACAATGGCCGAACAGAATGGCGGGTGAACTTCTTTTATTTGAGCTGGGGCAAAAGTAGTTCATAGAAATGGGAGACAGAGCCAGTGTAGAAGATTTGCATATCCTCTTTGAATATTGTGTGCAGAGCCGTAACCAAGCTAGAAATGAAATCCACTTGATGTGTCTGGGGTGCCAACTGCAAAATAAGGGCCTTTTTCATCTGCCATGGGCGACAGAACACTGGTACTTGTATTCTTGGTCAGAAGCAGGTATACAGCCTTGTTAGCGGGCAAATGCATCTTGTTTCTGTGGGGAATGAAACAAAGGACAGTTGCTCACAGCTGTGATTTGTGTGTAATGTGACTGCTGTGTTGAAAAAACCCACCAAAAACCCCCAATCCTGAAAACCCCAATAGGAGATACGCATATTCTGTTAGCAGGCAGGAGGAGGTGCAAGAGAGATTGCCTTAAGTGCGTAGATACGGTCACAATTAGAATTTTAACAAAAGTTTGCCAACTTGAATTTCTGCAAGAGCTGCAGCATAGCAAGCCGGTTTCTGTGCTGCATGCCTCCCGTGTGAGGATGGCTTGTTCTGCAGTAGCTGCAGGTCCCCGAGAAGGGAGGCTGAGAGCTGTCTTCAACTGAACTGCTTGTTCATTGTCAGTGTGAGCAAATCACTTCATTCCCCTGTGTTTCAGTAAATATAAGTTTTATGTCTTTAAAAGTAAATATTTATAAGTCATATATATTTAGCTAATTTTTAAATAGCTAAATACACAGTGTGTACTTAAAGTAAAGCAGGAATTACATGAAGTAGTTGATGAAGCAGCACTGAGTGTTGAGGCATTAAATCAAGCAGCATGTCAGAGTGAGAGGGAATATGGTATCTGGCCATCATTTTCCATTTGGGCAGCTGTGGGTTTCCAGTTCCACGTACAGAGAAAGCACATGTGTGCATACTTCCGAAGGCAAGTCTGGGCTAACAATGGCCCGGCTGGGAAGTGAGATTGTCAAAAGAGTGAATTTCCCATGACCCGACTGCAGTGTTAGTTAACAGAAACCCGTTGCTGTGAGGGTTTGACTCTGACAGAGAGGAAATGCTGCTTCTGGGAGGGCGGGGGGGAAATCAAGCTTTAGTTTCCAATTTAACCATTTAGGCCTTTAGTCAGCCACGGGTTTAGGCTTATGATGAACATGTCTTTTCACAACAGCTTTTAAAAAAAACTTCTGAGTTTCTTCCTTTGTACTTCAGGTTCCTTATCATTATCACTTCAGTTAATGGCGCCTTCTTAGATTTGAGATACCAAGGTAGCAGGAACCTGGTCAGTGGGAGCGGCAATTCCCAGAGCAAATCATGCTCTCGATGTAGCTGAAGGTTTTAGCCTGGAGTTTCCCAGATGTTGTGACAGAGCAGTTCCTTGGCTGGTTGCCGAGAGACTTAGGGCTGCACACCAGTTACCTGTAGCAAACTGAAATTGCCTAGTTAGAAAGAAGATACACAGTTTGGTTTTTTTCTCATACTTGCCTTAAGTGGATTTTTGGGGGGCTTGATAAAATGGAACTGCTTACTGATTTCTTCACCAAGTAGTAAACTTTCTGTGCAGCTTTGCTGTACACAAAGGCATTCAGAAATTGCATTTGTCATAACGTAGTGTATCTTCAGTGTCTTCAATTAAAGTGCAGGCATTACAGTTGGTTTGTTTGAAACTTTGAGCTAGTGCAGAGCACATTGCTCGTAGCTCTCTCCAACTGCAGTTCATCTTTATTCAGTCACAGATGGTCACAGCTATTTTGCTTGACAAAGCAAAATGTGGCTGTAGCATATAGCTTTTTATTATCCAAGAATTCAGAGTATCTTGCGTGTAGGTTCTCATGTTGACTTAAAGGAGAAAAGCTTGTACAAAGTTCAGAACAAGGTTGAGACATGAGCCTTCTCGGTCATAACCAGCAGAAGGTGGGAATGTAGTTTGGATCGCTTCCTTTACAGCTCTGTTTCCTTGCACTAACTTCGTCTCCGCTCCTCAGTTCTTACCAGTTAACTGCTTTTGTATCCTAGGAGCTGGAGTTCCTAAGAGTGGCCAAGAAAGAGAAACTGAGAGAAGCAACAGAGGCAAAGCGCAACTTAAGGAAAGAGATTGAACGTCTGAGAGCTGAGAATGAGAAGAAAATGAAGGAAGCCAATGAGTCTCGGATACGACTGAAGAGGGAACTGGAACAAGCCAGGCAGATCCGGGTTTGTGACAAGGGCTGTGAAGCAGGCAGGCTTCGGGCCAAGTACTCAGCTCAGGTAAGACCCGAGCGCTGGAAGCTGTAATAAGCAAGTAAGCTTTTACTACTGCTGCGGTTTTCAGGGGTAGTTCAAGTGTCTGTCTGTCCTCTAATGCCAGTGGCCTTGTGTTGTCAAATGTGATGCAAGTCCAACTCTATAACGTCTGTGTCCCCATCGTGGCAATTTAGAGCCCTAGTCCTAACAAAAGGTGTTACCGTGACCACCCGTGTCCACCCCACAGATCCGCCTAGAACTTGGCTGTTTGTCAGTTGTAAAATCACCATTTACAGAGAACCAGGACAAACGTTAGACATTATTTCAGTTCCACTAATGCTTTGTTGGCACTGCCAATACATAGGGATCAATTTCAAGACTGTAAATATTAGGCAGAGACACTTTCTCCAATCATATTTTTCCTTAAAGATCAGCCTACACCTACAGGAACTATTTAAAATGAGAAGAAACCAAGGTCCATCAATAAGCAAACTGCAGCGCTGCAAAGGAGGGATGTTTACAGCTGTAAAGCACAAGAAAAGCAAACTGTCCGGTCTAAGACTTCCAGTTTGATCACAGTGAAAGTGCGAGGAATGCAGGAACGTGTTGTTACAAGCAACATGTCTGCTTTAAGCTTTCGAACTAAACCCTCCCCACCCTCTCTGCATCAGATGCTCTTGTAATGAAAGATTTTGAAGTTTATTTAAACCACCCAAAGCCAAGCGAACCAAGAGCTCAGGCTGCACATCCTAAGTTGCCTTGTTGTCTTGGTGTTGCAGGGCATGTGGAGTGCAAGGCCATCCACTGTTCCAAGCCCCTGAAATGACCCAGCATAACAGGCTGAGCTGAGAGCAGAATGGCAGCCTCCTGGATTTCCGTGAGAAACAGCCCTGAAGAGGAATCCATTGCATGCCCTGCCTTCCCCTGCTTCACTAAAACGATCCCAGTTGCCCAGTAATGCATTTCCTATAAGAGGGCATGGTCCCACTCCCATTGGTAACCCACCCCAGATAGAGAGGGGCTCCCGACCAGCCCCTCTCTTTAAGGCCAGCTCCTTCCCTTGCCACAGCTGCCCCCCCATAGGCTTGCTCTGACCCGCTCCCACCTACATGTCGCGCTGCCAAACCACTGTCCCCATCATGGGTTCCCAAGCTAAAAGCCTGGCTGAGAAATGCAGAAATAAAAGACGAGGGTCAGCATTAACAACAGAAGAGCTCTGAAAAGTGGGCTACACTTGTCTTAATTTAACCTCCTACAGCAGAGATCTATCACTTCACTTACACGCACATGCCGCAGAAGTGGTGTACATTTGTGGGATTAACCTGCATTAATGTTAAAGGCCCCCCCCCCCCCCGACCATGTTTCCTATAGCAACTTTTCTGTCACACATGTTGTTAAACACACATTTCATGAACACCTTGTTACGCCTGAAGCACAAGCTGTGAATATTTGGTGTGGCTACTTTAAGGGAGGGGAGGGAGAAGGAAAAGAAAAAGCACTAGCAATCAGAACTGTTTCTAACCCCAGGCTCTCAGTAACGGGAAGGGGAGTGGTTCCACTTGTACCACTATGAGACGCGTCTAACCAGGAGACCAGCAGCAGGAAATGATGTGGGCTTCCTCTCGAGCATCACAGGATGTCTCACTGATAAGAGGTGTCCAGACTAAACATAACCAGATTGGAGAGCTGCTGCACTGGGTGTTACCAGCAGTCGACTTCCACTTGAGAGAAAAAGAGAAAAAAAAAAAANGACTTCCACATGAGAAAAAAAAAAAAAAAAAAAAAAAAAAAAAAAGCAACAACAAGTGCAGATAAAAGTAAGCACCATATGCAGCAAATGGAGCTTTGCAAATCAGCAGGTGTGTCCTGCCTTGCTTTGTGATATGCAGGAAAGATTTTAATAATGTGGCTTTTTGGTGTCCTAATACATTCCTTCTTTGGGATGGAATAAATGAGGGTTCCTGATATGAAATGCTAAAATCATCTCAAAAAAGAATTCAAGTAGCTGAATATTCTGCAGGGTTGTCTCTCCTAAAGACACTAATGGCACCTTTGCAGTATCAGCTGCAGCGGCCTGTTGGCTGTACTGACACGTGCTGTTAGAGCACTGGAGTGCAGCGCGGGGGCACGAGGACACTCTGTAAGGCCCGAGCGCAGTAAAAACCGCGTTAGTGCCCTGCTTGGGCAAAACACCACATGGCAACTCCCATCGCAGGGTCTGGAACAGCCACCTGATTTAGCAACTACCTGAGCGATTTCTGCATGGCACATACTGGAAAAATACCTTAAGGAACTTCAAAGTCTGAATGCTACAAGACAACCATAGGACTTAAGTTATGTAAGAAATTTTACAATAAAGATAAAAGGATGTACACATACCTTTAATTTGGAGCGCACATGGGAACTTTGTCACTTCAGTTGTGTTTGTCACTGCTTACTGTTTTTGAGGAAACCACAATTCTCTAGACAGGCTTAGTCTGAGAGAAATCGCATCAGGCAAGTGTGAGAGGAACTAAGACAACAGCTTCAGGAGGGTAAAGATCTTTGTGTAAGCCTGAAGTATTAGACACCTCATACCTACTGAATATCAGTGTGGTTTATGCCTTTCTTTTTTCTTACCTTGACACTGAGACCCAAATACAGATTTGGGGGGGGGGGGGGCAGCCTTCACTTTAGCCCACAACATAGGAGTTTTCCTTTGTTAAATGGCAATCTTTGATAACTGCTAAGCTTAGCTATTTGTGGCCTAAAATTGCGTATTTCAAACCAGTACAGTTTTTTGTAATATTTACACCTTTGAATACCGAGGCTTTTCTCCAGCTTTGTTATCAGTAAGTAAAAATAGGACAATTGACTACTGAGGCCTTTGGGGAGGCTGAGGCTTAAAGAGTTTCTGCTCACTCAGAGAGCTCCCCACGTCCCAACCTCTCACATCCACAATCGACACTGTACCTCCACGGCCACCTTGCCTCCTTACAGTTCCTTACTTTTAATAGGAATGATACAATGGTTCTTGTATATTGGAGGATACTGCAACCATTAATCTATACCTGAGACATGGGCCTTTTCCATACACAACTGAGGAGTATGTTCCTGCTCATTCCACTTAATGACTGTTGTAAATGATCTGAAAGTAAATTGCTTCACCTGTGCAAACTTAGCTTGTAGTTTGCTGAATTGCTATCTGCCTAAAGTAATGTTTTAAGAAATAGTGACCAGACTTCTGTCACACTAAGGCACTCGTGTAAGTATTCTGGTTTTCACCCTCCTTTCTGGACCTGAAGCCACCAGCAATATTTAAGAATTTCAAAGATAAACAGTTCCTGCAATGCATTTGCATAATTGTACAGTAGCGTATGGAAAACAGTAGGGAAAAGGGAATTCCTTCCTCCCCTCAACTTGTGCTAAACTTATGTCCGGAAATACATGGTGTTATTACTCTTGTGCTAAGGTGCTAGTCTGTGTTAAAGTCTACAAAAATTGGAACCAAAATAGTTTATTCTGTTTCTTAATATACTTTTCTCTAGATTGAGGACCTACAGGTTAAGCTCCAGCATGCAGAAGCTGACAGGGAGCAGCTCCGAGCTGACCTGATGCATGAAAGGGAGGCTCGAGAACACTTGGAAAAAGTAGTCAAGGAACTTCAGGAACAACTGTGGCCTAAATCAAGCAGTCAACCCAGCAGTGACAACACAACGAGCAACATGGAGAACTAAGCAACCACCACATCACCTAACACACAGAACGACATAGATGCACAGTAAGGGAGGATGTGTGGGGTACGTGTGTAAGTGCATGTGTGAGTAGTTGTGTCTTGGCACACAGATCTCTGACTATGGATTCTTATTAGTTGGAAGGCAAATGTTACTCTTTATAACAGAAGCACTGAATTACGCCTCTTTTTTTTCCAATCCATATAGCACAACATCTTACTGTGCCTCTAAAACACAAAGTGTTTATAAACGAAATACTTTAAGTCCACAGCAAATTTTCTACTGGCAAACTCCAAGCAAGCAGCATCGTCCAACTAAAATCAGAGTAAAAGGCATGCATGGCAGTGTTTTTATGTTGCCCTTCTGCCTGTTGGAACATTTTGGAATTTAAAAACAAACAAACTTTTCTTATAAGCTATTTAAAATAATTCAGTACACAGACTTGGTATTAAAAAATTAACAAGATTTTTATAATGAACCTTTAAAAGCAAAACAAAACCTTCGATGCACAATTTTTAATGACTTGTTATAGGCTTTGGGATTCTTAACATAGAAGCCCGCTGGTGATGATGCCATTTCATTAGCAGTTTTCCAGCCATCTAGGAAGCCATCACAGTTTTAATCCCGTCACGTGGTTTATGAGAATTTCAGAGTGCTTTTCAAGGTTGATTTTTTTCTTAGGAAGAATTGTCTTCATTTCCTGTCCTGACCACAAGAAGAAAGGAAGTTGCAGGATTGTAAAGGGGCGAGGGGTGGGAGGGGGGTGGGAAGAGAGGATGGATGCTTTAGAATTACGAACCCAGCCTTACAGACTTCAGTGTTTGCAAATCATGCCATCTCTTCTGAAGACATCTTCATGAATTGATGTGTTCAAAAGACTCACTTCGTCCAAGAGCACTTCAGCTTTAGGAAAAGAAAGAAGGAAATGAAGGAGATGGGTGACCTGTTAAGTCAGTTGAGAAATAGAGCAGAAGACATACGCGTTTTGAAGTCATTCTGAAATCTTCACTTCAGCTTTCAGTTTTCTGGAAAACTCATCTTTGTTGCACCATCTTACCGTAAATTCAGTATTTACCTGCTTTTATTATGAACTGTCAGTCAGGATTTCTGTGCCCAAGGAGAGTGCAACTTCACATTATCAGATACTACAGAAAAGAATAACAAGATTTTTGCTGCTGTGAATAAGCCTACATCTTTCTTTTTTTAAAAAAAAAACAACCTTTTTTGTTTAAAAAAAAGAAATTACTTTAATTTTGGGATCCAAGCCGCAGCCCTGGAATAAAAATGCAGCATGCCATCACTTTGTCTGAGTGGTGGTGGTGATTATTATTTTTTTTTTTTTAAAACTGCACTTTGTCAGAATTACTCTGCATTTTATTCTGTATTTCTAAAGTTTACAAGTTGAGCATTCTAGATTCTACCCTGCCTAACACATGTGAAACTCATCAACCCAATTTTCCACCATATCATCATTTACTTTATGCAAAGTGAGGAGTCAGCAGGTATAGAATGCTACCACATAAGAATTCACCGGACCAGTGCACTACTGGTTGAGTTTTAAACCTGTTTTGCATGGTTTTGTATTGAAAAGCAGTTGGGAAGCAGTAGAGATGCTCCCAGAAGTGCTTAACAAATACAGTTGGTGCTTTACTGAACAAGAGGAAAGTTTTCACCCATAAACACTCACCTCTTAGACACTCAAGCTTATCAGCATGAAGTGAAAATTTGATCTGGGGCTGCAGATGTGCCTTCCAGCTCATTTTTCCTCTCAGCATCTTATATAAGCAATGCTGACACTTTTTTAACCTTAAAGAATAAATAAAAAAAAATTAAAAAAAAAAAAAAAAAAAGAAAAAAACCCTATGCATCATCATACACAGAAGTTATTCTAAACAAAGAAACATATTTCCAGTAATCTTTATTTGCTTTTGGACATTAATGCAAACTGTGTAAGCTGCAAAATTATTTCCCAGTAGACAGAAAGCGGCTTCCAATCCTAAAATTACAGTATTTACTTACAGTACATTAGAGAGATTTTTCTTTTTTTTTTAAACAAGAGCTGTTTGCTTGAAACCGTTATAATAACCATTATAATAACTGTGAGCATTAAGAAAGACGTTCATATATATGTCTTAGGTACAAAAAGAAGAAATATGAAAGGAGTAGAATTACTGGGACACTGTAATACTGTTGGGAGCAAGAAACAGTTACACCAAGTATATTACATGAAACTGTCCGTTTCTACAGGGGTTTGCCCCTGTGTGTTTGGGATGCTGGAGACTGAGTCTAGATGCAGATCTCCTCTTCTAAAGTGCAATGCAAAAGGAATTTTGATTATGCTTAAGCAGGTTTTTTAAATGTGGTTTTGGTTTGGTTGTTTTTTTTTTGTTTTTTTTTTTTGCTTCTTTGTATGTTGTTTCTGTGATTATTAAATCATATGCATGGAATTAAAATCTCTGCCATACGTATATTCATTAATGGGCATTATTACTGTCTTATGTAAAGGGTTTATTTTGTTATGCAGTATGCATAAAAATGTTCTCAGCCTTATGATTTCCAGATCTGTATTATTCACTTATTTCTTCAAGGGAAACTAAATAATTTTAGCTGTAGTTGATCATTGTGCATTTCAGAAGTCTCATATGCTCTGCTTTACTGCCATGTTAAGAAATTACACATAGAACAAATGTAGTTCCACCCTACTGTCAGCTGCTTTGAAGCCTTACTTTTAAAATTTTCTTTGTTTGGGGTTTTCCCCTGATCTTTGATTGTGTCTCTCCCCTTATGACTCCACAAAAACTGGCAGCATGTCCACCTCTATCTGTTTTTTCACAGGCAAAGCAGCTCACTTACCTGCAGTACATGACAGTTTTTTTCTTGTGTGTCTAGGGAAGCATACCGAGTCACTGGCACAGTTTCTTCTGTGCATACGATGCTTTTAGCCTCCAAACGTAATGAAATCTGCATTTTTCAAAGGAAAAAAATGGAACAGGAAATAGTCTTATCAATAGTAAATAGTCTTGTCAAACAAGCAGCATTACTCTACAGGTAAATGGCATCAGATTTGCAAGGAAGAAGTCTCCAAAGTAAAGTTACAACTGTTGTTACAAACCCGTGGTTTCTTCTTTTGCCGTGCAGTATGGTTATTCCATAACCTGTAACGTATGACAAAAACTTCACAAGGTTTGAGGTTACGACTCATGTCCTGGCAGCACCATACCAGCTACTAGAAAGAAAATTAACTCACTCTCAGCCAAAACCAGGACAACTCAATAGTATTTGATCTTCTCTAGTGAAAACCTCCTAGTATAAAACACTTCTATAAGTACAGGTTGAAAATAAGTACAATTGAATAAGGTGCAAGAAGACTGGGAACAACTGTGCTACACCAGCAGTTCATCAACAGGAGAGGTTTACAGGGCAAGTGTCTATCTTCAATAATTCTGTCTTTCCTAAATATATTTTAACAACAAAATCCTAAGTATTTCTGCAGAACATATAATTGATTTCTAATTCAGAAATCTTGTGCCTGTAATTCATTTTTCGATTGTCAGAAGACGGCCACAGAGACACTAATTCTAGAAAAGGGCTGTCAAAACAGTGGGAATCTTCAGAGGAAACCATTTTGTGAAGGTGCTTGAGGTGAGGGAGTTCTTTGTGTAATTTCTGTGTCTGCAACACTTCAGTAAAACAATTGTTAGCCCATTCAGATGGAATTGCTTTTCTTTCGACTTACTGTTGAGTCCCTGCTGCATTCCATTTGCGCTCCACTCCATGAGTGCAGGAATTATAAAGTCACATCTTGTCGTTTCATCTGCTCTTTAGTTTCCTTTAAGAAGTTAAAAGGGAGAAGAGGTGTTTCATACAGGCTGTTGACTCTCCCTGTACTTAAAAATATATTACTTAATACTTGTATATTCAGTTTAATTACTCATTGTTTCTATTACTGAAAGAAGACTTAACGAAGGGAAAAAAAACCAACAGCAATAACATTCATATCTATGGAGCAGCTAACTAGTATACATAATATTCTGCTTTTCAAACAGAACTAGCCAATGTAAAAAAAAGTTACAAGTAAATTCAACATGTAAATACTTTTTTTCATTTTACACTGTTGTATTATAAGTGTATATGGTGTTTACTTTTTCAAAACTCTTTCTTACCTGGTAGTTGTCTTGTTTTATGAGTTGTGTTTTTAACGAAGAAGAACCTTTGCTGTCTGTTAGGAAAAACAAAAACAAAATCTTTTTGCAAGTTTTAAATGTGGGTTAACCTTTCTCCATCATTTGCATTTTATTTGTCCTTATTTTCACTGTAAAGTATTTTATTACCGAAAGGTTGATTTTCTTTCCATTCTGCCCTCTCATCAGTCCATGTGTTTTAGAGAGAAGTTTCTTTTGTTGGTTTGGTTGTTGTTTTGTTTTTGTTTTTAAATCAAAAAGAACTCACAGAAATGACATTTTTTCAATTGAAGAAAAAAAAATCTTTACATTTATAATAGCCAATAGCATTTCAGCACATTTTTGTTATCCTGGTCTCTCCTATGCTGCTGCTAATGACAATATTATGACTTACTCTACTATTCTAGAACTATTTTTATGTAAGTAATGTATGCTTTCTTGTTTATAAATGCCTGATTTAAAAAAAAATAAGAAAAAAGCTTGGCATATTTATCTATTTCGCTGTGTACCTTGATAGTCCTTTTCCACCCCCTTTTCCACATCCCCTCCCCTTGAAGCAGATAATATTGTAAAATAAAGGACTTTATGAGATTATGTATGAAAATAGCTATGCTTATATACCACAGTGACTGAATGTACAGTGTATAGACGCATTACCTAAAATAAAATTGTTTGTCCAGAAAAAAATAAATAGCTATGGTATGGTTTTTGAGTTTTCTGTGCTCGCAAGCTGTGGCCTAATGGTTCGCGACAGGCAAACTTCAGAGAGCGTACAGGTATCTGAAAAAGTGCTCAGTACCTTTGTTTGCAAAGTCAGGACTTCTTCATTTTAAGTTCACCACCACAGACTTACAGGAACTCTGCTACACACGTGCACACACATAACTGATTGATATTGGCATTTGCCCTCTCAATTTCCCTGGTTGCGCATATATGTAAAGCGCCAACAGAGGTAACGAGTAATCGTACCACCGCTGCCTTTCTGCAGTGCTGGGGAGGAAATCCAGTGCCAGTTGCACTTTCATCCAAGAACAGGACTGAAAAGATGCTTCTGGACAAGAGCCATGTGACCTGACCATGAGGTGGTGGGCTGGTGGACTTGTGACACTGTCGAACCACCTCAAGGAGCAGATGAGCACAGGCCACCCTGCTTAGCCTGCCGCAGGGAGTGACCACAGATGAGCAAACGGGCCACTGGCTTGTGTACGTGCACACACGCGCGCACACACACACACTTTAAGGCTAGCATTGCTCCAATGTCTCCACATGACGCGTTCCACCCTGGAAGTCTGACGACAGAGTTGTTACATGCTAGTACTACTATATGTGTGGATTTATTGCATGTAGATCCCAGTCATATTTTATAAAGTGTCTAACCTGGTTCTGCTTGCAAGCCAATTTCCAGTTTTCAGATTGTGTCACCCACGTATTTATGCTCTAACACACTGACACCCACCCCCCCACACACACACTCTAACTACCCATTTTGTCTATAGGTGGGAGTAGCAGTAAGTTCTCTTCGCTGGCGGAGGGAAACTCAAGATTTCCTGCCATGTTTTATCTTTTCTGGCATACTCCCCCCACCCCCCGCCAATGTGCCTTCTCACCTTAAATGTGCTGAGGCTGAGGGTTAAACCAGCACCTTCTTCACACTGGGTCCTGGACAGCCTAGTAATAAGCCTCTCTCAGGTATCAGTGAAACACAATCACTCTCAGGTCTGCACGTGACAATATTGTAAGGAGAAAGGAATTTAATTGGAAGTGATGCATCCCACTTAATGAGGAAATTCTAACACAAAGTGAAATTTCTTTTGAACAGTGAGAATTGTAAGCATATAAAAGTTTGTACCAGGTCAAAGAAAAAGAAATACAAGAGGGGAAAATGCAAAAAGCAGAAGACGGAAACATATGTTAAAGTAATTCTCTCATGGTTTTCTGAGAAATGGCTGCAGAATTTCCACAGCTCTGGTACATTTCTTAACATGCCCTTGTAAAACAGTGGAAAAGCCAGAGAATGATTGAACAGCTTAAAAACAAAACAAAACAAAAACAACAAAAAAAACCCCCAACTCTTCCTCATATTTCTGACTCATTGCAGCCTTTTTGCTTTCTAAGGGGTTAGGGCTTTTTTCTGTTTCTACCACCTGGATATTAAGAGTGGGTAAAACCCCAGCTGAGCTGCTGACTCTTTCTCTAGGGAAGGTGAAAGCTGGTCACCATTCCTGGCTCCTCACACGGGTACAAAGCTACAGCTGTATTCTTCTACGCAGCCCAGAACATCACTTGTCTATTGGCTTTTTCTTCCTGCCCCCTCCCCAGCCCCCTTGCTGACAAAATGAGCACAGGCAGAAAAAGCTGTAAGCTGCCTTTTTTTTTTTTTTTTTTTTTTCTCTTTTCATAAGTACTAGAGACTCAAAAGTGATTCAATCATTCCTGGTCTCTTCTGTGCGAATGAAACTATGGGAACTTTGCTCACAAACGATGCTGAACCATAGGCTTGCAGTCTAAAGCTGCCTGTTTAATGACCTCTTGGATAAACATCCGTATACGCTGCATTCCGTATGGCGAGTTCAGAGCACTGCCCCTCTCACGCTGGGTTTTGCTAGAACTGCCTCTGACTGTTCGATTCCCGGACATCATGAATGACTTTTCTTCACCACAAATAGCAGGGAAGCACTTAGTTTTAGCCAGCATCAGCCCTACATCACAATTCAGCCTAAATTCAAAACGCTTACCACAGAAAAGTCGGACCCTTTCTCCGCTTTCTCCCTTCAGCTGTTGCATTAAAACCCTACAGCCCCTAAGAAACGTGTTGAAACATAAGGCTTTGATTCTGTTTTTTCTGCTCTTCATAGCCTCCTGCTATGCTGAAGAGTCTCTTTGGCTAAAATCTAATTATGTAGCATAACTGCAGCCCACAAGGTTCTGGCACCTGCATTGCTTTCTCCAACACTAATTCCTTCTGCCACAGGTAGCACAGAACCGCCCATGGAAGCAGAATTTGTTACCAAAACCTCTTCCTAACTCTCTGTGACTTCTTGGGGCACCTACCAGTATTGGGAATCAAATAGATCATTTCATTCTCCTGGTCCCAACAGGGGGAAAATTAAAGAAAAGAAAAAAAAAATTTAAAAAATCGGTGTATTTGCCGGAAATGAAGCGACTTGTACAAGCCACAAGAGCCCAGGAAGTGTTGTGGGGACTGATTTGGTTTTGGAGTAAAGACTTCCTATAATAGCTTGATGACAAGAACTTACCTTGGAAAAAATTAAAGACAGTAATAAGAAAATGACAAAGTGTTATCATTAACTTCCTACACATTGTATCTAACATCTTCTGACACAATTAATTTGAATGTATACAAAGAACTCTGTGTCATGGTTTAACCCAGAGGCAGCCAAACACCTCACAGCCACTCACTCCCTACCCCCCCCAGTGGGATGGAGGAGAGAGTTGGGGGAGGGGAGGGGGCAGAAGTAAAATTCATGGGTTGAGATAAAAACAGTTTAATAGGACAGCAAAGGAAGATTAAAAAAAAATTTAAAAAATTATAAACTAATATATAGAACAAGTGATGCACAAAGCAATTGCTCACCACCCGCTGACCGATGGCCTGCCCGTCCCCCAACAGCAATCACCACCCCGACCAACTCCCCCAGTGCATGGACTGAGCATGACGCCATACGGTACGGAACATCCCTTTGGCCAGGCTGCGTCAGCTGTCCCGGCTGCACTCCCTCCCGGCTTCTAATGCACCTGGCAGGGCATGAGAAGCTGAAAAGTCCTTGACTTATTGTAAGCATTACTTAGCAACAGCTGAAAACATCAGTGGGTTATCAACGTTATTCTCATCCTAAATCCAAAACACAGCACCACACCAGCTACTAGGAACAAAATTAACTCTATCCCAGCCAAAACCAGGACACTGTCTGAAGGACCTTTGGTGAATTGACCCATTAACATTTCAAAAAATTCAGAACCAATGCAGATTCAATTCCTGGAGGTCATAAGGAAACAGAGACTAAGGCTGGAATCTGCAAACACTAACCAGTGTATCCAAGTAAGCGCACAGAAGCTGGCCAGCTTTTTCAACTTACGCTTGTGTGTTTGGCATGTCTAAAACCTTAAGGAATGGGATGCAACTGCATTAGTAATTCCTGCCCCCATATGACTAGCAGTGAAACGGTGTTTTCACCCAGTTTTGGTACCAAGTAGAATCAGTAAGGTTTTAAGTCCATATCCCTCACTTGTAAAAAGATCTTGTGCCCCCATATACAAGTCATATGCATGTCCTTTCACTTGTACGTCTGTTATTGTGATTTTGTTTTCTGTAATTAAAAACAAAAGTTCAAATAACTTTATTGACAATTACCTTCTGTAGTGAAAGTCTACAGCTGACAAATCTTTTAAGTTTTCTGATATAGGTAAGCAATACACTTCGAGTAACTTTGTTCCAGAAATTTTGTACACAAACAGTAGGTCTGAAGACACCAGCTTGCCAGTTACTTTCAGGAAGACCAGCTGTGTTTCTGTCAGCACATCACATTGATGTTTTCTTTGAAATTTTTAGCATCTTTGGAAATACCCCATTTTGGAGCAAAGTGACTTTAAAGAAAAGAAGTTGTTCTCATAGCAAAAGGGGCAAGAGTCACATTCACAGCTCTTTAAAGAATTCACCAGCTCATTTTCTTAACTTGAAATAGGAGACTTCCTTCAATTAGGAACACAGGGAAAAACTTCAATTTCATTTACCGTTCTACTGCAAATCAGTAAAGGAACTCGAATTCACATAAACACAGATCCTACTACCCCTACGCTGATAAAAGAACACTTCAAAACTACTATGTAAGGAGAGAAAGACAAGAATCAAATTTGTCCAGACCACAAAACCAGCTTCAAGCTCGGTCGACACCCAGTGCTGAAATAGTACAGTTGTAGGCCAACGTTTTGTACAAAAGAAGCCCTTCCTAGTAGGAGAATGAGGACTCCCCCATGAGAATGGGTTGTATTTTTGCCTTCAGAAACAGAACTGCATCTGGATCAGCCCTGGGTTAGTGCCAGTTGCCAACTCAGGTAAGGAGGACATAGTACTTCCAGAGTTTTCAAAAGAATTTAGGAGTAAACCTTGTTTGTTTGTTTTAGTTTCTTTCTAAAGTTAGCTGAGGCTAACTTGGAAATAAGCCTTGGCCTCACATATGGAAATCTCTGATGCCTGAATCCAGCTGTCCAGTCCTATTGGACACCTGCCTTATTCTTGGACTATCCCTTTTCAGCTATCCCAAATGTATCTGGCTACTCTGTATTCTAGGAGCTTTCATTTAACTGACCTAGATTACAAGCACAAACACACAAACTGTCCTGAACTCAAGAGTTTCTGATGGGAGATGGATACTCAAGATGACTGTCACAGATCCCCATGGAGCTATAGGTAAATTTTAGCAAAACTTGAAAACACCCACAAAATTACTATAATTTTTTCTTCTTCTTCTAAGTGGCTTATATATACAAACAAAAATCACACAAAACCCCCCAAAGCTTCTAATTTGCCAGCTACAGCTGCGTATCAAGGACACCAGTTTAAGTTCACATTGTAAATTAGGTGTTCAGAAGTGGTTTCTAAGTCTAGACAGCTGGGGACACACTGAGAAGAGCCGTATTTTCCACAGGCATTAAGTCAGGTGCCTGTCAGAGTTTCTTACTGGGCACACAAAACTGAGATGTCCAAAACACTCATGGTCACTCATGAAAAGCTTTTATTTTACTCCATTTTCCTCACCTTTTCTGGATTTTTATAGTCTTTCTTTTGGCAACATGCTTCAACTGATGCAGCTGTAGTTCATGCAAAGGTCATCACTACCTCAACTTTGTCAACATACCACCTGAAATCCTCACTCACACTGACAAACCAGAGCAAGATGACTGTTCTTTAAAATAGGGCAAGTTAGAGATAGTGAAAGTGGGGAAAATGAAGCAAATTCTTTGGCATTGCTTGTTCAACAATTAAACAAGAATTAATGAAGAACTGTTCAGTCTGTTTTGAGGATGTAGTTCCATAGAAATTCTTATTGTCTAACATATTAAAATCACACAGCACTTGTGACCATTCGAGGAACCTGGCTATGTCTAGAGCAGAACTTGGCATTGAAGAGATTAATCACCTCTCCTGGTGTTACTTCTCAAAGTGACTGACTGTTCATGCTATTCCTATTTAAGAAACAAAATATAAAACCAGATTTGGATTGATAAGTCTTAATAGCAGAGGCTGAAAACATTCTTATATACTCTGTCACCAAGGAACTCTGAGTGCAACAACACATATTGGTAAGAAAGACCAGTCAAGCTGTCTTGTGTTTATGATTAAGGAGGTGACTGGGTTTTGAAAATTCTAGTTATTCTGCCAGAATAACTTTAATTTACTTCATGTAAGAACCGAAGTACTGGGAATCAGACATGAACTACTCGGTTCGAACACCTCCAAAACCAAAAGTGCATTCACATTGTCACTGCACTGACTCATTGAGTATCAACACAATATTTTCTCTTCCTGCATTCTCAATGTAAGCTATGTGAAGAGAACAGCACTGGAATATATATACTGGCTGTCAAGTTGTTGCTATAATTAAAATATTTTTTCTACATTGCAAGAAGTCCTACAGGTATGTACCCTACTGGTCAATCCATTGGTTGTAACCTATTTTCACATCCTGACCCACCTGCCACCATCCCTGTTCACGTGAAGTGAGAGCTCGCTAAGGTTGTTCACAGGCTCCTGCAGAACTCTGGGCATTCTCAAGTGGGAAGCTCTGAGTATGCTGAGCACCTCAGGCAGGCTCCTCCAGGGAATCGGAATGGCTGAAGAATGAGCACGGCTCCATAAGCTGTAGCCCAGTCCATAACCAAAAATCCAGGGATTCGTTCTTCCCAAGCACAATAAAAGTACTTTGATATCAATTGATACTCTGAGTTTGGCTAAAGCTGGCAACGTACACAGAAACCTGACTCATAGAACTTGGTATGCTTAAGTACCCCTTGAGTTCAACTTAATTTCACAAAGTAGAAATAGCTAAAAAGTCTAACAGAGGCCTCAGCTCCCTTTGTGCTCAGTTCTCTACAAATGCTTAGTGAGCTACAGGCCATACCCCAAAGAGCTTTCATTCAAACAGGAACAACAAAGAATGCGGGTGGCAGGGAATCAATAGCAAAGTGAGATGAACTGACCCAAGCTCAAACTAGCTGCTGGAGATAGAAATAAAAATCAAATTTCCCAAGGCCTGAAGTAAAAAAAGTCTTCGTGTCTTATTCAATAGCTTATGTTATTCAGCCCCCAGGAAAAACAAAACAAAACCAAAACAAAAAAACCCCACCAAACCAAAACACACACACACTGAGCTGCTCATTCTGAACAAGGTATACACAATAGTAAATTGAAATGCTTGTATGGAGCACATCTGAAAGAAATGGCTACAAAAAAAAATCAAAAATAGGATTGAAGAACAGCTCAGTTTTGCACCTCAGTCATTTCCATTTTACTGTAAGCAGCACCCCTTATTTATACCTAACAGATGGAGCAAAGGGAAAACTTAACACATACGTAGCAGAGTAGAGGTTTGATAGGGATTTTGGTAGAAATGATGAGAGCCCCTGTTACTGCCCATGGTATCCAAACCATACTTTTTATGTGCTCCCATGTTCATTTGCTGAAAAGATATTAAAGAAATACATCTTGGCACATCTGCAAGGAAGGGATAAAACTTGCAGAAGATGATAGGAACCAGGGAAGCAGTAAAAACCCAGGAGTGTCAGAGTTAATGATGATATGTGAGTAATCCAGTTATAAAGGCACTGTCAGTAGGAAGAGAGCACAAATATAATAAAACACAGCTGTATGACGTACACTTCAGTGGAATTTTTATTAGATGGCTTATGTACACTTTAAGTATACCTGACTGCAATGCAAATTCCCACACATTTTTATTTCGGAGGGAAAAAAATTTCCACAGATCTCTGTGCTGAACTGATTTAGTTGAATTATTCTGTACAGTATCTGCGGGTTTTCTGGCTCATCTTTTTGGATTTACTTTTGTATTTGTTTTCTGCTGAGTCAGCTCCTTAATCTGGAACCTTGAGAATTTCATGCTTTTAAGTACTTCCCCAGAGCCTATTCCGGCCCAGCTATCCTAGTCCTCTGGCCCTTCTACCACTTATCCCAAATGACTACTCTTGTATCTCCCACATGTATGAACTGTGAGCGCAAAGCCCTGCAGGACAAGAGGAAACCTACACCGGTCAAAGGAAAAGGAGGTTTTGCTGCTTCAAAGGAGGTCAGATTTGTTCCAAAATCTGCTTGTTTCTGTAAACACCATAAAGACTATGAGCTTGAGTGATCACCTTTATCTGGGGAAGAAAGCTTACAAACAGAAATTTATAAACACAGTTTACATCCAAGACCTGTAACACCAAATGCTCTAGACCTGCAGAAACTCCTTTATTGGCTAGTAGTCAAAAAATGTTATTAAACCTCCACCTTTACGTGGCCAAGGTATAAAAACTGGTACTACACAAAGTATTAACAAAGCTCTTCATCATGCAGCCACAGATGAAACTGATTCGACCACTACAAATGGATTCTTTTTTGTAGTATCCCAAGTGACAATCTCCCTGCTGTTGTCTATACGGATCTACCTTCTTATTTCTTCATATACCAAGTAGGAAGCACCTACCAAACATCTCCATAGATGTACTGGTGGCCTTTGCAATGTTGACTGCAGGCTCAGGAGGGGAAAGTGTCATTTTACAGATGGTAATACTGTTAAACATAACTAAATCTAGCTCCTGGATTTCAACATTGCTTTGCAAGATAAGTAACCAGTTAGACATACAGAAGTCAAACTTACTTTACTTGCCTTTCCAACACATAAGGTAAGTGAAGTGAGAAGCATATATACTAATGAAAGCAAAACACCCAAACCCACAGCAATATGCTACATTTCCTTGCATATTAAAAAACCCACCCAAAACCTCTGTAGGCGTTGCCCCTGCCCTCAAGGCCCACTGACTTTCAGTTACATGCTGTGCAGCACGACTGCATTGCCAAAAGATTCAATACATGCATCATTTCTAAGCAATAGTTTTACTAGCACTGCCTCTGAAGTATGCAATTATTGTATCTTTGCTTATGTCATCATAGCTGTTTTCTCTACAATCCTTTGCATGTAAAAACTGGGATGCGCAGAGCAATGAGATACTTTCTGTTACAACAAAAAAAGAAAAATAACATGGAACAATGCATTAAGACCACAAGCAGACACAAGGCTCACAACTGGAACTGCTGCTGTTAGGTTCAAGGTTCTGTATGTTGTTAAGTTCTGAAGTCCTTTTGCACACACAAGTGTCCATTGATATTAGTGGATGCCCAAGAAATTGCAAGTGACTAGCAGTAAAGCATAGCTCCCCCACCTGCCTTGCCCATGAACTGAGCTTACTATAAACAGATTCTTTAAGCTCTCTCACCGTGTGTAAAGCAGGGATCCCATGCTGCTTAATTCAATTTGGCAGATAACATTGGTGAAAGGCATTGATTTCTTCCCTCACTCCCCCTTTCTCTTCCATCAATTTTCCCAGATAAGAAGCCTGTAGCTCAGACCCTGCTGGTGACGGATGCCTTGTAATTGCTTTGAATGGATTATCACCAGACATCTAGCAGGCATTTACAGTGCTACAGCTGTAATCAGAAACAGTCTCACCCAGTAGAAGGACTCTGAGGAAGACACAGCTGTTTCTGGTGCCTCTGCCTTGTCTCTCTGTTCTTATATTAAGCCTGACTTTATTTATTAATATTTTTATTGCAGTAATATCTAGGAGATCCAACTGAAACCAGGGTCCAGATGGGCTAAGAGCCATTCAAACCCTAAGAACCTATCTCTGCTTCTGACAATGTATGATAGAGCTCAGGCTACAAGAGGATTGTCCTTCCATACTGCTGAAGTCTTGCATTTGCTAAAAAGAAATCCACCCATTTCAATGGGTAACATTCAAAAAAAATTGAGACATCAAAAAATACATATTCTGGTCTGTCAGTTATTGGCTAAAAGACATTGGATAAGACACTTCTCTTGCCCCAGCTTACTGCAGCTTTTCTCACTCTGCCTAGACTAAATTGTCAGGTTGTTTTAAAAAGATCACAGTGACGTTCTAATTTGGTATCTGGGATTCAATTTGTATGGCTGTGGGGGGGGGACATCAATAAGTAAGCATGAGACAGACTTACATAGGAACAAAATTAAGCAATTTGATCTACTTCATTTTATATTAAATTTGTACAAATATACGTAGCTGCCCAATACCAAGAGGCAGTAGATCCATGTCCATGATGCTTAAACTGAAAATTTTGTTGATCAACAGCAATAAAGATTTTTGCCCTGCAAAGTTTCATTAGGGACAACACGAAGAATAAGCCTCAAAATGCCATCTGATTGTTCAAAAATTAAACACAGTATCTGCCTATGATCATAAATACACATCCTGCACCATGAATATGCCATTATAACTTGGCACAAAGGTACTTGCACTTGGCCCTCTTTCCAGGACACTCTTCAGAGAGGTGAATGTCACAAGGAAGGGTCACATGCCTCTCCCTGTTACTACCTCCCTTCTCCTTCAGCAGACCTCCTCCCCGATGAGAAACACCCTGACAGGATTCAACAGGGCAAAACTAATCCTGTTCTACATTTTCTGTCACTACTTGGAAGGTCTCATTCACTAGGGTTCTTCCTCCAACACGAGTTTTACATTAGGATTCCTATGCTACGCAACAGAAAGCATGCATTCTCCTCCTCAAAGAAATGTGGGACAGACACTTTAATCCCCTTTGTTTTCTTGACACGTAATTCTTTAGTGCATATTCCACACTGTCAGCCCTGGTTTTAATTCAGTCACTCATGCAGCATCATAGTTTGGTCAGTCAATATAGGACATTTACATGGGCAATGGTACCTCGATAGAAAAGGTTTTCATGTTTAGTACAAACAGTACAAGCCTCATGCGTTCAATCTTTAATTCTAAACAAAAATCAATTCTACTTTGAAACAAGTTTCATCTCACACTATGTTCCAGCTCAAAGCTCCCTCTGCTATCATTGAAAACAACATGAAATCTTTCTTGGAGCAAATGAAGAATTGTTGTCAGCTTGGTGCTTGGATCATCAGTGAGAATCCTTCCCTGCCTACTCCATACCTACTTGTCTAACAAAACACTGAAGGGTCTCATTTTAAGTGATGCTAATTTCCCAGAACTCCAGTGAATGACAACTCAGAATGTTTCATACTGGCTTGTTATATGTGCAGAAGTTGACTAATATAAAAAGGAAATTTTTTTAAAATCATATGACACAACAAGGAATATGAAAATCCTTTACAATTTTTGCACCTTGACAAGCAGAATGAAGGCGGGGAAGAGGGGACAGTGGATTTGCTACCACACATATACAAAGTGACTCTGTAGCACTTGTGCAGCTGGGAGATAATGTGCTTTGCAGGTCATTGGCTCTTAAGCACTGTGTTATCTCTCTGTAACATACACCTTGTTGTGTCTTACTGCTTAATTACAGCTGATATGCAGGCCATAATATTGCTTATCATTAGCCAGAGGATGACAATTACAATTTAAGATTAAACTGTTTTCTTTTTTTCTTCAGCCAAGTCTCTGTATGACACTTCCTTAGCCCAAGAAAAGATTTGCACATGCAGAACAAATCCATATACTAATTGGTTATGTGCCCCTCATAATGATGTATAATTTAGGAAGCATGCATTGCATTAGGAACATCATGAGCAGCACGCAGTATTGCATAGAGCCTATATCCAAACTTAGAGGGTCAGCTGGTCAGCTACACATGCCTGAAAAGAATCCCAAGACAGCACTAAAGACAAGGAAATACTGTAATGATCTACATGGGACACGTTTTAGCCTGCTGACTGTCAAGAGCAGTGACTCAACTTGCAGTAAGCTCAGTCCTTCCCTTTAGCCACCATTTTTCAACTCACCTTGCACTCCATCAGCTTCACCCTCTCTTCTTCATTCATCTCCTCCTCATTTTCTAAAAAAGCTTGATAATGGTTTAGATGACATCTGTCACACAGGCAGAGGAGCACCTGCATGCATGCATGCATGCATCCTCCAAACAAACATTATTCTCTTGCATTATGATGCATTGCAGAAATTTGGGGCTTATATACTGAAGTATATACTTTATTTGAAAACAGTGTTCCATACATCCCAAAATCTTTTTGCTTGATCAGGGTTTTTGTTTCAGAAATGGACACAGTTAACAGAGGTCTAAGAGCTGGGAAGTAGTTTGAAAGACTGGACTATTAAAGATCACAACCAAAAAAGATGAGTCTGCTCAAGCTGAACTGGCATTAAGAAGCTATGCCCTATTCAAGAACCAAAGATGTGTTATTCTGCACAAACAACTTGAAGACTTAAAGATTGCTTACAAATATTTTGCACTAAAATCCACAATGACCTGAGAGGAGATTTAACTACTGGTCACAACAATAAAGCTTAAAGACTGAATAAGAGCTGTGTTTCTGTATGTCTGCTAGCATTTATGAGATTCCCTCAGAGCAAAGCCTTTAACTCCTGAACATAAATGTGATAACATACAGTTGTGATGACTCTTAATGTCAGAGGTCAATGGTTTAAATTTCACGTCCTGTAGTTTGTCAACTCCCATTTATCCTATCCAGCAGAGCACAAGGGTACGACACAAATCTTCCAAAAATGTGTTCTGATCTTTCACCTACAGTAGATTAAAAATAGCCCAGAGCAAGAGCTTTTAGCATTTTGTCATAGCAATTTCTCTGTCAAATATGATAGATAGCCAGCTTCATGGAAAAAGAATGAACCAACCCAGAGATCAGATAATGAAAAGGTCTGAATTACACCTCCAAGAGGAGGAGTTTTACTCATGGTGGAAATCCCCACTTAGCTCACCCTGCTGAGCCTATGTGTTGCAGCATGGAACATGTCATAAGACTCATCCAGTAAGGCATTTCTTTCCTCCCTGCATATTTTTCATGTAAACCTCCTAACAGTTTTGGGAGCTTAAGCGAGAGTCTTCTGGTTTAGATTTTGCAATCTTCTAGCATGATCTTGGGCAGAATGCCCATTTCCAATTTTATTTAAAAAATTAATTATTTAAAGACAGGTGCTAATTTTGGCTATCCATCATAATTGTAAGAGCTCCAGCCACTTGGATTTTCTAAGAAACAGCTGCCTAAAGTGTCTCAAGTTAAAAGCCAGAAAGTTAACACCCTAAACAAAGCATCTTCCTCTAATAATCTTGCTGAATTACTCCGTTGTTAAGCCTTGCAACTGTTACTTCTAGGTATCTTCGGGTGATCTTGCAGCAATGAGATGTATATCACCATTATTAAAGCATGCAACACCTCTTCACTACCAGTAATAAAAGAATCTTGACAGCAAACTATCCTTAATCTATTACTGCTAGGTACTAATGGTTTCCTTCCAAAAAGGAGAATCAGATTGAGATTTAGACACATTCATTTTCACTAACCTAATTTCAGATAGTTTTGACAATATGTTAAATAATTATTTTACTGTAAGTTTCTGGATTTTGTATCATCACCACTTTTATGAAACCCTCTCAAGAAGACTTGTACTCTTGTTTATCATAATGGTGGTTAAACTAGGAAGAAAATGCCACAAAACGTACCCAACTGTCAGAAGCCTACAACAGAGAAGATTCCCTCTGCATTATGTACATTCATTAGCTAGGTGCAACAGTTGAAGTATTAATAAATCCAAAGAGGACTTAACTGCCTGAAAGTTAATTTTTCTAATATTGTCAGTTAGTTTAATAAAAGGATTGTCTATTACTGTAAACTATGCTTAACTTGTATCTTTAAATCACCACAGCCACAACTGCTGAAGTGGAATAGATGTCCGAAGTATTTATTCAGGAAACTAAAGCTTCCAAAACTGCAGCAGCTGCTTCCATATTTATTCAGAATGATGCACACTTTCCCAGCAGGTTATAAAGCCTGGAACATCTGTTTACCAGACACCTTTATGACATTCTACCTCTCTGAGTAGTGTGCTAAGATTTAAAGAGTTATCATGTTAAATCTTGCAGAGGTGCTAAATAAACTGCACCCAAAAAAACAAACAAACAAAAAAACCAAAACCAAAACAAACCAAAAACAAACACCAAACAAAAAACCACACACAGAATTGCTCATAACCCTTCCCTCCTTCCTAGTCTCCGTTCTCCAAAGACTCAGCAGCACAACAATCCAGGTATTTGTCAAATGTAAACCAACCAGTAAAAACAGATACTAAATCATTTTCGCAGCTCTCTGCTTCTCAGATTCTACTGTGCATATGATACAGCGCAAAACATCCACATGAGCTCCCAGAAGTTACTTAGACTCAATGATAGAGAAGGTGGCCTGGGGGAAACAACACGCAGAAGAGCAAACCAAAGTAACGCAACAATGCTTTGTACCTAAGAACTTTAGAAGTGCTTGAGAAGCTAAGAAAATGTACACTCTCTCCAACAATTCAGGTCCCAACTTTCAAGTTTTCCAGAGAGGTTGCCCTTTTACTTCAGGCTGATCTCAGATCCCATTTTGTCAGAACATAAGTAGACACAAAATTGTGTATTATATATAGTAACAGAAAAACAGAAAACCAATTTGGGAAGCCCTCAGAACAGCACCTGTAATATAGAGATATGTAGCATAGGTCTTACTCATCTAAGTTATCAACACGAGTACTTCTTTTCAGAATCATGTGAGATTAACTGTAAAACTGTAGTTTCACCTATGAATCAGAACTAAGTGAAGACTACAGAATTTTACCCATTATTTTCAATTGGCTTTACTTTTTCAAAATATATTATCATTTTGATCAGCTTTTATCTTTGGACCAGGAGGCTAGAGACGGCCTGCTTTGTCTTCCACCATCACAATTGTAACAACCTGTGACATCAGAAATTTCCACACTTTTCTAATGGGATGTTCATCAAAAAAAGAGACTTCACCTTGCTCTCTCTCAAGTGCACGTGCTGCCTCTCGGATGAGGGCAGAAAATATATTTAGGGTTTGGACTAGATGATCTTTAAAGCTCCCTTCCAACACAAACCATTCTATGATTCTATAATACTCCTAGTATTTGTGTTTATGTTTATCCATAGGCTTTTTTATATACCTCAGGGAGTCATTTGCAGGGCCAAACTAATGTGGTCTTCACATGATCGTATCACATGTTCATCTTGTTTTTGATGCCTGGATCAAGAGAAGCATTCCTGTATTATTTTTATGCTCACGCATAAACTTATGTTATTTTAGTCCATTAATGGGCTTGTGGAAGGAAAAGAGCCCATGAAAAATGAACACAAACACCACAATGCTTGAGTTAATTCAGATTTAACCACACACTATGGTACCCTTAGAGCTTTGGGGTTTGGAGAAGTGGGACGGGGCGGGGGGGGCGGGCATAGGATCTTGTAGTCCCAGATAATAACAGTACAGATTTCTGTCTATTCGATATTGCAGTGTTTTCTGGCTAACATATTCACGTAAGAAACTGTCTGTCATACAAAAAGCAGCAAAGTCACATACTGCAGCAGTGAGAGAGAACACATAAAAAAAGGTACAGCTGCTAAACTTCACACCAGAAGCCAATCCAAATGGAGGAAATGTGGGTGATTCAAGCCAGACACAAAAGCATCATGAAATTAAAGATTAAAGAGAAAATAAAGGAAAACATGTTTATCACAATTATACTGAAAGATATTTGTGATTTTTATTACTCACATTTTGGTATGTTGTTGATTATTTACACTTGGGTAGAATTTAGAGAATCGAATTGAGTATGAGATTCATAACCAGCTCCAAATGATTTGTGACGTAGATAGATATGTCAAACAAAGCAGTTGGAGAAAGAATGGAAGAGTCAGTTCCTTCCAACACCACACAAGTCAGCAATGGAAATGCAACACATCTCTGAGAGCCATCCAGTGCCTCCTAGCACTGAAACAAGAAGCATTCCCCCATTTTCTTCCAGCTGCCAGTCATCATAATACTTTCTTATCTGTATTCTCAAGATAAATCCCATATGCATTAGAGACCAAAGGGCTCTGACAAATTCTACCTAATGTAGACTAAACAGCCCAGGTACAAGGGGAGACGATTTTCTGCCCCTGCTCAGAGCTACATAGGGTCTCACACCCCTACCATGTCATGAGAATCCAGTGGATCTTAACAGAGGCCAAACACCCTGTCCTCTCCTTCTCTCTTCCTCCGCTTAGTCACACGTCATACTAAGCTTCCATTTATAAGCAATTTATTTGGAGGCAATAAACTATTCACAGATGTTATAAACATTTTACAGGTCAGGGCACTACACACGCTAGGGTTAATAATTATTTACTAAAGCAGCTATTAATCATTTACAAACTATATATGAATTGAAAGTCCTTATAATTCATTACCCTGTGAAATGGCTGTTATCTTGGCTGCTACACTGGAGATTGGTCCAAGGATCTCTGCAGTTCAAAGATTAACCATACATCTAAAGTTAGAAACAGCCCAGATTCCCAACAAGAAGCTGTGACAGGCTCACATCTACTGCAGGTTGGATTCACAAAACTACAACCAATACTGGGAAGTTGACTAAGACTCCTGATTGAAAGAACTAAAATGTCACTTCTTCAAGAATGTACCAAATTTCTCAGTCCTGATTTTTCATTATCCACAGTTTGGATGATCAAAGCAATCCCCTAACCACTCATTTGTACGGATATAAATGACTGCAATGAGGTTCATGGAAGAAGGCATCGATATTCAAGTCCCCTGAATTTTAGGTATCCTGTTATAATTGGTGCTTTTCTTGAACACCTGGGAGTATTTCCAATCTACTTCAGAAGGAGACAAAGAAATATATTTCTTTGCCACTTTTAGTGGGATGAGTAAGAAAGTCGTAAGTGAACTCAAACTGCTGAATGTACTGGTATTTTCAGACACCTCAAATGCTTCTCTATGCTGTGAATGATATCTTTTAAAGCCAGGGTACAAAACCAGATACATGTATCTCTCTTTATACAATGCTATTTATCAGTCTGAGACTTGTGTTCTGATCAGCCATGAAGCAAGGTACCCTATCCAGGAGAAAAAAAAAATTGTCCTCCTTTTTCACCAAAGCAAGTAAGCTGAAATGCTGGGGAACCAAAGCCCTAAGCCATCTGGCAGAAATCACCAAGGCATGGTTTTGACTCACTGTCACAGGTCATGACCTACAACCATTGCCAACATTCCAGGGCTTTTTTCTCTTCCTCTTGTCTTCCCCAAAGCAAATTCAATTACAAATTGGAAAAATCTTGCAGTGAAATTTTCCCCTCATGGGGCTGAATGTCTGTCACCTCTGTAAGAACACACTTTGTAAGAATTCCACAGCTGTTGGTTAGCTGTCAATCCCAGTTACATCAGCGATTACAGAAATATTGAGTAGTTCAGGTTGGAGGGCAGGAGAAGAGGTGACCTACTTCCTTCCACTAAATTTATGCCTTGATTGCTAGCTGCACAGGCTGTGTTAGCCATGAGCATTGGTATCATCTCTGGCTTTCTGCGACCCAAGAGCCTTATGAAATATAAAATGTCTCTTTGCTTTAAAAGCAACATTACTTTGTCCTGGCAACAACCTGCCCGGTGACTGGGTTTTTCTGTGGATTTTTCTTCCCTCAGCATGAATTCAAGTGATGTGCACTTATGCTATATTTCAATTATGCACTAGATAAGTGATCTTGCGTTAAATCTGATTTAGTTAGAGTTTACAATACAGTGCATCTGCACAACAGCACTTTCTTCAGCACAACCTTTTCCTCTGCCAGTATTTTTCATGCTTCAAAACTACTTGTGTACTACCAGGAAAACCGATACTTCCTCTTCCAATAACATCACCTGCAATAGGTGCATACTTTTCACATCTAACTATGCAACATCAGAACCTACTTCCATCTTGACAAGTATATCCTTTCTGCTCTTGCACAGATGCATACTTATATGATAAGTTAGCCAACCTTAAGCTCTAATCCAAGGAAATGTTTAAGCATGTTCTTAACAAAGCAAAAGAGTAACTGTATTACAACCAAATGGGACTATTCACTTGTTTGAGCACGTGCTTAAACACTTTCCCGAATGGAAACTGTGTTAACTTGCGGGGCAGACTAGTCTTTAACGTAAGCCTGGATATACAAGAAGAGTGTCCAGGCTGCATTTGTGCAGTCTGATAAGTGCTAATCTGATAAAGCCTTAACCGCACAGGCTATATGCGTCAATGAAGACAGTGTAGCAAGTGGATATTACAAAGATATTGCTTATCTAGCTGAGAACAAGTGAAAATTCATTCAAAGAACTTGGCGCTTTAGAGATAAAAGCTGGGGAGGTCTTGTAGGGTGGACACTAGTAAATGAGGTTATCACAACAACAGGCAGGCTTAAAAAAACCCCTATTATAGTGGCAATTAAAAGACAGTCATAGACCTTCAAAAGATGTAGAGGTGTCTCACTCCAATTTAAATCATTGGACAGTAAAGCACTTGGGAGTCTTTGAAAATCTGGATTCTAATGGCACTGATTTTAAAGTGTGATCAAATTTATAATACACTATTAAAAATTTTTCTGTTCTACATTAATTCTTCATAAGTTGTTGGAACAAATGAATCTGCAAATTTAGGTTATAAAGGGAAGAATCATAAGGGAAGCATGCTCCATATTTCATGTTGTCCCACATACAGAGAAAATAGCTAGAAAGCATATTGTAATTCTTAACGTGATAATGCCACGGACATATTTCAGGAGATTGTTTACCTGTGCTCAGGGACACTACATACATATAAAAATACAAGCTAGTCTGGTAAAAGGTCCATTGGAAAAATATCCTATAGAATCTGAGAAAAGGGACGCTGCATGGCTGTGCAGCTGCCTGAAGTTAGATTTCTTCTAACAAAAACCCAAAGCACCATCTCTCTGAATGCTTCTCATATGGACCTTTTTACTGGGATGCAATTCAGCTGTGATGCAGGGAAAGAACACACTGTCAAGTGTCCAAGGCTGGAGCATGAATTAGTGAAGAACGCTAATCTCACAAGCCACCAGGCTCAAGAACAAGCTGCAAATGTATAGTCATGCACCATACTGACATCTATCTTACTTGAATTCATTGCTCCATGTGAAGATAGCTTTGGTTACCCAAGGAGCTTTGAAAGAGGGAAGAATTCAGAGTTATCTTTGACTTCTGTTAGAACTGGTCCGCACACAATGGGGAAAACTGAAGTGCAGTTCAGGAACTGTAGGCTCAGCTCTACAATGCCTTCCATGGAATGCTGCACAGAAACATCTTTCTTAGATTTTATAACACCCATCTCCAGTTTCAAACCAGTGTGTAACTTAGTATAACGGGGCAAAGGCACAGAAAGGGTTAGTACTCCTCTCATTTGTTAAAAAAAGTGGATTTAATAAATGTCTGTAACATCATGAAAATGCTTTATAAATATTCTTTGGTCAATTTAATTTTGTTTTCCAGATCATATTTCAGGCTTTTTTTCTACCCCAGTATCCCCTAGTTTCACTGAAAGATATGAAAAGTCTTCATATACTGTTGCTCCTGTGATAGGATACCAGTTCCAAGCAGGATCCCAGCACCAAAAATGAGCCCTTCAGTTTGGAGCAGGACAACTAAGACATCTTTGTTCATTCATCATATTACGAACACCCCCATCTCCAGCTGACTCAGTGGCAGCTACAGGGACCCAATGCTTTCAAAAATAATGCTTCATGTCTCTCTAAATTAATCCACTGATAATTAGTTCTGAAATTTTAAATAAAAATATTTCCTTCTCAGGCATATCTGGGCTGCAGGAAATTTTAAATAACTCCTTCCTATATCTTGAAAACTTCCCTGTAATGAAGTCCAAACCATACAGAAAGGCCTGCTTTCTCACCTAGTGAAATAGAGCACCAGCCAGTTTCATTTCCCCAATGCTGAAATGCTTGAATTCCCTGCTTTACAGAAGAATTACAACTCTGAGTTAGACTCAGTGGTTTCAGTTCTCAGGAGGTTTGTTTCCCACAGCTGCTCTTCAGCCAAGCTGTGAATGAACCTGAAAATTCATTTGAAAAACCCTCTATGGTTTCTCATGCTTTCACAATTACTTATAGCTCTTTCCTCAACATCTACCACCACCTCCTGCAGGGAATTCCCCTGACACATGGGTAAAATTTACCAGGAAGGCTTGTAAACCTTGATAAGCGTTTCATCTCAAACAATGCAAAAACTTGGTTTCAAATAAGTCTGGGAAATTTTCTTTTACAAGCTCTGTGATTTTGATATGGGAGTGCAGACTTTTAAAGTTCTGTGGGCCAGATTTAGAACACACTGAAGCAACTGGAAGGATTCTCATTAATGCTCACGGGCTCCCCATTTTCAAACTACTCATGTCTGTCACTTTGTCAGTGACTCACTAAGAAAGTACTCTGTGAGCAAAAGGTTGAGGACAGCTATCCCCCTCTCTGATCAGAAGCTGAGTTAGTGGCTGGGGTACTTCATATAAAACGTCCTATGAGCCACTTTGCAGGATCTAAAGTTTCTTCCCTTCCGCCAGACAAGAACAGGGGATGCAGGTCTCAGTGCAATAGTGTCGGACCTAACTCTTTACCAATGTTACTTATGTTAGTGCTCAAGCGATCAGTGAGGTCACAGCATTTGCACATCAGTGTAACAGTCACCATAGAAACCAGTAAACTGGCATCTGCTTGATGTCTTGTTTTAAAGGAGCTGTGAAGCTGCTGGCACTCGGGGAGGAAAACCTCCTGCAAGCGTGCAGCTCCCATCATTGGAGCATTTATTTCTTTCATGTCTCAATTACACATTCCACTTTCCAGCTTCGCCCTATTACTGGTACATCGTTTACTCTAAATGCACCAGACGCTCTCATTCACCACTCAGAGCCATTTACTACCACTTTTTTGTTACTGGGTTAAGATTCTACCAGAAACTAAATGGGGTCAACACCCAAATTCACACCCCAGAACCCAAAGACAGTAGTACTCATTTTTAATTCATATTGACAAATTAAATTTCAAATTATTCAGAATGTGTAAGCACAATTTTGATCATCTTGTTTATTATATGCTATATATATAAACATATCTTATAACTATATTAGCTATAAATCTAGTTATTTATAATCATGATAATAAATGTAAATAATTGTAAAATGAAGAGCCACAGTAACTGATGAATGCATACAGAAAAAAGATATTTGCAATCTATATATTAAGCCCATACCTATTTCATGTGTTCATTTCTACAACATACGAGTGCCTGAATTCTACATTAGCACTACCCTGCATTTCCTGGACCCTCAAGTAAACAAAAGGGTGAGCCTAAGACACTTCTTTTGTAGATTATCTCTTGAAACTGTAGTAATTTGGGGGTGGGAACTTCCCACTGCATATGAACATAGCTCTAGAAGAATACCTCTTTGATCTTTCTTTATAACCAGCACATCACAAAATAATTAATATCGTTCAAAAATTGATAACATATTCACACACTGCTGCATAAAGTTTATGCCCGTGAACCCCATTTTAAATTGCCATAACTATTTCTGCCTGATCAAAGGAAATTACCGAACACAGAATCAGCCACAATGACACCTGCTGAAGCGTAATTTAAAACAAACAGCACGTAAACAACCTCCTGAAATATGCTCAGCGGTATTACCACATTCTTTAAAAGGTAAAGGTGATATGAAAAGCAAAAGGCGGGGGGGGGAGGGGGGTTAACCAGATTTTAACTTTGTTTAACAGAAATTTAAATTACTAAATTAAACATGAGTAGGAATTTCCCAAACACTAAGGGCAGCTGACAGAGAATGGCTCATGCCTATATTAGAACTGTCTCTTAAGTCCCTGAAATAGGGTGACTGCATAAAAACTACTTGGGAATGGTCTCCAACTTCAAACCATACCTGGGAACAGTTTAGAAAAATGCTAACTGGCACGGGCCAAAATTCTGCCAAGAAACATTCTAGCACTTCAGTAGTACAGTATCACGTTCCACATTTGAGGAACATTCCTGGGAACATTCCCAGGCATCCTTGATTTTACTAGCATGGACACAGTCTAAGATTTCCAGATGCTTAGTAGAATAAAGTTTTGCTACTTGGACACTATCTTCTAAACAAAGAACCCATGCAAAACAGAACAAAACAAAACAAAAAAAGGCTTTATTATGGCAGAAATTAATATTACAATTAACAATACTTCCTAAAAGGGATTCCAGGTCCAGTTTGGAACAAGTATCATTTAGCACTTGCCAGAAAGCTGTACACTCATTAGACCTTTATTCTACACCCTCACTCTACTGTTGTCCTGGAATAAACAACAACAACAGTACTTTAGACAGCTTGCAGATTCAACTCAAACACCACTGGTAGGAAATCTTAACTTTGAAATGAAAAAAAGGGATCTCAAAGTACCAATCAATACCAGCTGTAATGAGAAATGTTAAGAAGTGTCTCTGCTAGTGAAAGCACAAACAAAACAATGCTTCCTGCCCACAAGTCTCTGAGGCTTCCCTTTTCCTCCTTTTCACCTCTTTCACCCTTTTGGTCCCTTTTGATCAGTACAACAAAGGTGTCATACAGCTGCAGCTTTGTGTTATAACAAAAATGTTCTATGAAAACAGTGTAATACTCAATGATGTTCAGAAAGGCAAACAATGTGAGGAATCACTAGAAAAGGAAAACAAAACAGATAGCATTTTCACATTACTAGGTAAATCTATGAGCACGCCCACATTCAGATCCAGTACTGCCCTCTTCCACCTCCTTTTAGAAAAATAAATTATAGAACTGGAAAAGGCACAGAAAATGGAGCAAACAATATGTAAAGATGCAGAACAATTTCTATGCAGAGAGCAGTTAACTAAACTGCAACTCCTTGCCACAGCATGTTGTGGATGCTAAAATTCAAAAAGCAATTTTACAAACAGAAGACGACACATCAACAAACCCTACATAAAAGCACAGCACTTTTGGCTCAAGACCTTGAAACACAGAGACTGGGAGTCTATACTGGGTAGGTATTGCTATACATTTGCTCTGTTCTCCTACTCTTCCCTGGGCACGTGACACAAGCAATTCTCTGAGGCAGGATATTAGGCTAGACAAGTCTTTTGCCTGACGCTGCATAACTGTTCTCATGTTGATTTAATTTAGCCAGCATGGAGAGAAACAGTCTAAGGAGCTGGTACCACAGACTTCCTCACAGCCTACTGAACGGAAGAAGTATCCTGTTTGTCGTCCCCCTCGCAGTGGGTCTGTATGCCAACTCCTGCTATGCCACCCCTGCAGTTAATCTAGATCTGCTAGAACGGAGCTGTTTAATGCTTGCCTATCTGTGATACAAAACACAACTCATACATAGACATATTAAGATCACACAATGTTTTACATACTTCCAATAAATTTTACCACAGCCTGGTAAGGGAGACATCATTATCACACACTTCACAGCAGAAAATTAAGGTGGGTTTGGTTTTGTGTTTTTCTTGTGTTTTTTTTTTTTAACATTCCTTACATAATTTGGTTAACAAATCATACATTTGAAACTTATGCAAAAAAGCACTATCAAAGAAATGTATTCAAAAGCATTAATCAGACTGTGAAACACTTTCTATACAGAAAAATCTTTTAAATGGCTTAAAAATCTTGAAAGTTATTTGAAACAAGAAAACAAAATTTTCATTTGCTTCCTTTTATTTCTAATTCCTGATGAACTTGGATCACATTTTCAAGAGATTTTTTTCTCCAACTTCAAAAGCTATAGAAATGCAGCTTTTTAAACATGAAGCTAATAGTCTTATGACACAAACCTAGAGGTGGGCTTGACAAAAACTCCCAAGTACCACAATGTTAAAAAACAAAGAGCTGGCAAAATACCTCAGATTTGAAGAGGTGAAGAAATATGAGTGGCACTAGACGGACTTGAACAGCTGTACATATTTCAGCCCAAGATTTTAAATTTTCTGTCAAAATATTGCAGTGAAAAAACTAACATTCTCCATGGAAAGCAGCTATTTTCTGTGAAAATGCTATTTTATCAAAACTCTATTTTCCATTAAACACAGTTTTGACAGAAATTTTTCAACTATCCTTATTCAGTGTTATGCTCTATAGTTGAAAATGTCAGCAGTTTTTTAGGCTGTCTCTACAACTGCAAAGATTTATAAGGATTTGGCAAAGATGGAAAACAAACCAAACCAAACCAAAACAAAACAAACCCCCTGCTGTGATTTAAGACTAGTATCTCTGTCCCTTTGTATTACACACATTCCTGGAAATCATTTTTACTTAAATTTAATAGAATACATGATAGTTACACAGCGCAGCGATGCTACTTCAACAAAGCTGTCAATACTTCCTTCCATGATTTTTCCCTCCCCTAAATACTACTGGCAAATCACCTCCCCTCTATTAGTAAAGCACTGGAGAATTTCATTTTGGCTTAATGAACTTGAGGGTAATTTTTCACCTAGTCAGGTCCTGGTACCATTGGTCAGTTTGTTAATTTTAGGAGTCCTGTAAATGGAGTTGCCCCTTCCTCAAATCCTAAAGTATTCAGGAGAGGACTATGTAGACTTCTTGGCTGGAATTATGCAGGACTCCCTAGGCCATGCTCTGAAGGCAGGCTGGCTGCTGCTGACTGGTTGTATCATATTACAGCTCAGTCTGAAGTAAAACCTGGGGGGCGGAGAATCAGAGGGTGCAAAACAGAGGTATTTAGAAAATGAAAAACCTGCTGTTGGAGAAAACAAGAAAGAAGGCTAGAGATCTTTTGAGTACCATATTTTATGCAACACTTTTTTTTTAAGCTTTCCAAAATGTATTTACAAGATTTTGGGGCTCTGCAGCCTCCCCCACTGCCTGCTGAACCTTGCCTAAACTAGCAAGCACTTAGGAACAAGGTTGATCTCATTACTAATGAGGCGAAAGAGAAGCTGCAGTGATGACCTTCACACAGCTTAGTCCTGGCCTTTCCCTGAGACTGCAAAGGGAAGATTAACTGGCAGAGGCCAACAGGACACTTACAGCTGTTCCATCCTTAGTGCTCCTGGCGGGACGCTTCTGTCGCACAGAAATAAAGTGTTGGGATATCAGCCGGTGTGAATCAGTGTATCTCCACTGAAGTCAGGGGCCACATTCATAGCTGCTATGAACTAGCAAAACATTAGGGTCAGTGGAATCGTACGATGCTACAGCAACTGAAAATGTGACCTGGATTTTGCTGCCAATATTAGAATATATATTTTTCATGCCCCTCCTTCCTCTTCATCCCCAGATGAGCTTATGTAGTCATAGTTATCAGCAAAGGTACCTAAGCTTACATTCAATGATTGTGTGATGAGAGGCAGTCTGTAAGATCTGTTTAACCTGACACAATCACTCATATGGCCAATTTGCAAGATAGGCATATGCCACCAAAGTAAGGCATAAGCCATACACAGAACACTTTGGACCTAAGGGGGAAAAAAAAAAAAGAAAAAAGGAAAAAAGAAAAAGGAAAACAAGTCTGAAGGCAGATCTGACAAAAGGAATGCTTCTATATAACATCTCTCTGAATAGACTAAAAAATGATGCAGGGAAACAACAACCTGTTTCTAAATCAGAGAGGTGTGTACACATGTACACACACAGACTTTTTGCTAATTGTCTCTATGGAACCCCTAAATATCCACCAACATTATTATAAATCCTTCCTTCCTGCAAGCCAGCATTCCCCAGCCCGTTCCATCTCTCACTTCCCCCACAAAAATGACAGACTGACTCTAATCTCCCACCTGCATAAATCTCCTACAGACAACCACAAATATTTTAGCTATGCTGATTTATGGAAGCACAAGCAAGACTAAACCAGGAGATATATCCTCCATGCACAATGACTGATGGCTTGCTGCAAATCTTTCCATTTAAAGCACTGTCACTTCTGCAGTTCCATAGAGAGAGAAAAAAGAGGAATAAAATAACATGCAGTAATGCAACTTATGGCAGCTCCTGGGGGAAAAAAAAGCGCATTTGTGCAACCCGATTTCTTCCAAGTTTTCCTGCCTAAAATCCTTGCTACTTACTGAAGAAATTCTATTTGAGAGAGGATCTGAAAACAGCTTGAAGACCTTGTAAGCCCTCCTCCTCTTCTCCAGCCGTCCCATTTTCTGACTTTAACTGACCAGGGCAATCTTGATTTACAGCCAATGCGAAGCTGTCTTTTTAACCAATGCTTTGCAGCTGATGCTGCCGCCTTTAGTACTCATGGACTGAAAGAATGAATGAATATGGGGATTCCCTACTCAGATTTAAGTAGAGCAGTAAACAAGAACCGGCTGTAGCTCCTGATTCCAGAATAGTCAGTAGCAAAGACCTTCCTGAATTCAGCAGACTAAGCTTTGAAGGCCACTAGGCACAGGCAATTCCCCTTGACCTCAGAGAATACCCATCACAGACAGGATTAGTCTGACAAGAACAAGACCAGGACTGTTGAGCTTACTCATAGCAGATAAACAAAAAAGACACAAACTGTGCACAAGAGACCTGTCAGCATCTGGTTCAGTGTCTCCATGCTGGGTAAGGGCCTCATAGAGGCAAGAGCTTTCAGAGGAGATAGAATTCATTTAGCTGCTCTGAGCCAAGCTGTTTTAAGATTTGTGTTTTGCACAAGGACATCAACAGGGACAAATAATGCTGTTGTGGTAACACATTATTACTCTTCTGCTGAGTACTGACAGCTGTAGTTTCAAAGAGCTGGGCTGAGACCTGAAGTCACAGAGCAAATAAATGGGCCTCTGCATTCTCAGCTTCACCAACATCATTTTCCTGACACTATTTCCTCCTCTGCACCTTCCTTGCAGTGGGCTAAGTCTTCTCTGCTAGCCTGCTGAAAACCACAATTTCACCTGTTGTCACAAGTATGTTAGTAGTAATGTCTGACTGAACAGCTGTATGCTTCCTGCTCTACTGCAACTAATTGACTAGTAAGTAAAGACTTACAGCAGGATCACTGATCATACTCCTTTTGTTCAAGTCTGAAATTTAATTCACTTACCAAAAATTTTGCTGGGCACAAATCATCTGTGTTTCCACATCCTGGCTCCAAGATATTAGCTGGAAAAAAGACAGACAGATAGTTGGTTAAAAGAAGAGCAACAGATATTTTATTTCTTTGGAATGCAGAGCAACACAGGCATATCTGAAATGCAATGGTTATTTTAAGGCGTGTTACATTGTCTACATGGTCTATTATACAGCATTCTGGACTCAATTTCCTCTCCAGTCTCTATGAATAATCACTTCCTTTCTCTAGACTTTAACTTCCTCAGTCAGTAAAAGGGGGAAAACTATATATACTCTCCTTAGAAACGCATTTAATGACAAACCTTTAATGTAATAGCTAATTGTGCAATATCATTAATAAAGAAGGAGATCAGCTGCCAAGTTTCTTGGGACATATTACCATTCATATCAGTAACAAAGTTATACATGTTTGCTTTAGGTTTCTCACCCAATACTCAATAGCGAAACTTGAGAATACCTGTTCTAACAGGAAACTTTGCTTTCCATCACTATGAGTAAAAAAAATGAACAGTCATAACATTTTGTACTTGTTTTTACCAGCTTGTAAATCCAACTCATAGTTGTGAAAAGAAAATCCTTAGTTGAGAAGGAAATAAAAAAAACCCAACCCAGAACTCAGTGACAGACACTCCAGTAAGGCCCTAAGATTTAATTACACATGGATTTCCTGTTGAATATCATCTTGACTTTTCTCTAAAAGTAACTTTGTAGACTGCTTTCAGATTTCCTTGGGTCATCCGCTTGAAGTGGTGAAATAACGCTTGTATTAAGCGGAATCTTAATAAGAAACAGTATAAAAAGAGATTTAAAAAAAGGCAAATGAGGATTTTGAAAAGTTTGGTAGAGTGGAATCATCAACATGAAGGCAGCAGAATGTTCCCCACCTTTCCATCCCAACTATCTTTTATCATGAAGAACTTGGCAAATGACTTGGACAATTCTGACAGCTAGTTGAATTTGTACCATCTAGAGTATAAAATAATAATTTCTCAAATCTGTTCAGTAAGGCAGATGTTGGTGAACTGCACTATTACAAACCAGGTGCCCGTATAAGGCACAGAACCACGATAAGGCTTAAATTGATACTTCGGGTGATACTTTGTTCTTTACATCTCAGAATCCATACTGTCTGTCTCCATGGCTGTACTGTGATAGTTTAGTTGGGCTAAAGAAAAGATTCATTCTGCTGAAGCAAAAAACCTGAAGGCACAGTCTTTTGACAAGCACAAATTTTAATTAATATACTTGCTGTGAAGTAGCTGCCGCCAGGAAAAAATGAACAGAATTTTGGTTTAAATAGCCTAGACATCAAAGACCAGATCCAAAGTGGTCCACATAAAAAGCTGTATGGTAGCAACTCAAAGGCAAAAATAGAAAGGTCTTAGCCAAACCATGAAACATCAAGGAAACAGAAAAGAAGAAAAAAAAAAAATCTATTGCTTTTTTATTTCTGCTAGCCTTCTTTTGGACACATGGGCAATGATTTCAAATAATTAGTACATAATACTACTAAAGCCTTGGGTTATGTGTGAACCCATACAAGTCAGAACAATAGAAAATAGTTATACAAGAAGATGATCACTACGTGAAAAATACATGTACAAAGTACAAACAGGTGTTGCGGTCAGGGTTCAGGACTGAGCCTGCCAGATATATGTAAGAGAGAGTATCACCACTAACAGTCCTAGTTCAAATCCTAGTTGCTAGTCCCAGTTCAAATTCTGTCTATTATTTGGAGTGGATCTCAACAATTTTTCCTTTTCCCCAACCAATATGCTTGAGATCAAAACTTGTGAGCGTACACAAGATAAAACATAGGACTCAACATTTATTAACTTAAAATGAAAATGACTTCAACTGACAGCATGATGCCAAAACAAACATACAGATGAAATGTATCTCCATTATAATTCTATTCCGTCTGCAACTAAGATTGTCATATACATTCAGCCTCTTGGTACCTAAAGACAATTCTATCACTGATCTATCAAAGGCTACATACAGCTATATGTGACCCAGAATATAGGATGTGATCACTTTGCATACATGGAGCATGAAAGTACACAATATGCTCATGATAGTAAGGTTGAAGTATTATACAGCTGGTTAGATCACACTTCCACATGGTTTGTAACGACCAGTTAACAAGTCAAGACAGACGCTACTAAAAAGAAGAGGTTTTACACTTTTCAGGAAAAATTCAGAAGTAATTTTTAGACAAGACAACAGCAGCTGCTGTCAGGTTGCCTGCAGTTTAGACAGGAATTTTTCAGTTGCACATAGTGGACTATTAGATGGCAATCAAGCATGGTGAATTATAAACCAATTCTAACATAGTACGTAGGAATAAAATTCTTGACATTTTTCCTAAGAAAAGGGCAAAGCTGTTCCTGAGGTAGCAACAACAGGGCACCACTTTCTTACTAATACTTAATCATGCAGGTTGTTTGATTGGCTTAGTTAATGAAAGGGTGTTTTCTTCCAAGACAAATTCATTCTTAAAAGCAATAAACAAGGCTTTTGTTTTATCAAGACGTACTATCAACAACATTTATCCTTCTTTAATTTTAGAGAACGATCCAAAAATAGAATCAAAAATGTATTTTTACCCTTGTGGTCACTGTTGCCATAAAATATCAAAATGATCCCCTACTACATCGCTGAAAGAGGAATAAGCCACTGTATGTTGGAATTGTTTGAAGACAGCAGCGACACCAATTAGAAACATCTATAAAGGAGAAAAGTGATTTACAATATTATTGTTTGAAGTTCTGAGTAAGTATGGGTTCACAGATGTTCAGTAATAATTTGAAAACCATGACTTCATCCCAAAATTAACTGAAACTGAAGATAAGAACAAGTAATGCATAGTCTAACTATAGGCCCAGCTTGACTATCCTGTGTTTCCGCTCAGGGACGACCATCCTTACCATCCAGTCAGAACCTAGACTATCAAACAACCAAACTACAAATCCAAGATGCAGATGATGAAGTTGCAGTGCAAAAAATAAAAGTGAAAATTTAGAAGATGAATGCAGAATTTATTTTTTTTTTAAATCAAAGCTCATATTCAGCCTTCCTCAAATATCAACAATTTACTAAAAGAACTAGTAAGTCAAAATCTAGACTCGAGCTTTTAACTGCATGATAGGTAAAACTGAAGGAAGTCTTAAGGAGAGAAGCAGTTTGCTTTAGTGAGTTTTTTGAGGAAGGTAGGTAGAAGTGCATCTAGTAGCTGCAACTTTGTTCTGGTAGAAGACATACAAATTAGAGATGATTGTGTTAGATGATGTACAAACGTGTAACAAATAGAGACGTGCTCAAAGGACACTCAGGATTTCAAATGGGTCACTCAAATACATTTAATAAAGATCTTACACTACAGCTCTGCTCCCTATATTTCTCATCAGTAAGGAAAAAAGAATCTATATTGTTTTGTTTAATTGGGTTAAATAGTGATACTGCTGTTTAGTAGAAGTAATTTTCTTATGAAAACCATGTTTATATTATATCCAGAATGGAAAGTTTGCCACACATATAAGCTAGATATTTATGGGAAAATCATTACAGTTTAGGTAATTGGAATTAATTTCTAACCCCCTCAGGTTCAAGCGAGACTGCAATGAGACAAATACAAGGCACATCCAGATCAGTTAGTGAGGAGATGTTAGACATCCCGCATCCCAGTTAGAAATAGCAGATGAAGCCAGAGATACTTTCAGTTATTCAGGTCTTTACAGGAGTTGTCTACCCATGCCTAAAATGTACTGGTACAGTCTCCCTGTCTCTTGCCCCCTGCTCCTTCAACACAATTCCACTGGCACCTTTGTGCTCCAAACAGGCCCCTCTGAGTCATCCCAGATGACTCTCCTCGTATAAGGGTTTCTCCTGAAGCTGTGTGGACTGAGATAGCCCTAAGTAAAACCTTGAAGGTGGTTATGCAACTTACATAATCTATTCAAACAGATGATGCAGCAGTAACACTTCCAGAAAACCACAGAAAAGTTACAGAACAGGGATGAAAAGAATAATTTGTAAACAACTGAATGGAAACTACTCTTCTAAGAACTTCCCTTTGGAGATTATCCTCTTCAAGCTGAAGTATTGACAGCCTTTCTGATTTAGGCCTAGCATGCACTATCCGTGTTTTCTGCACCTAAGCTGCTAGTGCTCAGAGAGAATGAAGTAGGTGATCTCTCTACTCCACATTCTGGAAGCTAGAATGGTAAAATAAATGAGGGGTTCACAGAATCTTAGCAATTCATAGACTTGACCTACTTCAAAGAAAAGCCAGGAAGGGCAGTGGCAGGTTCGTGCTGTGAAGAAATTGTTGCTGCTCCAACCCACCATGCCAGATTGTAGGATGCTGCTGTGAGGTCACCTGAACAGATTCACTACAGAACTCAAAGCCACAAAGTGACCTATTTTACGTCTGATAATGAAATAACATGCTAGGAATCTTTTCCAGAGAAGTACCCGGTCACTGACTGCAGTAAAATCTCTGCGTAGTTAGCACAGCCCTCCCTAGTATTGCCTGCACAAGTTTGTGTTAGAAACTTGCTAAACACACAACCACCTTCACTTTTAACACATTCCTTGTTTACATGAGAGACTTAAAAAACACATACAATCACAGACAAACCACACAAGGATAAATATTATCAAGGTCAGTTTCTAATCTCAGACTCCTGTAAGTCAAAAGTAACTCCTTAATGAGAACAACTTAAAACAGAAATTAAACAAGGCATGTATTTATACAATTAAATAACTGGTGAATGGTTGTCTGAAAAGTTTCTGGAATTTTTGGAGGAGGTTAAATTCCAAATTAAGAGCCAGGAATTTCAAACCTGAAGCAGTAATTTTGGTGACAATTCTATTCTTTCTGACTAGTAATCCCTTCACAAAGAAGGTGGTACATTTTCATGCTTCACTACCAAAAATTAGGACAAATTTTCCAAATGAGCTCAACTCAATTTAGGTACCTAAGTGATGGCTGAATTCCCAAAAACACATGGGACAAGATCTAGCCTGAAACTGTATTCCAATTTCCTTTGGTCCATAGGAAAACAGTATTTTGGCAAAATCAGGAGGTTTCACACCAACAGAAAAAAAGAGCTCATTTGCCACAAAACAGGAAATCAGTGCTTTCTGACTCTGCAACTCCAAGGACTTGTTTTTTGTAAGAACTTACTACTTGGAAAGCCAAGAGAACTTTAAGCATAAACAGACTCTTGCAATACTAATCAGGAGTTAGCAGTGAAGGTATTGTTTCACAATCTACTAAACCAATAACCTGTTCTGGTGTCAAAAGCTATGGATCTGTCATCTCCTGCTCTTGCTCCCTTTATTGGACCAAATTAGCCTTAATGTAGCAGTCAGCCAGATCATGGTGCTGATATGGCAGGAGGGGAAAAAAAAACAAAGCTTTTGTTTTCAGCCTCCTCATCTTGATGACCAACTGCACAATCATGACCACCTGCAAAAAGAAAGTTGGACTGACAAATGCAACTGCACCCTCAGAGAACAAGAAACATGGTCCCAGAAAAGGAACTACTTCTCTCTCTACTCTGACATTCTGTAATGAACTAAACACAAACTGTCTACTGCTCTGTTCCAACAGTGGAGATCTTAGGAACATAAAATATGGAGCCCACATATCACAGCAACTCTCATCTCAGTTCTCTTTGTTTCCTCCCGAAGCCTGCATGATCTCACTGCAAAAGCATTGATCTTCTGTGCATGAAATGGGTGTATACTGGCTGACTTGTTAGCACATTTTTCTTATGCTGCTGGGTGCTCTTCTCTTAGCATCCAGTATTTCGGGGTTTGCCTTTGAAAACATCGTGTGTAATGGAGAGGCTGGGAATACTTTTTGAGGAGAGGAAAATGTATTTCAAACTGAGCAAGAAAGCTGTCATTCCAAGCACTAAGAGGAAAGGTTCATGCAAGAAAACTGGGTACAGTATTTTGCACATATAAGAAAATTCTGACAAAGTGAGGTAATCTATAACTTTACAACCTGGATTTTTACCCCCTGTATAGGGACCAAGGACACTGCTGATATGTTCCAGGTATGGATTCTGCATGCCAAGACAGACAGATTTGTTAAGCATCAGCTGAGTATGCATCTGCCTGCTCCTTTCACTGCAGGTTGCAGAACTGATGTTATAATAGGCAGACTTCAAAACTGCAAAGAACGCTCCTTTAAACACGAGGGTCAGATGGTTCTGATCAAAAGAAAATAAATCAGAAAAGCAAACAAATGCACTCAGTAAGCCAAGTTTCACCATGAAAGGCAAGAGGGTCTTTTTTCTTTGCCTGCTATTGCCCCTATTATCCTTAAAATAATGGTTCTGGGAAGGAGATTTCAATATATACCATAAAAAACCTGTGGCCAGCCTAGAGAGCACATTAACCAGAGGGAAAGGTAAACTACTCTGGATGTTCTAACGAATGAAATGATTTAATAACATCAGCTAGTATAGCTCACTAATAAAAACTTTCATAAGCTTTAGCACTGTATTTTATTCACTTGAGAATTCTTCACAGCTGTTAAGACACTTTCCAGCTATCCAATTAGGGCAGGGGAATGGTATAATTCCAATAATTAATTTCACAATTTGTCAGAAAATTAGAGAAAATTATCATGACTTTTTTTTTCCCCCTCTTGAAGAAAAAGGTATTATATCTGACATCCAAAATATTTCCTGAGGAGTGGTACTAAGGAAATATTTACACATGGCAAACAGGCTGAAATCGGGGTAAGAACAAATCCACAATGGTTCATGGGGCTGAGGGAAGTACTGACAGTCACAGACAACTAGGAAGGTCTGTTGCAGGTTTTATTTTTGGCTTGGTTAAATGTGATATATAAGATTATCAGATGTACTGCAGAGACATAAAGCAGTATAGAGACAAGACCTGGGCTATTTAATGAAACACCTTCTGTTAAAAATTCATAAAAGGACTGTATCCTGCAAATCTCCACACGCTCAAGCAGAGGTTCTGACCAGCAAACTGTTGTTTGTATTTATTGATGAGTTCATCTGAGTACAAACCTCTTCCCATCTTTGGGCAAAACCAGTAAGCAGAGGGATGTACTACACTAAGATCTGGGCAAAACACGGACTACCTCTCTGTCTTACTACCAAAGGCAGTTTAAGACTCAGCTTAAGACAGACCTCCAGACCTACTCAGCACAACTAAATGCCTTGTACCAGGCCCATGGCCTGGACTTAAAAACTATCAAAAATAGATACCTTGGGAAAGATGGGACATGCAGAGCCTTGTAGTTAAATTTGGAAGTATCCACGTTCAACCTAGACAAGATCTTATGCCGTGTGATCTGCATTTCTATTATTTATTTGGCTTCAAGATTTTTTGCAGTATATCACAAGCTAACATGGACAAGTAGTTTACACAAACTGTAAAAGATAATTCCAGAGCTCAATTTGTGGCTGCGATATCAGCTGCTTTTTGCAAAATTTGACAATTTCTGCATGTAAAGTAGATTTAAATAATAGTTCCAGATGCATTGGGAGAGCAAGATGAGCACACAGGGGTGAACTGAGATTTGTAAAGTGCTTCAAAATCCTTCAGCTGCAGACACTGAAGTAAATATTCAACATGTTAGAATGATTTTGGTGTTCAAAAAGCATTTTTCCATTATAACAGGGAATTTCACACATCCAAAGGATATACTGCCCCTTTCCTTGAACCAAATTCATTTCTGTTACTACTGTAATCACAAAGCCTGATGTAGCGCTTACACCCAAGTTCTTGGCCTGTGTATTGTGGTCACCAGAAAAAAAATGTAGCCTATTTTTCTGCAAGGTAGGCCATCTCTGCATAATGCTGCAAATGTCAAGAATGGTGAAGGTACAAGGGCCTCAGAAACAGAGAATATATTACTTTGCTGTGCAGACAGCTAACACAGAATTGCTTGCAACAGGGCAGGAAATCATATCAAAGATCTCTCCATGATCTTGGCACCTCCCACACAGATCCTCATCCTCCCTACTAATGCTCATGGAGCTCAAGATTGCAACAGTTCCTGTGCTTGTCCAGTGGGACAAGGAACAAAAGGCTTGAGCAAAATGATCATGGATGTAAGATGCTGATACTGTCTATGTGGTAAACTTGACCATTTTTCTAACATCTCAGCTTAAGAACAGTCAGCTGTTCTGTGTGGCAAAGATAATGAATCTCACTCACAATGCAAGGCAAACAGAGGCATTCTGAAGAAAGAATGAAGAGATCTGAAGTCAAGATACATGTTTTAAAAGGTTGGGCCAAGCGGCATATGCCTGTCTGGTAATTCCTTCTGCCTTCATCTTCTGAACTGTGTAATAGCGTGTGACTAATATCAGTCCTCCCACTTCTTCAGCCTAGTCATTTCAGCTGATATTTTAAAGTGTACCACACTACGTGCTGACATGCCTCCACCCTCTGCTAGCTTTCCTGTTCTAGAGAGAGACAGAGAGAGAATGACTCACGCATCTCTCCTACTATTCAAGCCTTTTAAGCAAATTCAAAGGAAAGTTTTAAAGGTGCTCTCTTGATTTGGGAATGCCTGGGTGGGGTTTTCTTTTTCTGTGTGTGCTTGCTTTGTCAAATTATATGTAATTTTCCAACCTCTATGATGCTGAGACATTTTAATAATTCATGAACCTTTCTGACACTGTCAAATTGCAATTTGGAAACGTCAGAGGCACCCACTGCTATAGGCATTTGTGGATGCCTATAGGAAAGGAAATGGAAAAAAAAGAGAAGGATGGTAGAATTAGGTTGCTAAATGCCACGTCTGGCCTGTACTCTATTTGACAGTCATAATTAAAAGCTGAGGTGGTGGAAAGAAGAAAGTGAAAAATCTGAAAGTGAATGCATTTTAGAGCTGATACCAATGCTAACTAACTTCAGGACGTTCTGAAAAAAAAAATAATAAAATACTGCAGATTGTTATTTCATGTTCCAGCATATTTATGTCAGATTTAAATGTGAAGTATTTTATCACCAACTCTGGGCACATGATGATTACAAAACCAAAGGTAGAACAGCAATCAACCCCAACTGCAAGATGAAGAAAGAAACAATAAAACCATCAGGAAACATGGACTTGGAAGTGCATCTCTAAGTTTCACAAAACTTGAGCTATTTTGAAGGGGCAGGCTATACTTTAAGAGCAGATGACAATCCTCATCAGGAACCTGCATGCTTGCTGATCCTGCTTGCAGCTTCAGGCAAACATAACTGGTTAAAACAGTAATGGGATCGTAAAAAAAAAAAAAGGGAGAAAAAAAAAAAAAAAAAAAAAAAAAAAAGGTAGATCACTACAAGGGAGATCCTCATCTCTTATGGCTTTACAGGTCAAATTGGCCTCCATCTGGGAGCTTGCATGCAGCCAGTGGATGTGCTATGGTCATGTGGCCGTAAGGAAACAGATGAGCTGATCCTTTGCTTCTTTATCATGTATAACATTTTTTTTTCTTTTTAACTTTTGACTCATGTTAAGAGTTCTTAGATGGAACAGAAAAAAGCCTTTTAAAACAGCTACTTAGAATCAAGAAGCTAAAGAGAAAATGCTGTTTGGAAGAACTGTGTTATTTTTGGTTTTAACCTAAATCCCCAGAGAACAGGAAAAGGAGAAAATCATTAGGGAGATCACCAAGAAAACAAGTCAGCTCTGTGAGTGCTGTTTTCTCACAGACTTTTTTATTCCAGGTCAAATCTTGACCTCAGAGATGATCTAGAAAAAAGTACAATCCACTCATAAAGGCAGCTTGCTCAATGGCACCTAATGTTGTGCCCAGAGAAACGCTACCTTAAGAAACCCAGATGTCTTCTTCCTTTCCCAACACCACGCTCCTACTGATTGAGAGATGTTTGTTTTTCTGGAACCCAAACATCTAGGAAAGACCTAGGAGGATGAGGCAAAAGGGAGATAGGGGACTGATGTTGGATAGCTTGATTAAAAGGTTGAACATCCACGTATGTAGCTGATAAACTGAGAGGTATGTCATGCTTTAGGGGATATATCTGATGAAAGTACATGGGCAACCTCTGTTTTAGCGGAAAATACAAGTGGCTGGAGAAGTGCAGAGCTATCTCTTGCTCTAGAAATAAAAACCCACTGCCTGCCTCTAAAACAACCCAAAGGTAGACTGTAATAGCATACTGCCAGTCAACCTCACCTCTTTGATTCACTTATGATGAAAAACTTCCACAAACTGCCCTGAAGAGGAAAAACGGGTCAAAGTGCTGCCCTGAGCTATATTCCTCAGCACCTGGCCTGGTTGTGGGGAGGGCACAAGCAGGTGCACAGGCCACTGCCACTGCAGTGGTACTTCCTCCGCACTCGCCACCACACACAGCAGATTTTTCAGAGAAGTCAGTCCTCTGCTTTGCGGTAGGCTTCTCTCAGCTCTCAACTGAATACCAAGCGCGACTGAGATTCCCTCCTAGGGAAAGGCCTTTTTAACTGCTCAGCTACTTTCTTTTCATACAGCTTTCCATACACAATCAGCTTCCAAACACAGCTGTCGTCCTTCCTCCACCTTCACGCCCCTCACCAGCAGCAAGACGAAATCCTCAGGAGACGAGCGAGCGATGCTGCTTCTGGCACGAGCGCCAAGCGCAGCTCTGGAAAAGTCGCTCCTCAACGCCCCCGGGGTGCGAGGCACAAACGGGCCCAGCCCTGCAGGGAAGGGGCCTCGCCGTAGCAGCCGACACGGGGCCCCGTGCCCAGGCGCGGCCTTCGACAAGCACCCACCCGTGCGGAACCTGCTCCCCGCCCTGCCCTCCGCTCTGCCCGGCCGTCGGCCTCTGCCCGCGGCGAAATGGCTGCCACCGGCGCTCGCGCCGCCTCAGGCGCCAGGCGTTCCCGCGCGTGAAGAGCCCGGCCTCGTGCGCTGCCGCGGCTGAGGGAGGGG